>CM055120.1:242139340-242458058 GCA_029206835.1 Rana muscosa
GTTTAAATAGAGAGACAGAGAGGGCGAGGGAGAAATATATAAACATATTACACATATAAAATACTGACAAATCATATTTTAAAACTATATAAAATTAAACAAACAATAATTCATATTATGGTTTTGAGAATTTCAAAACCAATTGTCACAAATAGGGAGGGAGGGAGAGAGAGAGAGAGAGAGCAAGGGAGAGAGAGTGAGGGAGGAGAGGGGGAGAGAAGGAGAGAGGGAGAGAGAGCGGGAGAGAAGGAGAGAGGGAGAGAGAGAAGGAGAGAGAGAGAGAAGGAGAGAGAGAGAAGAAAATAGAAACAGGGTTAAATAGACAGGGAGAGAGAGAAATATATAAACATATTACACAGATAACATACAGATAAATCATATTTTAAAAATATATAAAATTAAACAAACAATAATTCATATTATGGTTTTGAGAATATCGAAACCAATCGTCACAAATAGGGAGGAAGGGAGAGAGAGAGCGAGGGAGAGAGAGAGCAATGAGAGAGAGAGAGAGCGTGGGAGAGATGGAGAGCGAGGGAGAGAGAGGGAGAGAGAGGGAGAGAGAGAGGGAGAGAGGAAGAGAGAGGAGGGAGAGAGAGGGAGGGGGGAGGGAGAGAGAAAATAGAAACAGGGTTAAATAGATAGGCAGAGAGGGAGAGGGAGAAATATATAAACATATTACACATATAAAATACTGACAAATCATATTTTAAAACTATATAAAATTAAACAAACAATAATTCATATTCTGGTTTTGAGAAAATCAAAACCAATCGTCACAAATAGGGAGAGAGAGAGCGAGAGGAGAGCGAGAGAGAGCGAGCAAGAGAGAGAGAGAGCGAGAGAGAGAGCGAGTATGAGAGAGAATGAGAGAGTGAGAGAATGAGAGGGGGAGGGAGAGATAGAAGGAGAGAGAGATAGAAGGAGAGAAATAGAAGGAGAGAGATAGGAGAGAAGGAGGGGAGAGGGAGAGAAGGAAAGGGAGATAAGAAAGAGAGAGAGAGAGAAGGAGAGAGAGGGAGGAGGGAGGGAGAGGGAGGGAGATAGAGGGAGAGAGAGAGAGAGAGGGGGGAGGGGAGGGAGAAAGAAAATAGAAACAGGGTTAAATAGAGAGACAGAGAGGGAGAGGGAGAAATATATAAACATATTACACATATAAAATACTGACAAATCATATTTTAAAACTATATAAAATTAAACAAACAATAATTCATATTATGGTTTTGAGAATATCAAAACCAATCGTCACAAATAGGGAGAGAGAGAGTGAGCGAGAGAGAGAGAGCGAGAGAGAGAGCGAGAGAGAGAGTGAGAGGAGAGCGAGAGAGAGTGTCAGGAATGGTGTCATTACTGAGCTCACCTGCTGGTGGCACTGTTGCATTCAGCACCAGTGGGTGTAGTTCTGGTGGCCACCAGCGGGTGTCTCCCCACCAAGACTTTCCACCAGCCATCAAACTCACCTGATCTGGGTCTGCTGGACAATATAAACCTGCCCTTAACCAAGGCTCAATGCTCCAGAATTCCTTCTGTAAGCCTGATCCATTGCCTGAACCTGATCCGTTTCCTGCCTTGTCCTGGACTCTGTTCCTTGTATCCTGTCCCTGAGACCTGTCCCCTGATACCAGCTTCCAGCTCCCCCTTGCTGACTGCTCCCAGTACCTGGCCTTCTGCTCCCCTTGTCTCTCGTCCCTGCCTTGTTTATGTATGTGTGTTCCCTTTACTTGCATATATTAGCTAGATAGTTAGATTAGGTTGTTTTGGGGTTTGTTGTGTTCTCTTGTATTCATTTCTTGTTTATGGTTTGCTGTTGTTTGATTTCACGTGTGTCTTTATCTTCATAAATATATATATTTTCACTTACTCTGTTCCTGATTCCTTAAGGCTGGGTTCACACTAGTGCGACACAACATCTGTCCTACTTTGGATCCGACTTTGCCCTGCGACATGAAGCCGACATATGTCCGACTTTCAATGAACGGGGATCCAACTTGGATCCCCGCCAATATCAGGCACTGTGTTTGGTATGAATCTTGAGGGGGAACTCCAGGCCAAATTTTAAATAAAAAAAACCGGCGTGGGTTCCCCTCCAGAGGCATACCAGGCCCTTGGGTCTGGTCTGGATTTGAACGGGCGCCCCTACGCCGAAAAAACTGCGTGGGGGTCCCCCCAAAATCCAAACCAGACCCTTATCCGAGCACACAACCTGGCAAGCCGCAGGGGAAGAGGGGGGGGACGAGAGAGCGGCCCCCCTCCCTCCTGAACCATACCAGGCCGCATGCCCTCAACATGGGGGGTTTGGTGCTCTGGGGCAGGGGGGGCGACCTGCGGCCCCCCCCCCACCCCAGAGCACCCTGCCCCCATGTTGATGAGGACAGGGCCTCTTCCCGACAACCCCTGGCCGTTGGTTGTCGGGGTCTGCGGGCGGGGGGCTTATCGGAATCCGGGAGCCCCCTTCAATAAGGGGGCCCCCGGATCCCGGCCCCCCCACCCTATGTGAATGAGTATGGGGTACATCGTACCCCTACCCATTCACCTGGTGGAAAAAAATTGCAATAAAAAACCACACAGCTTTTTAAAGTATTTTATTGCACAGCTCCGGGGGTCTTCTTCCGACTTCGGGGGTCTTCGGTGTCGTCGCCGCGCTCTCCGGTTCTTTCTTCCGCCGGGCCTCCGCTAACTTCTTTTTAGCTCTTTTGCTAACGGAGGCCCGGACTTCTCCGTCTTCTCGTCCGGCTCTCCGTTGTCCTTCTGCCGGCCCCTCCACTAACTTCTTGGTAGCTCTTTCGCTAGTGGAGGGGCGCGGTCTTCCCGTCGTCGCCGTCGGCGTCTCCTTCCCTCTTCTCCTCCTCGATGTGGACGCGTCGCTTCCTCCCGCTGTAATACTGGCTCTCCGCTCCGCTCCGCATTAATATAGGCTTCCATGACCTCACAGTCACATGTTCCCATGACGTCACAGTCACATGCTTCGGGCCATGTGCCCCGGAACATGTGACTGTGACGTCATGAGAAGCCTATATTAATGCGGAGCGGAGCGGAGAGCCAGTATTACAGCGGGAGGAAGCGACGCGTCAACATCGAGGAGGAGAAGAGGGAAGAAGACGCCGACGGCGACGACGGGAAGACCGCGCCCCTCCACTAGCGAAAGAGCTACCAAGAAGTTAGTGGAGGGGCCGGCAGAAGGACAACGGAGAGCCGGACGAGAAGACAGAGAAGTCCGGGCCTCCGTTAGCAAAAGAGCTAAAAAGAAGTTAGCGGAGGCCCGGCGGAAGAAAGAACCGGAGAGCGCGGCGACGACACCGGAGACCCCCGAAGTCGGAAGAAGACCCCCGGAGCTGTGCAATAAAATACTTTAAAAAGCTGTGTGGTTTTTTTATTGCAATTTTTTTCCACCAGGTGAATGGGTAGGGGTACGATGTACCCCATACTCATTCACATAGGGTGGGGGGGCCGGGATCCGGGGGCCCCCTTATTGAAGGGGGCTCCCGGATTCCGATAAGCCCCCTGCCCGCAGACCCTGACAACCAACGGCCAGGGTTGTCGGGAAGAGGCCCTGTCCTCATCAACATGGGGGCAGGGTGCTCTGGGGCGGGGGGGCCGCAGGTCACCCCCCTGCCCCAGAGCACCAAACCCCCCATGTTGAGGCATGCGGCCTGGTACGGTTCAGGAGGGGAGGGGGGCCGCTCTCTCGCCCCCCTCTTCCCCTGCGGCCTGCCAGGTTGTGTGCTCGGATAAGGGTCTGGTTTGGATTTTGGGGGGACCCCCCACGCCGTTTTTTCGGCGTAGGGGTGCCCGTTCAAATCCAGACCAGACCCAAGGGCCTGGTATGCTCTTGGAGGGGGAACCCATTCCGGTTTTTTATTTAAAATTTGGCCTGGAGTTCCCCCTCAAGAGCAGTACAGCACAAGTCGCATGCCAAAGTCGGATCATGCAAGACTGCGGTCCGACTTTGATCCGACTTCAATGATAGTCAATGGGCTGAAATCGGATCAAAGTCGGACCAAAGTAGTACAGGGAGCATTCTCAAAGTCGGACCGACATGTGTCGGACCAGTTAAGACGGCTCCCATAGGGAAACATTGATTTTCACACGTCATGCGACATGAGCTCCCAATGTCGGAGCGTTTGTCGCCCCAGTGTGAACCAGGCCTAAGTGCAGCCCAATGATCTGATCACCTGTATTGGATGTCTGTGTATGGCATCCCCCGTGACACAATTCTGGAGCCATACAATCAGATCGGCTGCACCTGGGAATTGGGTCTGAGCACTTGCTAAATTACTAAGATGCAGGTGGAAGATATTCTGTATCTTTCGCTCCTGGCGACAGATGACAGAGATTTCTGTTATCAGACACTAAGTGTATACACTAGAGAGCAGTTATTGGAATGCATCCGCATAACTCACGTTTTTGTGGATCAGGGCAGTTTTCAGTTTGAGGATGTGCAAGCATTGATTCGGATCTGTACAGAGTTGGCCCTGTCTGATGCCTCTAGTGGAACTGATGATTATACACCTCCTTTTAATGCAGCTCAGGTAGAATCTTTGGTATGGCTGTTGGAAGATGACAGAGGCCTCGTACACACGGCCGAGATTCTCGTTGAAAAAAACATGTCGTTTTTTTCGACGAGATTCTTGGACAAGAAACTTGTCCCGGCCGAGTGTACACACGCTCGTTTCAAAGAACCCGCGGTTCTTTGAAAGGAGCATACGCGGTGACGTCATCGACTACGTCGAGCATGCGCTCGTCACAGTCGATGCCGTCGCCGCCATCTTGGTATACCCTACGTATGCCTAGGAAGCTACCGCGCATGCGTCGAATTCATTTCGAACATGCGCGGGCTTCCGGGAGGACAGGTAAGTGTACACACACTCACTTTTCTCGTCGAGAAACATGCCGACGAGAATCTCGACGAGAAAATAGAGAGCAGGTTCTCTATTTTCTCGTCGAGGTTTCTTGTCGGTTTTCTCGACGAGAAACCCGATAGCAGCGTACACACGACCGATTTACTCGGCAAGACCTCTCTGCCAGGAAGTTTCTTGCTGGTTCTTGCCGAGAAAATCGGTCGTGTGTACGAGGCCTCAGCCTTTTTCTATGAGCATTACTCTGCTTGTCCTCAACAGGTGCTTGCAGAATGTATTGATTCAGAGCAGTCTCTGGTCAGACAAGTAGTGTGCAAACCTGATTTTGTGAAACCCTTATTACAGGCCTGGTCAAGTTTGTTGTACTCAGCCCCTGTCAGCTCCCAACCATCCATTTCTATGTCCAGACCCCAACCTGCTGGGATGTCTTCCTCTCCTTTTCCCCCAATTCCCACTTTTTCTGAACAATACACCCAGCTAACAATGAAGTACCAGTACCCTGTTTCCTCCTGCTGCACTTACCCTGCCTTTAACCCTTCTGCTTCTTCTCAGCTGCCTACATCAGTTCCTTCAAAGCCCCCTTCAAAGTCTGCACCCTCTGTTTCACCATCCCTCCGCTCTTCACCTCTAACAGCTACATCCATTACCTGCAGTCCTATATCCATATACAAATCCTCAGTGGCGAAACCAAAGAAAAAAACTGAAGTTTTTTCAAACCCATTCAATCCTGCCACTATCCCAACCTGCCTCCCCACCCACCAACCTGTTCCAGCCTGAAGTTCTCATGCCAACCTGCGCCAGCCTGAAGTTCTCGTGCCAGCCTGCCAGCATGAAGTTCTCGTGCCAGCCTGCCAGCCTGCCAGCCTGAAGTTCTTGTGCCAACCTGCCAGCCTGAAGTTCCCGTGCCAGTTTGCCAGCCTGAAGTTCCCATGCCAGTTTGCCAGCCTGAAGTTCCTGTGCCAGTTTGCCAGCCTGAGGTTCCTGTGCCAGTTTGCCAGCCTGAGGTTCCTGTGCCAGTCTTCCAGCCTGAAGTTCCTGTGCCAGTTTGCCAGCCTGAAGTTCCTGTGCCAGTTTGCCAGCCTGAGGTTCCTGTGCCAGTTTGCCAGTCTGAAGTTCCTGTGCCAGTCTGCCAGCCTGAAGTTCCTGTGCCAGTCTGCCAGCCTGAAGTTCCTGTGCCAGTCTTTCAGCCTGAAGTGCCAGAGCCGGTCTTCCAGCCGGAAGTGCCAGAGCCGGTCTTCCAGCCGGAAGTGCCAGAGCCCGTCTTCCAGCCGGAAGTGCCAGAGCCCGTCTTCCAGCCGGAAGTGCCAGAGCCCGTCTTCCAGCCGGAAGTGCCAGAGCCCGTCTTCCAGCCGGAAGTGCCCCTGTCTGCTGCCCAGCCTGACGTGTTCCTGTCTGCTGCCCAGCCCGAGGTGTTCCCGTCTGCTTCCCAGCCCGAGATGTTCCCGTCTGCTGCCCAGCCCGAGATGTTCCCGTCTGCTGCCCAGCCCGAGATGTTCCCGTCTGCTGCCCAGCCCGAGATGTTCCCGTCAGCTGCCCAGCCTGATATGTTCCTGTCTGCTTCCCAGCCCGAGATGTTCCTGTCTGCTGCCCTGCCTGAGGTGTTCCAGCCTGCTGCCCGGCTCGACGACCCGGAGCCTGTTGTCTGCCCGGATGTGCCCGCTGTCCAGTCTGCTGCTCCAGTGCCCGCTGCCCAGTCGGATGTCCCAGAGCCTACTGTCTTGCTTGGTGATCCTGTACCTGGTATCCAGCCTCACGATCCAGTTCCTGATGGTCCCATTCCTTATACTCTGCCTGGTGGTTCCTTTACCGCTGCCCAGCCTGATGACCCGGAGCCCACTGCCCAGCCTGATGATATGGTCCCTGCTAAACCTGTTCCTGATGCCCAGCTGGCCGCTGATGTCTTCCTGATGGATGCCCTTTTTTCCGCTGTTTTAATCCTGCTTGTCACTCAGCCTGAATGTAATGCCCCTGCGTGGTCTGCCTCCGATGGGTTCTTGCCCGTTGCCCTGCTAATTTTCATTTCCGGATCTAAACTTCCTGACCCTGGTGGTGGGATGCGTGCCCTACTTTCAGACTCTAGTGGCATGTCCCCCAGTGAACTAAAGGACTCTGGCCTAGGAAGTGCGAAGAAGTCCGCAGACTTAGTATGGAAACTTTTTAGGGTGTTTCCGCATCCACTCGGACTGTCAAACCAAGGGCTAAATGGAGTGTTCGAAGGCCACTCCTTAAGGGGGGGGAACTGTCAGGAATGGTGTCATTACTGGGCTCACCTGCTGGTGGCACTGTTGCATTCGGCACCAGTCGGTGTAGTTCTGGTGGCCACCAGCGGGTGTCTCCCCATCAAGACTTTCCACCAGCCATCAAACACACCTGATCTGGGTCTGCTGGACTATATAAACCCGCCCTTAACCAAGGCTCAATGCTCCAGAATTCCTTCTGTAAGCCTGATCCGTTGCCTGAACCTGATCCGTTTTCCTGCCTTGTCCTGGACTCAGTTCCTTGCATCCTGTCCCCTGAGACCTGTCCCCCGAGACCTGTCCCCTGATACCAGCTTCCAGCTCCCCCTTGCTGACTGCTCCCAGTACCTGGCCTTCGGCTCCCCTTGTTTCTCGTCCCTGCCTTGTTTATATATGTGTGTTCCCTTTACTTGCATATATTAGATAGTTCGATTAGGTTGTTTTGGGGTCTGTTGTGTTCTCTTGTATTAATTTCTTGTTTATGGTTTGCTGTTGTTTGATTTCACGTGTGTCTTTATCTTCAATAAATATATATATTTTCACTTACTCTGTTCCTGATTCCTTAAGTGCAGCCCAATGATCTGATCACCTGTATTGGATGTCTGTGTATGGCATCCCCCGTGACAGATAGAGAGAGAGAGAGAGAGAATGAGCGAGAGAATGAGCGAGAGAATGAGCGAGAGAATGAGCGAGAGAGAGAGAGAGAGAATGAGTGAGAGAATGAGCGAGAGAGAGCGAGAGAATGAGCGAGAGAGAGCGAGAGAGAGCGAGAGAATGAGCGAGAGAGAGCGAGAGAATGAGCGAGAGAGAGCGAGAGAACGAGCAAGAGAATGAGCGAGAGAACGAGCGAGAGAATGAGCGAGAGAGAGCGAGAGAACGAGCGAGAGAATGAGCGAGAGAGAGCGAGAGAGAGCGAGAGAATGAGCGAGAGAGAGTGAGAGAACGAGCGAGAGAATGAGCGAGAGAACGAACGAGAGAGAGCGAGAGAATGAGCGAGAGAACGAGCGAGAGAGAGCGAGAGAATGAGCGAGAGAACGAGCGAGAGAGAGCGAGAGAATGAGCGAGAGAATGAGCGAGAGAGAGTGAGAGAATGAGCGAGAGAGAGCGAGAGAATGAGCGAGAGAATGAGCGAGAGAAAGCGAGAGAGAGCGAGAACGAGCGAGAGAGAGCGAGAGCGAGAGAATGAGAGAGGGAGAGAGAGATAGAAGGAGAGAGAGATAGAAGGAGAGAGAGAGATAGGAGAGAGATAGAAGGAGGGATAGGGAGAGAAGGAGAGGGAGAGAAGGAGAATGAGGGAGAGAGAGAAGGAGAGAGAGATAAGGAGAGAAGGAGAGAGAGAGGGAGAGAAGGAGAGAGAGAAGGAGAGAAAGAGGGAGAGATGGAGAAAGAGAGAGGAGAGAGAGAGAGAAGAAAATAGAAACAGGGTTAAATAGACAGGGAGAGAGGGAGAGGGAGAAATATATAAACATATTACACAGCTACAGACAAATCATATTTAAAACTATATAAAATTAAACAAACAATAATTCATATTATGGTTTTGAGAATATCAAAACCAATCGTCACAAATAGGGAGGGAGAGAGGGAGGAGAGAAGGAGGGAGAGAAGGAGAAGGAGAGAGAGAGAGGGGGAGAAGGGGGAGAAGGAGAGAGAGAGAGGGAGAGAGAGGGAGAGAGGACAGGGGGGTTGGTGTGAGTGCTGTATTAGAGCAAAAGAGGATTTAGGGGTATTAGTAAGGAGGAGTGATAGTGGGACAACGGATTACATAAATGACACACATTACCAAAACAATTGATAAAACATTAATATTCCTTTTTGGCATGGTCTGTGAAATCTATGGAATAAAAAATAAAACAAAAATTATTTAAAATAAAAAGTAAAATTATTTTGTATATTCATTTTTATAATAGTATATTGAATAATGTTAGATATATACAGGTATATCTATATATAGATATAGATATATATATATCTACATATACACACACAAAGATAAAAATAAATATGTATGTGTGTGTGTATATATATATATATATATATATATATATATATATATATATATATACACACACACAGAGAGAGAGAGAGAGAGAGAGAGAGATCATTTTTTTTCTGTTATTATGTTGTGTATATGTATCATATATATATATATATATATATATATATATATATATATATATATATATTTTTAGATATTTTTTATAAAATTTTACCTGATCTGAAATCTGGAGATCAATATGAAAAGCACCCCAAATTGCGATACCACACCTTCAGTATCTATAATGAAAAAAATATATAAAATTATCATAAGTAACACCAAATAGCATTTTTTAAATTTTGACAACAAGATATAAAATTGATATAAAATAAACCATTCTCAATAAAAACTAACTATTAGTTACAAATATTTTTGATTTTTAACATACCTGAGAATTAATTTGCAGTGGAGGTTTATCAATTTCTTTAACTTGCGTCTAGTATAAAAATAAGATTTAATCTATAAAAAAAAAAATAATAATTAGTAACATTGAAATTTATCAGCACAATATATAGATATATAGGGGCTAATTTACTATAACTCCAGGAAGTACTGAGCACATCGCAATAAAAAGCTCACATTTTTGACAATTAAAAATTCCATGCGCGAATTTGCGAATGAAAAAGAGCGCTATTTGCAGCAAACAAGTGTTAGTAAATGTGAAATCAGCGCTAATTAGTGAATCCGCGTACGCGCAAATGTCAATTTCCACTAAGTTTTTATATAGCACTGCACTGTAACCATGATCCATATATGTGAAAGAAACATTTTTATATGAGATGTGCTCTATCTATTGATGTATATTGCAATTAGTATTCCTAGTTTTTTTTCCTTCTTTTGCTAACGAATGCAGTTATGAAGGATTATTACATAGTAATGGCTGCTATTATGTAAAATTACATGTATTAAACATTTAGGTTACCTATTTGTTGTATGTTGTTTTTTTCATGTTTTTATTTTTTCATTTAGGTGGCTATAAAGTGGTAATTACTTATGTTCATTCTTTAATCATACTACACTATTATGCAGGTCTTGTACTTAGCACAATGGCTTAGTGGTCTGCTTCCATGTCTATACAGCTCTCATGTTACAAGTTCAAATACCAACCTACCATCCAACAGCTATGTTTATTATTTGCACAAGCAAATTAAAATGAACAAACAAAGAAATGTAAACTGCCCGTTAGCTAGTGTGTGATGTTTGGAAGTCCACACTAGGGATGAGCTTCGAGTTCCAGTCGAACTCATGTTCGACTCGAACATCGCCCGTTCGCCGAACAGCGAACAAATTGGGGTGTTCGCGGCAAATTCGAAAAATCTATGGGAGAAATCTAAAGTGCTAATTATAAAGGCTTATATGCAAGTTATTGTCCTAAAAAGTGTTTGGGGACCGGGGTCCTGCCCCAGGGGACATGTATCAATGCAAAAAGAAGTTTTAAAAACGGCCGTTTTTTCGGGAGCAGTGATTTTAATAATGCTTAAAATGAAAAAATAAAAGTGAAATATTCCTTTAAATTTCGTACCTGGGGGGTGTGTATGATATGCATGTAAAGTGGCGCATGTTTCCCGTGCTTAGAACTGTCCCTGCAAAAATTGTCATTTTTGAAAGAAAAAAATGCATTTAAAACTGACACGCGGCTATTAATGAATTGTCGGCTCCCGGCAATACATACAAAAGTCATTGATAAAAAAAAAAAAAAAAGCGTGGGGGTTCCCCAGAATTCAATTACCAGGCCCTTCAGGTCTGGAATGGATATTAAGGGGAACCCCGCCGCAAATTAAAAAAAAAATTGACGTGGGGTTCCCCCAAATATCCATTCCAGGCCCTTCAGATCTGGCATGGATTTTAAGGGGAACTCCACCCCAAATTTAAAAAAAAAATGGCGTGGAGTCCCCCTAAAAATCCATACCAGACCCCTTATCCGAGCACGCAACCTGGCCGGCCGCAGGGGAAAAGGGGGGGACGAGAGAGCGGCCCCCCCTCCCTCCTGAACCGTACCAAGCCACATGCCCTCAACATGGGGAGGATGTCCCCATGTTGATGGGGACAAGGGCCTCATCCCCACAACCCTTGCCCGGTGGTTGCGGGGGTCTGCGGGCGGGGGGCTTATCGGAATCTGGAAGACCGCTTTAACAAAGGGGACCCCCAGATCCCGGCCCCCCCCCATGTGAATTGGCAAGGGGTACATTGTACCCCTACCATTTCACGAAGAAAGCGTAAAAAAATGTTAAAAAAAACACACAAACACCTTGAAAAAGTCCTTTATTTAAAAAAAAAAAAAAAAAAAAAAACATTCCAGCGGTGAAATCCAGTGTCCCGCGGCGATCCCGATGTCCAGCGCTGTCCTTCATTGGTTGTGCCTGAGCGGACCTGATGGGGAACTCCCTCTCAGTATTTTAAATGTATAGACCCGCCCCTTCTAAAGTTCCCCATCAGGTCCGCTCAGCGGACCAGATGCGGAACATGAGAAGGGGCGGGTCTATACATGTATTACCAAAGTGAGAGCAGTTCCCCATCAGGTCCGCTCCCTCGGTATGTCGGACCCGCCTACGTCATTGGCTTGAGCGGGGAACTTCCTTCACTGTGTAAATTTAAATGAAGGACAGCGCTGGACATCGGGATCGCCGCGGGACACTGGATTTCACCGCTGGAATGTTTTTTTTTTTTTTAAATAAGGGACTTTTTCAAGGTGTTTGTGTGTTTTTTTAAACATTTTTTAAACATTTTTTTACGCTTTCTTCGTGAAATGGTAGGGGTACAATGTACCCCTTACCAATTCACATAGGGGGGGGGCGGGATCTGGGGGTCCCCTTTGTTAAAGGGGTCTTTCAGATTCCGATAAGCCCCCCGCCCGCAGACCCCCACAACCACCGGGCAAGGGTTGTGGGGATGAGGCCCTTGTCCCCATCAACATGGGGACATCCTCCCCATGTTGAGGGCATGTGGCCTGGTACGGTTCAGGAGGGAGGGGGGCCGCTCTCTCGTCCCCCCCTTTTCCCCTGCGGCCGGCCAGGTTGCGTGCTCGGATAAGGGGTCTGGTATGGATTTTTAGGGGGACTCCACGCCATTTTTTTTAAATTTGGGGTGGAGTTCCCCTTAAAATCCATGCCAGATCTGAAGGGCCTGGAATGGATATTTGGGGGAACCCCATGTCAATTTTTTTTAAATTTGCGGCAGGGTTCCCCTTAATATCCATTCCAGACCTGAAGGGCCTGGTAATTGAATTCTGGGGAACCCCCACGCTTTTTTTTTTTTTTTTTTTTTATCAATGACTTTTGAATGTATTGCCGGGAGCCGACAATTCATTAATAGCCGCGAGTCAGTTTTAAATGCATTTTTTTCTTTCAAAAATGACATTTTTTGCAGGGACAGTTCTAAGCACGGGAAACATGCGCCACTTCACATGCATATCATACACACCCCCCAGGTATGAAATTTAAAGGAATATTTCACTTTTATTTTTTCATTTTAAGCATTATTAAAATCACTGCTCCCGAAAAAACGGCCGTTTTTAAAACTTCTTTTTGCATTGATACATGTCCCCTGGGGCAGGACCCAGGTCCCCAAACACTTTTTAGGACAATAACTTGCATATTAGCCTTTATAATTAACACTTTAGATTTCGAACGTTCGAGTCCATTGTATTTAATAGGGTTCTAAAGTTTACACGAACATTTTGTCTGTTCGCAGGTTCTGGTGCGAACCGAACAGGGGGGTGTTCGGCTCATCCCTGGTCCACACCATAATATTATTGAATAAAAGTGCATTGGCTAATTGGCATTCACCTATTTTCAGCATATTGTGCTTTGGCTAATAGGCATTTGCCTTTTTTCACCAATACAAACTTTTAGTATCTCTCTGTGGGATTTGAACCCATGAGTGCTTCGAAGCCTGAGTTTTTCAAGGTAGAAGCGCTGACCACTAGCCTATTGAGCGTAGCACAAACATCTACTAGTGTGTGTAGGTTAAGGAGATATTTCTTGCACCTACAGGTAAGCCTTAATCTAGGCTTACCTATAGATGCAAGTTGTCTAAGTGGGTTTGCAACCACTTTAATATTATTGTAACATCCATGCTCATGCTGATGTGGCATTGGCTAATAGGCATTCGCCTCTTTTCAGCATATGCTGCTGAGTGTTTGATGGTGGGACTACTTTATATTCTAGGTATAATAGTACTCAGCACAGTGACTTAGGCCCCTTTCACACTTGTGCGACCCGAAAGTTGTGTAATTTTGATGCGACTTTAAGCAATGCCTGTGTAATCTTGAGGTCTATGGACGCAGGAGTCGCAGGGAAAGGCGCGCAAACTTCCGTCTGCATTTTTTCTGCGATCCCAGGGAATGCCTGTCAACTCGTATCAAAGTCGGACCAAAGTAGTACAGGGACTACTTTGAAGTCGGTGTGACTTGAAGTTTCACAGATATAAATGGTACACATTGAAAATCATGGGGTATGACTTGTCATGCAACTCTGATGACCAAAGTCGCAGGAAAAGTCGCTCAAGTGTGAAAGGGGCCTCAGCCCGACTTTGTGAGCGATTTCAGAGACATCAGTGCACTTTCCTGCACAGATGTCTAGTGAAATCACATAGGTCGCAACTGTCCCTGATTTGGACCAAAGTCCCTCTGTCCCTCTTTCCTCCTCATTTGTCCCTCATTTTGTCCAGATCTGTATAGTTTGATATAAAATGCAATTTTTATCTTTCAAAAAGTATTTCCCAGCGCTAAACCTTTCATCTAATTTCTAAATTGCTTTGTTTGTAAATTCTCAAAGCCAATCTAAAGGG
The DNA here is from genome assembly GCA_029206835.1 of Rana muscosa. Taxonomy (NCBI): domain Eukaryota; kingdom Metazoa; phylum Chordata; class Amphibia; order Anura; family Ranidae; genus Rana; species Rana muscosa. The sequence goes on from CM055120.1 coordinate 242,153,260, forward strand.
ATATTATTGTAAAAAAAAAAGCACTTGGGGGTTTAACTAATATATATATATATATATTTTAATAATTCTCCTTTAAGAAGGTGTTTTAGGAGGTGTGTCCTATGCCTACATACTTTTGCTAATAGTTGTCCCTTATACCCATCTCAAAAAGTTGGGAGGTAAGAAATTGCCTCCTGAAGTCGCCCAAAGTAGTGTAGGAAATACTTTTGGGAATCTGTGTGGCGTCGCACCAATTCGGACAATTCTATTGCCGTCAATAGGCGCCGATTTGGCCTGCAATTTAACATGTCAATTCAGAGCTATGTGAACATGGGTGAAGTTGCATAGATATGAATGGAACTCATGGGGGGGGGGTGGATACTTTTAATGCGACTCTGAGGTCCAAAGCTGCATGAAAAGTCACATAAGTGTGAAAGTAACCTAATGAGATTAAATGATGACACCTTTGAATAAAGCCCCATTTGCACTCGTGCGACCTTAAAATTGCACAGCTTTGCCATGACTTGAAGCAATGTTTGTGTTATCTTGTGGTGTATGGACCTCAAATCGCATCAAAGTCAAACCAAGATAGTGCAGGGACGAATTAGCCCCACTTTCAGGATGCACAAGTGACAATAGGGCCAAATTCAAAGATATCCTTGAATCTCTTTCACACTGCTGCGACCTGAAAGTCATCCTAATTTGCTGCCACTTTGTCGCTGCAACTTGGCCCCAACTTCTGGGAATGCCTGTGTAATATTGCACCCTATGTACCTCAAGTCACATGAGGCTCTGTTTCCACTATTGCAACCCTAAATTCGCAAGATTTTGCCGCGATTTTGATGCGACTTGGAGCAATGCCTGTATATTCTTGAGGTCTATGGACCTCAAGTTGTATCAAAGTGGGTCCAAAGTAGTGCAGGGACTACTTTGAAGTCCCTGCGACTTGATGTCGCACAGATATGAACCATACTCATTGGAAATCATTAGGGTATAACATGTCATGCGACTTTGCAGTCCCAAGTTGCATGACAAGTCGCACTAGTGGAAAACGAGCCTGAAAGTCACACCAAAGTAGTACAAGGACTACTTTGAAGTTGGTCTGACTTAAAGTAGCACAGATATGAATGGTTATCATTGAGAATCATGAAAAGTCACCCAACTGTGAATCAAGTCATATATATTTTAATAGAAAGGAGCTCTCATTTATACTTGCATAGTCCTTACTGATTTACATCAGCAGAACAAATGCAGGAAGTAGTGATGTGTGCACATGGGCCAGAAGCAAATGTGTAGTGATACCAAACAAATCAATGAAGCCCACCCACACCAAATCCATCCCCACCTTGAGTAAGCACAAGTACATATCCTACACTTACCCGGCAAATCAGCAGCACTTCCTCTATGCTAAAGAGGGAGCTCGCCATGTCCACCTAGATGGAGATCCTAACCAGCACAGGAACTTCCGGGTGATTACAATGACTCATTTCCGGGTCAGGAGGTGAAACCACGCTCTGTTGATTGCAGCTGCGAAAATTTGATCTCAATCACACTTAGAATTTATTATTTTTGATTATTTGCAGATATCATATGTAGAAATACAGATTTGCATATTTGAAGGTAAACTTAAGGGAGTTTGAAAAGAAATGGTGTCTCTGCCATAGCAGCAGGTGAATTACAAAGGCAAAAGGCCCAGTTTGAGCCCTGCTTCACACTGACAGCGGGAGGAAATCGTTCAGCTGAACTCATACGATTTTCTTTCCCGCATGTCAGTCCCGACTGCAGGAGGGGGGGGGGGGGGACATCAGAGACATCTGTGCAGGTTTCTGCACTTATATCAATACAAATCACACCAATTAGAACAGCGCAATTGCCACCGATCTGACATGTCAAATCGCACCTCTGTGAACCAGAGCTGACACATACAACACTGTCTATCCTCCAGCTGAATTCATTACCTGCAATTCTCCACAGCTGTTATAAAGATTCCACCTTTATCATTTACTTGTAGGTGTGCTGAAGCCTAGGTTTACATTGGGGCAATTTGTCATGCACTTTCAGAAATCAAATCGCATGACTATTGGTGGCAATGGCACTGTTCCAATCGATGCAACCCCAATTTTGTGGCGCCGCACCGATTTCCAAAAGTAGTTCCTGCACTACTTTTGCCAATTTCAGGTGCGACTTCAATAGACATTTGTGTATGAAGCCACACAGATGTCTATCAAGTAGTACCTAAAATCTCGCTAGCTTAAGTGAAGTAGCACGATTTCAAAGTAGCATCAATGTGATGAAGGGCAAAGAGATTAATTTTTTGGTGCACAAATTCATATAGAAATAAAATATTAAGGATTTTGCACTTTGCCAAAAAAAAAAGCACACACACCAAAGCTCAATAACGTACTTTTATTTTGCTAGCAGAAACAAAATTAGGTACATTCATTTACTAGCTTCAAAAAAATTTGGACAGGATACATGGTGCTACATTTAGCAATTGGATTTTAAGGGACTGCTCATAGGAGCTTACAATCTAAAATTTGTCAAAACCTTAGAGTGCACACAGCTTTACTTTTAGTGTATAACGGGCAACACATCACATTTTTATCTGCAAGAGAAACATACTCAAGTCATTATTCTTACAAAGCATTCCAACATAATATTAAAAAAGACATGTTCAAAACACCCACCCCCACCCCACAATCCACATATACATACATTGATGACCATGTTCTGCTGGAAGCTGCATTTCTGTGTACATGATTAAGCAATGAGATCCAAGAGTAGAAGGTCAGCAGATGCTTCCAAACGATTTTGCATGGTCAGACAGGAACAATACACACACAATTTTTGATTGAAAAAATGCACAAGAATTTCAGCAAATACACTAGTTGGGGGGTTTTTCAATCTGCACAATATCATTCCTTCTCCCCCCACAAATCACAGCAAAAAACCTGGCCTTCTCAGACCAAACGATCCCCCATACTGCAGGCCTTTATATAAGAGAGGTTGTATTGTTAGCAAACTGACACACACCCAATAGAAGTACACGCCCAATAGAAGTACACGCCCACCAGTATCTTTCAATCTGTCTCTTCATGTATGTCTAAAGTGATTTCACCTGATGGGCAGGAACAAATAATACTATTTACAACTGTGTTAGCCCTTGGCTATGTGCATCATATCTCCAACTACAGGCCAAAGATCCAAGTCCATTTGCATGCACATAAACAAAGCAACAGTTTTCTAAGCATATGTACATTTGCAGTGTAAACCCTACAATTTTAAATGTCCAAGTCCCTGGGTATGATTAGTGCTAACAAACATTAACATCGGGCCCTGGCTCCAATGAGCTTCCAATCTAAAGTCCAAAATGAACTTTCTTACATTAGAGACTATTTTGACAGGAGACAAATAAAATACCAGCATGTCTTCAACATAACCATTTTGGGGAATTGAACCAGCAACCCCAGTGTTGCTAGACAGAATTGCTGTCCACTTAGCCACCAGGCAGCCTCACGCATGTTCTCTGCATCTCTATGGTGTGAACCAGCCCTAAGTCCATAGCCAAGTTCCGTGTCTCCAAGCAATATACAATATATTGGCCTAAGTATTGGGACGCCTGCCTTTAAACGCACATGAACTGTAATCACATCCCAGTCTTAGTCCGAGTTGGCCCACCCTTTGCAGCTATAACAGCTTCAACTCTTCTGGGAAGGCTGTCCACAAGGTTTAGGAGTGTGTCTATGGGAATGTTTAACCATTCTTCCAAGTGCATTTGTGAGGTCAGGCACTGATGTTGGATGAGAAGGCCTGGCCTGCAGTCTCCGCTCGAATTCATCCCCAAGGTGTTCTGTTGTGTTGAGGTCAGGACTCTGTCCAGGCCAGTCAAGTTCCTTCACCCCAAACTCACTCATCTATGTCTTTATGGACCTTGCTTTGTGCACTGGTCCAAATCATTTGGTGGAGGGGGATTATGGTGTGGTGTTGTTTTTCAGGGGTTGGGCTTGGCCCCTTAGTTCCAGTTGAGGGAACCCTTAAGGCATCAGCATACTGAGACATTTTGGACAATTTCATGCTCCCAACTTTGTGGGAACAGTTTGGGGGTGGCCCCTTCCTGTTTCAACATGACTGCACACCAGTGCACAAAGCAAGGTCCATAAAGACATGGATGAGTGAGTTTGGGGTGGAGAAACTTGACTGGCCTGCACAGAGTCCTGACCTCAACCCGATAGAACTCCCTTTGGCTGAATTAGAGCAGAGACTGCGAGCCAGGCCTTCTCATCCAACATCAGTGCCTGGCCTCACAAATGCACTTCTGGAAGAATGATCAAACATTCCCATAGACACACTAAACCTTGTGGACAGCCTTCCCAGCCTTCCCAGAAGCTGTTCTAGTTGCAAAGGGTAGGCCGAATCAAATTTTAACCCTACGGACTAAGACTGGGCTGCCATTAAAGTTCATGTGTGTGTAAAGGCAGGCATCCCAATACTTTGGGCTAAATTGTGTATCTGGCAAGATTTACAGGGGTGGTGGAACCCTCCTACACATAAATACAAGATTTAGACATAGTTTTAGGACCTGGGATATGAGACAACTTCTCTACATGAAGCAGCATGTTTGGGATTTGAACCCAGACACTCAGGGATGCTAAGCAGAAGTTCTAACCTCTAAGCCACAGAGCTGCCACATGTGGAATCCTCCTACATGTAAATACACATAAATACTGCATTTCTTTGGACATACAGGTGATGGAATTACATTACTCAATAGTTATTCTTCTTGATTTATTCTGTGATATGTGGTGTTTTTTTGGGGGGTGAGTTTAGAATAGTGATATTACCCTCAAATTTTGGGGAATTACATTTTTATTTCTGATGTTGGAACACATATCAAATTTGTGGGGCTCAAATTATGATTATTTAGAAATAATAAAAAGCACAAAAAAATGTGACTAATTTTAAATTTGCATCAGCAATAGTATTGTTTGTGCTTTGTAAAGACACCTGTGTGAGTTTGGGTAAAGATTGGTGTGAGATGGAGAGTAAGGCTCGGTTCACACAGGGGCAACACGACTTCCAGCGTGACTTTGAGAGGCAACTCAGTGTCACGTACCTGACGGTGACGAGCCCGGTTAGCAGAGGGAGGCCTCCCTTACGGCTCCCACCGGCGGCCCCTGGTGGTATAACAGGAAGCACGGAGGTGGAAGGGGTACGAGTGCCTGGCAGGATCAAGAACTACTGCAGGTGATCAGGAACCAGCAGGTGAGGAGGCAGGAACCAGGAACTACAGCAGGTGAGTGGACAGGAACCAGGAACTACAGCAGGTGAGTAGACAGGAACCAGGAACTCAGCAGATGACCCGGACCGGGAGGCACAGCAGGTAAACTGGAACCACTAGGCAGCAGCAGGTGAACAGGAACCAGCAGATGAGCAGACAGGAACCAGCAGATGAGCAGACAGGAACCAGCAGATGAGGAGACAGGAACCAGGAACTCAGCAGATGACCCGGACCGGGAGGCACAGCAGGTAAACTGGAACCACTAGGCAGCAGCAGGTGAACAGGAACCAGCAGATGAGCAGACAGGAACCAGCAGATGAGCAGACAGGAACCAGCAGATGAGCAGACAGGAACCAGGAACTCAGCAGATGACCCGGACCGGGAGGCACAGCAGGTAAACTGGAACCACTAGGCAGCAGCAGGTGAACAAGAGCCAAGGTCAGGCAGGATCGTCAGACAAGCCGGGGTCGGGTAAACTGGCAGGCAGCGAGGCACAAAAGGATCAGGCAATACCGAAGTCAGAAAACAGGCCGATGGTCAGGTACAGGCAGATAGCAGGAGGGTCACAGGAAGCCGGGTCAGATACAGGTAAACAAGGCAGATCAGGTCACTTGGGATAAACGCTGTAGAGCAGACAGCAGGGACTGTCTGCAAGTGAGGAGTTTAAATAGCCCTTCGGGCGTCACCTGCGGGGGCGGGAACCAGGAAGTCCAGGGCATCTGTTCCTGACAGGGTTTCCATGACATTGCCCCCCCCCCAAGGGGCAGCCTCCGGATGCCCCTAGGAGCAAACTTCTCGGGGTGAGACCTCCTGAAGGCTTGTATCAGGTCTTTGGCGTGAATGTTCTCTTCGGGTTCCCAGGAGTTCTCCTCTGGTCCGTAACCCTTCCATTTTATTAAAAATTGACTCTGGCTATTTCTTCTTTGTGCGTCTAAAATAGCTTCTACCTCGAATTCCTGTTCCCCGTCTATGATGACGGGATCAGGGCGAGTCGGGGTCCGACCTGGGAATGGGTTGGAGACTGACGGTTTCAATAGAGAAACATGAAAAACAGGGTGGACCCTCAGGGAGTCGGGGAGCTCCAGCTCGTAGGCCACCTCGTTGATTTTCCTTTTGATAGGAAAAGGCCCTAGAAACTTGGGGCCCAATTTCTTGGACGGGCAAGCCAATCTTAAATTGATGGTGGAAAGCCATACTTGGTCGCCCGGTGCCAGCGCTAATTCACCCCGTCTCCTCCTGTCGTAGACCGTCTTGTTATACTCAGGGCCGGCCCTACCATGGGACCAGATGGTACCATTGTACCAGGCGGCACTTTTAGGGGGGCGGCAAAGCTGTGAGCAGAAAATTCTATTCACAAAATGTAGCTGTAAAACTTGTATGCCCCTGTTGCCTGCCTAATTTAAGGATTATGTGCTCCTGCTCACTGCTCTGCGGCAGCAGATGCACCCCTTTCTAGGCTCCCTTCTTGAGTTCCTATGAGTCTCCCCCCCCCCCCCCCCTGGATCGGAGCTGGTACAGTCCCAGCGAAAGTGCATGTGGGCGGAGCAGAAAGAGAACCTCACACTGCAGCATCGATCTTTGGTTCCCGCCCAGCACAGCAAAGCGCTCCTCCTCCAGAGCAGAGTGAAGGTGTGTAAATCACGGATGACAGGCTGGATCCTCTTCTACTGTGAGTCCCGACTGCTCTGCATTCCATATACTGTGATTATAAACGTGCCCTGCACTTTTCACTGCAGGTTTATTGAGAGTAAAATTCTTAAACAGGTTAGGAATTAGTGTGACATTTCAGGTGCTACATTATATGTAATCCACATACACATTATATCTTCTAAAAATAATGATTTTTTAATAAGATATAATGTGTATGTGGATTACATATATGTAGCACCTGAAATGTCACACTAATCCCTAACCTGTTCAAGAATATAACATTACACAGCAAAGGATGTGATTTCTTATCCCAGCCCAACTTCAAGAAAGTCCACTCTTGCAGTGTGGGGGAGGGGGGAGAAGGGGGGCACTGTATAGTCTTTTTTTACTTGATTCTATGCTTCAGCCAGCTCCAGTGCTCTCCTCCTCCTCCCTATCACATATAGAGGAAGATTAACCCTGTATGGTCTAAATTGGAGGCTGGAGTGTGACCACTGTCACTCCTAACTGACACAGGAGCTGCAGGGGACCAGTAACAGAACTGCAGAGAGCCCGCTGAAGCAAAGTACAAGGTAAAACTGAATACACAGCAAAGAATTCATTGGGTTCAGCAGGGTCTGAATTTTTGATCGATGTGTAACCCTCTCTGTTAGACAGAAACCGATTTGTTATATCCACTTCTGCTGGAAATCCTTGTTCAATTAGCTGTTTGCAGCCAAACGGAAGCAGTGCTGATCAGTGTATTTTGATAGGGGAGAGTCCCTGCTGTCAGAATACAATTCCCACATCCATCCAACTTGTGTGGATGGAGGAATCTGTCAGCCACTTGCTTGAGCTCCATCTCGATCCAGCAATGTGCACAAGAGCACTTGCTCTCTAGTGCAGGGGTCTCCAAACTCTCTAAAGGGCCAGTTTACTGTCTTTCAGACTTCAGGGGGGCCGAACTGTGCCCAGTGGGAGTTAACAATGTGCGATCTGGTGTCGTTGGGAGGAATAGTGCCCCTTTTTTTGTCAGTAGAAGGAATTATGCCCCATCATTGGTGTCATTGGCAGGAATAATGCCTCAAGGGCCAGATAAAGGCAAGCAAAGGGCCACATCTGGCCCCAGGGCCGCAGTTTGGAGACCACTGCTCTAGTGGACTGTTTTTTTATAGTGCACTTTAATATTACTTTGCACTGTGTGTTTGATTTGCAGCACTGGGAGTTTGGTAGTAACTCCAAAACCAAATTGTGTACAAATGAACCATAAGAATTTGACTAGAGTTATTTGAATATTTGGGAGTTATTCACATTATATGTTATAGTATTTTACATTTTTTATTTACAGTTCCCTCACAAAATGTTTTTGCAGCACAGGGATTTTGGTCCCACATGTGATATGTAATTTAATATTTATGAGTTGTTCGCATTATATGTTTTGGGATTCGCCCCTTCATAATTTTGTTTGCAGCACTGGTATTTTGGTTCCATATTCATGTGCTATATATTTCACTTGGTCAGATTTGATAATGACACATACACTAAATTTGATATAATTTATAGGGGCTACTGCTATGCACTAGGGTGTATATACTCCTGGTCTCTGTACTCTGCAGTTTACTGCTCTTGACTTCTGCACATTGTATATTACTGTACATACTCTACCTCTGAACACTGTACACACTGCTCCTGATCCTTGTACTTTGTAATCTATCCAATTCTGACCTCTGCACTATATATATATATATATATATATATATATATATATATATGTGTATTTGTGTGTGTGTGTGTAAGATAATTGGTCATGGGGGGGCGCAGCTTGGCATGTTCGCCCTGGGTGCTGGTTGACTTTGTCCCGGCACTGCCCCCTGCACTGTGAGGCAAATTGCCCGCTCCACTCCCCGCTGCACTTCAAGCATTTTTATTATTAACTTTTTTACTAGTAATGGCAGTGATCTACGACATTGCGGTGGACAGGTTCGGACACTTTTGACACATATTTGGGATCATTGACATCTATACAGCGATCTGTGCTATAAAACTGCACTGATTACTGTGTAAATGTCACTGTCTGGAAAGGGGTTAAATGGGGAGGTGTTTCTAACTGGGGGGGATGGGACTGACTGGATGAGGAGAGAGATCTCTGTTCCTAATCACTAGGAACAGCAGATCTGTCTCTCCTCCCCTGTCAGAATGGGGATCTGTCTGTTTACATTGACAGATCCCCGTTCTGGCTCTCTGTGGAGCGATCGTGGGTGGCATCGCGGCCGCCGGCCAAGCACAGGTCCTTTTATACTCCAATATACATGTATAGAGCCATGACAGGTCCTCTTTATACTTCTATATACCTGTATAGAGCCATGTAAGGTCCTTATTATACTTCTATATACACGTATAATGCCATGACTGGTCCTCTTTATACTCCTACATACATGTATAGAGTCATGACAGGTCCTCTTTATACTCCTACATACATGTATAGAGCCATGACAGGTCCTCTTTATACTCCTACATACATGTATAGAGCCATGACAGGTCCTCTTTATACTCCTACATACATGTATAGAGCCATGACAGGTCCTCTTTATACTCCTACATACATGTATAGAGCCATGTAAGGTCCTTATTATACTTCTATATACACGTATAATGCCATGACTGGTCCTCTTTACATTCCTATAGATGTATAGAGCCATAACAGGTCCTCTTTATACTCTTATATACATGTATAGAGCCATGACAGGTCCACTTTATACTCTTATATACATGTATAGAGCCATAACAGGTCCTCTTTACACTCTTATATACATGTATAGAGCCATGACAGGTCCACATTAGTTATCATAATATAAAATAATGGATGTGGGGGCATTTTGGTGGGCGTGATTTTTTTTTTGGGGGGGGGGCAGCATTTCATTTTTGGTACCAGGCAGCACAATGTCTTGGGCCGACACTGGTTATACTCCTGAGTTCTTGCCATGGCTTCGCGTAGAAGCTGGTTGTTAGAGGAGAAGAAATTCACTTTTTCCAGAACTGCGGGCACTGAGCACTCAGGGAGAGAGTTGGGCAGAAATGTGGGGTGAAACCCGAAGTTCGCAAAAAATGGGGTCTGGTTAGTTGCGGAGTGGATGGAGTTATTGTAGGAGAACTCCGCTAGCGGAAGCAGGGAGAGCCAGTCATTCTGAGCAAAGGAGGAGAAACAACGCAAATATTGCTCGAGGGTCTGATTTGTTCTCTCAGTCTGTCCGTTGGTTTGAGGGTGGTAAGCCGAAGAGAATGATAGCTCTATTCCCAGAGTCTTGCAGAGGGACCTCCAGAACCGGGAGGTAAATTGTACCCCCCGATCGGAGACTATATTAGCAGGTACCCCGTGGAGCCTGACGACTTCTTTAATGAACATTTGTGCAGTTTCCGGGGCTGAGGGGGTCCCTCTCATAGGAACAAAATGTGCCATCTTGGACAGACGGTCCACAATCACAAAGATGGTGGTGTGATTCTCAGCCAGGGGGAGTTCAACTATGAAGTCGATAGAAAGCATTTTCCACGGTCTCTCTGGAACGGGTAAGGGCTTCAGTAGTCCCCAGGCTTTGGATCTGGACCCTTTATTCCGGGTACATGTAGTACAGGACTCCACGAACCTCCTGCAATCCTCGCGTAGTCGAGGCCACCAGAAGGTACGTTGTACCAACTCAGTGGTCTTAGCCACGCCAAAGTGCCCAGCAAGGGCATGATCGTGGCAGAGCTCTAGCACGGTTATCTTTAGTTCTTCTGGTATGAATATCCTGTCTTGGTGCCAGAGTAATCCATCCTTGGTTTGCAGATCCAGTTCAGGAGAGGTTTCCTGTCTAGTGGTGGCTTGTCTGATCCGGGAGAGTAGGTCCTCCTGAAGTAGGAGAAAATTCCCAGGAGCGAGGATTGTATCGGGTGAGGAGAGTTCTTTGGATCCATGAAACATTCGGGACAAGGCGTCAGGTTTAGTGTTCTTGGCACCGGGGCGGTATGTCACATGGAAGGAGAACCGGGAAAAAAACAGGGCCCATCTGGCTTGTCGTGGTTTTAGTCTTTTTGCAGTTTTCAGGTACTCTAAGTTCTTATGGTCGGTGAATACTAAGATTGGGTGAGCAGCACCTTCAAGTAAGTACCTCCATTCTTCCAGGGCGGACTTAATCGCCAAGAGTTCCCGGTCTCCCACGTCATAGTTCTTTTCTGCCGCAGATAATTTGCGAGAAAAGAAAGCCACCGGATGAAGCAAAGCCTTGGTTCCTTGCCTCTGTGACAATATTGCCCCTACTGCAACCTCAGAAGCATCTACCTCAAGTACAAATGGTAGGGAGGAATCTGGGTGTTTTAAGATGGATGCAGAGGTGAAGAGCCCTTTGAGATCCTCAAAGGCCTTTTGGGCCTCAGGGGACCAGTGGAAGCGGGTACCTTGCTTGGTTAGCTGAGTAATGGGTGCAATGATGGCGGAGAACCCCCGGATGAATTTACGATAAAAGTTGGCGAATCCAACGAACCGTTGGATTCCCTTCTTATCCACTGGCGCTGGCCAGTCCAAGATTGCGGTGATCTTCTGTGGGTCCATCCTGATGCCTTCGCCAGAGATTATTAATCCCAGAAATGCTATGCTCTCCCGCTCAAACTCGCATTTCTCAGCCTTCGCATATAGTTTATGCTGCCGAAGCCGGTCTAACACACTTCTGACATGCCTGCGATGAGAGTCAAGGGAGGAAGAGAAGATTAGTATGTCATCTAAATAAGCAATCACAAAGAGATCTAAAAAGTCCCGAAGAACATCATTAATTAAATACTGGAAGGTGGCAGGGGCATTGCACAGCCCGAAGGGCATCACTAAATATTCGAAATGTCCGAACCGGGAGCGGAAGGCGGTTTTCCACTCATCGCCCTCCTTGATTCGGACCAGGTTATAGGCTCCCCGGAGGTCAAGCTTAGTAAAAATAACAGCAGCTCCCAATCTTTGGAACAACTCTGGTACCAGAGGAAGAGGATAACGATTTTTAATGGTGACCTTATTTAGTTCACGGTAGTCCACACATGGCCTGAGGGTATGGTCCTTCTTTTCTACAAAGAAAATGCCTGCGCCTGCTGGCGACGTAGAGGGGCGAATGAACCCCTTTAAAAGGTTCTCATCGATGTAGTCCTTCAGGGCCCCCTGTTCCACCTCCGTTAAAGGGAAAATCCTACCGAAAGGAATAGCTGCTCCGGGAAGTAGATCAATGGGGCAGTCGTAGGCTCGGTGGGGTGGTAGTGTCTCTGCCCCCTGTTTACTAAACACATCAAGAAAGTCCAGGTAAGCGTCAGGGATGGCCTGACGTATTCCGGCCTCAGTGTCGGTACACATTAAGGTGGCAGGCCCAGGGGGTTTGTGTGAGCCACAGGACCGTTGGCAGTAGGAGGAAGGAAACGTGATCACCCCCGTGACCCAGTTAATGGTAGGATTATGGGCTTGTAGCCAGGGCATACCGAGAATTATGGGGAACAGTGGAGAGGAGATAATATCCAGCCGTAGATATTCTCGGTGCACCCCGGTAGAGGAGAAGACAGTGACAGGTAGGGGAGCCGTTTCTTCGACCACGGGCCCCGACTTGATAAGGGACCCATCAGCCAGGTGAACCCGTAGTCCATGGGTCTTGGGAAGTAGAGGAATAAGTTGAGTACGGGCAAAAGTTGAGTCCATGAAGCAACTACAAGCCCCAGAGTCAATAATTGCGACGACTTGCAGGGTCCTTCCTGGGAGCTGCAGGGAGATAGAAAGAGCGAAGTGAGAGGAGGATTTAGTCTGAGGGTTGATCACAGCAGGGAATACTGACAAGCACTTATGGAACTTCAGGGGACAGTTCCTAACGAAGTGACCGGGCTCCCCGCAGTACAGGCACAGGTTGTGCGCGCGTCGGCGTTGGCGTTCCTCCGGAGTAAGGGAAGGGCGGAGGACCCCAAGCTGCATGGGTTCAGGAGCATCGTACGAGGGGGTCAAGGGTGCTGCAGAAGCTGGGTGCGGATGACTGGGGACCCGGGGAAGCATCCAGGTCGGCCGGGTGAAGCCCGTGGCCCTCTCAACCCTCCGTTCCCTCAGGCGTCGGTCGATCTGAATTGTCAGATCGATCAGTAGGTTCAAATTTTCTGGTATTCCTACCCTAGCCAGTTCGTCCTTCAATGGGTCAGAAAGGCCTATGCGAAACTGGTGACGGAGGGCAGCGTCATTCCAGCTGGTGTCTGCGCTCCAGCGCCTGAATTCAGCTACATAATCTTCCGCTGCTCTGCGTCCCTGCTGAAGGGTCCGCAGGGCGTTCTCTGCAGTGACCGAGAGCTGAGGGTCCTCGTACAATTGGGCAATGGCGTCAAAAAAAAGTGTAAGGCTGTCCAAGGACGCATCTTTGCGTTCTAGCAGGCGGTGGGCCCAGTTCTGTGGGTCTCCGGAAAGCAGCGAAATTACAAAGCCCACCTTGGTAGCTTCTAAGGAAAAGGTGCGGGGCTGTAAGGCAAAGTACAACTCACAAGAGTTCCAGAAAGCCCTGAACTTGCTCCGGTCCCCGGAGAATCTTTCGGGTGTAGGGACCCTGGGTTCAGGGGGAAGCATGACCACCGTGGGCGCAGCTCCTGCCCCGGCGGAAGAAGTGGAGGCACGTGGACCCCCTTGAGCTCCATCGGGGTTGGTGAGGGCCCGCACTTGTCCTTCCAGGTGAGTGTAGCCTTGCTGGAGGCTCTTAACGGCCTCGGTCAGTCCCGCCAGGTGTCGGCATAGTTCCTCCATAGGTGAGGCTCCCTGCTCGGGCTCAGACATGGCTGTCTGCTACTGTCACGTACCTGACGGTGACGAGCCCTGTTAGCAGAGGGAGGCCTCCCTTACGGCTCCCACCGGCGGCCCCTGGTGGTATAACAGGAAGCACGGAGGTGGAAGGAGTACGAGTGCCTGGCAGGATCAAGAACTACCGCAGGTGATCAGGAACCAGCAGGTGAGTGGACAGGAACCAGGAACTACAGCAGGTGAGTGGACAGGAACCAGGAACTACAGCAGGTGAGTAGACAGGAACCAGGAACTCAGCAGATGACCCAGACCGGGAGGCACAGCAGGTAGACTGGAACAACTGGGCAGCAGCAGGTGAACAGGAACCAGCAGATGAGCAGACAGGAACCAGCAGATGAGCAGACAGGAACCAGCAGATGAGCAGACAGGAACCAGGAACTCAGCAGATGACCCGGACCGGGAGGCACAGCAGGTAAACTGGAACCACTAGGCAGCAGCAGGTGAACAGGAACCAGCAGATGAGCAGACAGGAACCAGCAGATGAGCAGACAGGAACCAGGAACTCAGCAGATGACCCGGACCGGGAGGCACAGCAGGTAAACTGGAACCACTAGGCAGCAGCAGGTGAACAAGAGCCAAGGTCAGGCAGGATCGTCAGACAAGCCGGGGTCGGGTAAACTGGCAGGCAGCGAGGCACAAAAGGATCAGGCAATACCGAAGTCAGAAAACAGGCCGATGGTCAGGTACAGGCAGATAGCAGGAGGGTCACAGGAAGCCGGGTCAGATACAGGTAAACAAGGCAGATCAGGTCACTTGGGATAAACGCTGTAGAGCAGACAGCAGGGACTGTCTGCAAGTGAGGAGTTTAAATAGCCCTTCGGGCGTCACCTGCGGGGGCGGGAACCAGGAAGTCCAGGGCGTCTGTTCCTGACAGGGTTTCCATGACACTCAGACACAACTTGAGCATGAATCACAGGGTGACCTCAGGGCGACCTCAGCGCGACTTGTGGTAATTTACAACACGACTTGAAGTCGCTTCCAGGACAGGAGACATTCCAGTGGCCAATAAAACAAGAATCAGCTCTGTGGGAGGGAGGGGTTTGCCTGAAAAATATGTGTTCTCTTCCTGGAGAGTTGCTCCTGTTAAGACAGGGAATACGACTTCTGAGCGACTTCCATTGAAATCAATGGGTACAGGTCACCTAGCAGTCGCCTAGGAGTCGGATTGAAGTAGTACAGGGACCTTTTTTGAAGTCGGAGCGACCGCAGTCGTGTACATTAAAACATCTCCATTGACTTCAATTAGTTTTAGAAATAGCGCGACTTGGGGCAACTCGGGGCGACCTGAAGTCGCGTCTGGAGTCGCCCCTGTGTGAACCGAGCCTCACTAGTGAAAGTGACAGAGAAAAATATATTTTATCAAAACATTCCACATTCTAGCTTTCTTTAAAAACAAAATATTTTAATTAGAAGAAACATTGTTGCAAAGGAAAATTTATTTCAGAGAAAGATACATTTCATCTCAACATTAAAATCATTTATTTGTGAAAGTTACAATTGTATCATTAGAATCAATGGCTAAAACTTGCATTGGACTAAAATAGCTCAGATTTTCACTTCCAAAACATGCTCTTTAATTAGCTCTCATTTCGGTATTAACTCTTGTGAAAAAAGTCACTTGAGTTAAAATTTGAGTTATATTAGCTCTGGGCACGCTCAGTTTAGCTTGCAAATAGTTGTCCAAAAACGGGAATTTTTTTACTTCTCAGACTTTTAAAGATATTTCAGTGTAGAAATCACTTTTTCACACAGTTTAAAAGCAGATTATCTTTAAATAATATACCGCAAATTTCAGTACCGTTTAGGCAATTATATCACGCTCTAAACATTATTTCCATGTGCACAACTCCAGCTTTTAGTAGAGTAAGGATTTGGGCGCTATTTGGATTCTGGGAGCTATAGTAAATTCGATTTTGGTAAGTATTTTTTCTCCAGCGCTATAGTGAATACCGTTTTAGCGCTAATTAGCGCTAAATAGCGCAAATTCGCGGCAATTTGCCGCTATAGTAAATTACCCCCATAGACTTAAAAAAAAAATTATGTTTCAGCGTGCATTTAAACAGTAAAATATTCCAGACTTATCGTTAAATAAATATTTTTTTTGGCTACATTTATTTTGAAATAAAAATTTATATTAAAAATAATAAAAATGTATTATATATAAACACACACATAACATATTTTATGGTTAAAACCATAAAAATAACACATTATTATACACAAAATATACATTCCTAAACTTACCTGTGCAACGATTGAAAATAGTTAAAAACATGTATTGGAAATGGTTAATAAATAGACAATATACACTTTTACATTACATGACATTACAAAAGAGAGTACAATTAGATAGATATTTAAACTTACCTTATTTAGAATGTAAAATAATCTTCGGTGGAAGAACTATGCCGCCGTGTGCGAAGCTTCCTTTTGCCTTTGTGTGCTGCCGATGATAATGGTGACTGTGTACACTGTTCTCACGCTGTTGTTTATGCTGCTTTGGAAACGCCCTCCGAACTTTAATGTTGATATCGCGTCACTTCCTCTTTAGGAAACAACGCAATAGCTTGCAGCAAGGCTCCGCAATGAATACTGGGAGCAATGACAAAAGCTCCCAGGTTACAATGCGGCTAAAGGATCTGACGAACTTCCCGCACATTTCCCGCAGCGGAGGGAGACAGGAAACAGATTTACAATTGGAATAAACAAAGGTACTGTCACTAAAATTAAAAAACAAATGTCCGTTTTGCTATGCATTACAGTATGTGTTTTGATTAAGCTAATATGTAAAAATCGGGTGGAGCTCCGCTTTAAGGTGTTATGATGGGCCGAATAGGTAGTAATAAATCTGACCGAATCTTGCACAGATTGGGACCTAGGGGAATTGTATATTAAAGAGTTTCTGGAATGGAGAGAAGCTTTGTTAAAGGCTTTTTTGAGGTTAGTACGTGAGTATCCTCTCAATAATAAGCGTTCGCGCAGAGCGTTGGTCTGAATTTTGAAGTCACCTTCTAGGGTACAATTCATTTGAAGACGCAAATATTGCGTGAAGGGAATACTATGTACCGATGGTTTGGGGTGGGCACTGGTTGCATATAGCAGCGTGTTACCGGCCGTAGGTTTACGGTACAAGTCGGGTGCCAAGAGTACCATCTGTTTGTTTGGTAATGGACAGATCCAAGAATGGGATCAAATTAAAGTCATTCACGTCTAGGTTCTGAACAAATAGCAATAGTTCTTCCCTGGTCCCGGTCCACACCAGGAACAGGTCATCTATATACCTGTACCAGACCAATATTTTTTCCAAAAATTCAAAGTATTTTTTGTCCGCCTGTATACATCTCTCCCACCCGCCAAGATATAAATTGGCATAGGCTGGGGCACATGAAGTCCCCATTGCGACTCCTTGGGTCTGTAAATAAAGTTGACCGTTAAAAGTAAAATAGTTCTTAGTCAAAATAAAATGTAACAAACGAAGGATGAGCTCATTGAGGGGCCAGGATGTTCTTTCCTGTTCTCGCAAGAAGGATCCAGCCATCCGGACGTCTTTCTCGTGGGGTATACGCGAGTACAGGGCCTCGATATCAATGGCCACGAGCAAGGCGTCCGGAGGGATCTGGATCCCCTCTAGATGCCTCAAGAGGTAAGTAGTGTCCCTAATGTAAAAAGGGAGACTCCGCCCATGTGGCATCAAAAATGCATCGACAAATTTACTTGCATTATTTGTTAAAGACCCAATCCCCGAGACAATAGGTCTGCCTTGGGGGGCTTGAACATTCTTGTGTGTTTTGGGCAAGGAATAAAAGGTAGGGGTATGGGGGAATTTGGGAATAAGGAACTCCAGAGTGTCCTTGTCAATGAGGTTCAGAAAGAAGGCCTCAGTGCAAAGGACCTGGAGTTCTGAGGCAAAGGAAGACACGAGGAATTCAGGAATAGGCCGGTACCAGTTATGGTTGTTAAGAATGGTTAAACACATGGATTGGTAATGACTGTGTGTCATTAAGACAATGTTACCGCCTTTGTCTGATTGTTTTATAACCGTATCAGGACATTTTTGTAAAGATTTTAGTGCTTTTGTTTAGCCACTATTGAGTTTGGGGGATATGTCATGCCACTTTTTCTGTTTTAAGATCCCCGATGGTGGCCTGTACAAATGCCCATATAGCAGGGAAGGTCATTAAATCTGGAAATTTGCGTGAGCGTAGTCGGTACGATTTGAGCACACGTCCCGATGTGGGGGTGGAAATGGGCTGGGGTGCAGTGTAGGGAACCAGCTGAGAGGACCCAGGATCCTCAACAGAACCCTCATTATAAAGGAGCATGAGGTCGCGGAGAGCCCGAAACTCCACCATACTAAAAATGTTTTGTGCGCTCCGCAAGCTCACGCTCCAAATTTAGTTTAGCACGGTCTTTATCAAAAATACATTTAAACGTGAGGTTGTGAGCAAATAAATATAAATCTTTAATTGTCTCTGTGACTTTAAGAGCATCTAAAGGACAGAAGCCTAGACCCAACTGTAATACAGAGGATTTATCTTTGGTCAGTTGATGAGAAGTGAGGTTTATAATATTAAAGTGGGCATCGTGCTAGGGATGTGCGGTGACAGAGGAGGTGGTGGAGGTGGTTTTAGAATGAATGCGTCTAGATTTCCCTGCTGTTTCTTGAGATCTAAAAAAATAGCATCTTCATTTACTTTAGTGTATTTATTGACCATAAATGCTGAGTTGAGAACTTTTGGAATAGTATCATGTAGCGTAGTGTGTCCAACTGCCCCTTCCACAGGGGTCGTGGTGTCTGTTGTGGTACGTGTAGGAGGTACACGTGGTTTGGACGTTTTAGGGCCCTTTTTGTCTTTCTTAGGGTTGGCAGGTGGAGCACCACCGCCATATCTCAATCTCTTTCGGGATGAATTAACTGCGGGTGTCATTGCAGTCCGTACATTGCTATGTTGCGAAAATGTTGATGAAAGTGATGAATCCGATTCGGCTTATGTGGTGGGGTTTCTCGTGTGATTGGCACGAGACGGACCCCTCCTACCAGCATTGCCACCTGACCATCTATAGGCATACCCTTCAGTGAAGGCCGCTTTATCCTTACTGAATTTGTTTTGTTTCTTAATGATAATCTCTTTATTCATAACCTCCAATCGGTCTTTTAATTCCTTCAACTTAGCTGTAAATATGGTATTGCCAGCCAAGTGGAGGTATTCTGTATTCAAACGTTCAATCTCTTGATCTAAAGTGGTCATGTCTTGAGAATATTGTAAAATAAGAGACCTCATCAGTTCAGAACTGCAGTTGGAGAGAGTACTTTCCCAAGATTTTTGAAAATCCACTGATGGATCCTTAATGGTGGGAAAGATCTGAACTCTTAAACTGATTGGGCATGTATTCTCAGCTAGGTAGCGTTTAAAGTATTCAATATGCCAATGGAGGTGTGACTTACATTTCAACAGATTGGACATTTTAGCAAAGTACGTTTTAATATCATCTTCCATATTATGGTCACTCAGACAAGCCGTCTGGATATTAGTCATGAACCCTGTCCAGTCAGTGCAGAGAACGTCCATTATCAAAGTTACCCTAAGAGTGGGGCTCTTAGCTCCAGGAATATAATGGTGATCAAAAAAATATATAAATTAAACTTTATTTAATAATCATAAATAATAGAGGCACTCGGGGTGTGCATTGGTCAAAACGATGACAGATGCACTAGAGATACGGGTGTGTTATCCACCCAAATATTATAGCAAAATTTTGAGTATACCCTCAAATAAGACTCAATAATAATTTAGCAAAAAAGTACCATCATCCAGGTTGAATGTAAAGCGGTTGAACCAAGTGAACCCATGGTCCACCCCTCCCATATTTTGGTTATATTCGTGGACACAGAGGGGTTTCTCCACAACACCAGTCGCCATAGGAATTTGGACCGTCGTGTCTGTGTGAAGGGAGGACAGAACAAAAACATTCTTATTATCCCTCCACTTCACAGCGAGCAAATTATTACACTTGAAGCAGGCTCTCTCTCCCCCAGCTTAAGACGGGGATCTACAAGCCACTGGGGTAAGCCCCGGCAATTAGGTCACACTGTGCCACATGCGCCGATCTGATGATCAAACAAGTGACTAAAAAGTGGCACGCTCTTGTAATAATTGTCCACATACAAATGGTACCCCTTTCCGAATAAGGGTGACACCAAGTCCCACACAATCTTGCCAGCGCTTCCTATGTAATCTGGGCAGATCTCCGGCTCTCCGTGACTATCTCTTCCCTCGTGAACCATAAAACTATATGTATAGCCTGTTGCCCTGTCACAGAGCTTATACATCTTGACCCCATATCTGGCACGCTTGCTGGGGAAGATACTGTTTGAAAGACAAGCACCCAGAAAAATTAATCAGGGACTCATCAACGCAGACAACTTGATCGGGAGTAAACAAGGCTGCAAAACGTTTGTTGAAGTGGTTTACAAGGGGCAGAATTTTGTAGAGCCGATCGTATCCAGGGTCTCCACGAGGACGACAGAGTTCATTGTCATTGAAGTGCATGAACCCAAGATCTGCTCGAATCGTGCCCTGGCCATGGAGGCAGAGAACAGGGGCATATGGTAAATTGGGTAAATGGACCAATAGGACCGCAACATACTCATTTTAACTATGCCCATGTCGAGGGATAGGCCCAGAAAGGTCTTAAATTCAGAAACCATAATTGGTTTCCAATCTCAGGCAAGGGAGGACAACTGGGGATTAGCGGCGATAAATTGACCAGCCTGCAAATTACTTTGGTCCACAATAGATCTATAGAGATATTCCGTGAAAAACATTGAATAAAAATCAAGTGATGTAAAATCAACTGTTTCCACCTGAATTCTGGGTTGGCCAGTGAATGGGGGAAGTACGGGTGTTGCAGAAGTGATGGGCTCCCAAATAGGATTGGCAAATTCTGCAGGAAGGACACTATGGGCACAACAGGCCTGTCTTGTCTTCTTGGTGGCAGCGGGACACTACTTATACTTGCCACCTCGCCAGCTTGAACTGCACTTATGGGACTCGCCACGTCACCACGTGATACTGCAGTGCTGGATGTATGACCAGGGTGTACTAGGCCGCTGGTGCTTGCCAGTTCACCAGAAGGATGAGCGGCACTAGTACTTCTCTGCTCCATATGAGAGCCCTGCGGTTCTTTCACCTCAACAACAGCAGAAGAACAACGGGGTCGAGTATGCCTAACCTTGGCAGGGACCACAACTCCGTCGCCAGAGATACCTGTCATGGAGCCTCTGTAGTCTACAGGATCGTATTCTGAGCCTGAATCTGACAGATGAGTGACTTCCTCTTCACTCTCTGTCATGCTCAGAAATGTGTAGGCCTCTTCACTACTGTACCTTTGATTTGACATTTTGGTCTCTAAATTTACTAGTACAGTAGTAAGATTCACAGGAAAAAAAGCTCCTAGACTGTCAGCAACTCTAACAAACAAACTGTTAGCAATCGCAGGGATCAGGCCTGACTCTGCGAATGCTGCAGTTATGTGTTTAGAGTTTTGTAAGTGACAGTGATCGATCGATACTGCACTTGGGTGGGCTGGGCTGGGCGGAGGGGCAAAATGCAGGTGCTAGCAGGTATCTGGGCTGATCCCGCTAAGACTGCATTTTTGGGAACCATAAACTGCTGGGGGCGCTAGTATAGATATGATCAGATCAGATATTGATCCGTTCAGACACTATACCACTAAGGGAGGTGTATGGTGCGTGCGTGGGTGTTAGGGCTACTGGTACTAATCTGACGCTGCCTGGGGCGATGCAAACCCTAATTGACCCTAAAACCTAACTGATATCACCCGCCGGGCGATCAGGGGTTAAACCTTTATTGGGTAATAAACAGCGGGTACCCTGACGCAAAAAAAAAAAAACTAACTAACCAGCATCACCCGTAACACTTATACGGTGATCACTGGTGACAGGGGGTGAAAGGGTTAACTAGGGGGCAATCAGGGGGTTAAAACTTTTATTAGGTAATATATGGGGGTAGTGAGATAATGGTAACCAAGTAAAAACGCCCTTCCTATGTACCCCTACTGCGTTGTGAAAAATAAATAAATAAATTAAACTAAACTAAACAAGCAGCCAATATAAATAAGGTAAATATGTGAAAACAGTGTAAAATCTAAAAATAAATAACACAATGATGCTAAATGACACTATTCCACAGTCACTGTATCACACAGACCATAGACCATAATGTCCTATACAATTAATCACCCTGTGACATAAGTGAATATGTGCACAATGGAATATCAAGTCCACACAAATGTATAATTAAATCCAGTGTGTATAAAAACGTCTTCCAATCTTCCACCACACACAGTGTTCAGTGATCCCTCTCCCGTCAGATGTACACTCACCACAGCAAGTTGCCTCACACTCTTGTGTTTGGCGTGAAAACGTAAACAAAGTCTCACAGCTCAGTGTAATCGATCCTCCAGATTCCAATCAAGTGATTAAAGAATTGCTCCACATACAAATATATAAAGAAACTGCAATAGTGTGATAACGTAAAATCAGTTTTAATTACACATTTAAAAGCACTCCAAATATTGCACTCACATGAAGCTCATAAACCATGAGCGTTGAATCACTGCAAAATCATAACCTCCACCAAAAACGAGTGTATTGGTCACGGCGGACCCTCGGTGACCACAATGATCTCTCACCGTCTTCCTGCCTCCCCTTACTGGACATCCACTGCTAAGCTTGACTTTGTGATGTCACACATTCCTTCAGACGATTGCCGCACAGCCACGCCCTGACAAGCTTCGTCGTAAAGACTTAATCATGGGATTGGCTGTGCGGTGCGGCTACTCCTCCTTTTATCCATCCGTCATATGGGCGGAAGTACACTCACTGGTCCGTCCATAGTGGGCGGAAGTGTGTCATTTATCAATGACGCGTGTCTTCTCCCACCTTCCTAACCCAACTAAGGGCGGAAGTGTGTCATCCGCTTCACACAACATGGGCGGAAGCCGGATGCCGTTCCGAGCGTGATGCTCGAGTGTCCCTGCAACCAACATACACTCGCCAGTGGTGACATCCTGTCCTATCGGAGCATATAAGTTATATCATAACCTGCACCTTCATGGCAAATATTAATCATATGATGTGCATTGACTACGCAATGTGTATTTGATATTAATATACATATTAAACACATACACTAATAAAAACACATCACTTAAAGATATATTTAAAAAAAAATGTCTGCAAATATGTTAAAAATACATCTGGCACTATGAGATAGAATTAGTAATAGCATTGGACGAAAAGATAACTATTAATACTAAATACTAAATTAAAATACCCACATTAAAAATATTAAAATAATCTATTAAAACTGGTATAATAGAAAAGGCTCTAAGATATACATATAATTATAATTATTTATGCATGATTCCCATCCTTCTAATAATACATCCTATTTAAAGGATCCACATAAAGAAGGATTGGATCAAAAACATATATCAGGGATGTCTCTAAGCACCCCTAAAAATAAACTGCCTAATAACCAAATAAATTGAGTAGATGAAGGAAATAATATAGTAATGCTGGGAAACTGAGTATATATCACACATTCACTGATAAAATGCGTTTAATCATGCCATAACCCTGGAAAAATTGATACAAGACCTATGTGTAATGGTGTCACATACACCTCCTCATATACACACAATCAATTAGAAATTATTTAAAAGTTATTGATGAAACAGTTAAGATCCAATTCAATATTAAGGCCTCTAGGGTAGAGGCTTTTTAAAAGAAATATCCATTTAGTTTATTTTTTGAGTCATCCTTCTAACCTCGCAATAAGGAACTTTAATGTCCCAGATAGAATAGATAGTGGGCTCAAAAATAAATCCATTTTTAATCCGCAAAATTCCAATAATCATTTTATCAAAGTTTTTAAACATATGGTTTAAAAGATATTGAAGATCTCCCGTTAATAAAGAAGAAAGTGAATCCTGAACACATCAAAGAAGGTATCAAAACTGTAGAAAAAAAGAAAGATATCGTTATCCGCCCGGCGGACAAAGGGGGAGGGATAGTGGTAATGGATCAGTCAACATACCATAATCAACTGATGGAATTACTTGAAGATCGAATTACATACAAAAAATTGTGGTCGGATCCAACAGAAGCCTATAGAACACAGCTGAATTCCTTAGTTGAGTGGGGATATATGACTAATGCTCTGAATTTGAAGGAAAGACGATATGTGGTCCCTTCAACTTGCAGAATCCCGATAATTTACATATTGCCTAAAATACATAAAAATGCATACATAAAATTGTCAACGGAATAGGATCTGTGGCGAGTATCTAGATAAGTTATTGCAACCTAGTGTAAGAAATACGAAGGCCTAACCAAAAGATACATCTGATCTACTACAACTACTAGAAAAGGTGGTAATTAATTCAGGCTCAGAGACCTATCTAGTTACAGCAGATGTTTCAGCCTTGTACACCATCATCCAGCATGATGATGCGGCTCTTGCACTAAACTTGGCTTTGAGTAAGAGAGATGATATCCCACACACGCAGAAATGTTTCTTGGGACATGTGTTGGATTTCTGCATGTCCCATAACTATTTTTGGTACCATGACTGTTTCTTCTCACAACAGGTTGGCGTAGCTATGGGAGCTAAGTTTTCCCCCAGCTTAGCCAACCTGTTTATGGCTGAGTGGGAAGATAAGCACATTTTCAGGAATCAGAGACCCCAATTATGTTTTTATCGTAGGTTTATTGATGACCTTCTTTATCTGGGAGGGGTCGAAGGAATCTGTGATTGAATTCCTGGAGATGTTAAATAAAAATAATAACAATATTAAATTGGAGTACCAGATTAGCAATGAAACTGTAAATTTCCTGGACGTTACCATTAAGAAGATAGTGGAAGGTCTGAACACTCGGGTGTATTTTAAACCTACAGATCGTAATAGTTACATCTCTATTAGAAGTGGACACCATCCCACCTGGATGCGGAATATCCCAAAAGGTCAGATACTAAGGGTACGGCGGAATTGTTCTTATCAAAAAGATTTCCTTGTTCAGGCGAATACTCTGAAGGAGAAGTTTGTTCAGAAGGAATATCGAGAAAAACCACTACAAAAGTTAATACAAGAAATAGGTGATGCTCTGAGGAGTCAATGCTTTAGACAAAAAGAAGCTCGCCCAAATGATGGACAACATCAATGGGGATTTATAACAGGATTTCACTTTCAATATAGGGAGATTGATACCATCCGTGCTGCCTATTGGTGCCCATACGTGCCGCCTATCTGTGCCCATCCGTGCTGCCTATCTGTGCCCATCTTTGCCCATCCATGCCACCTATCTGTGCCCATCCATGCCGCCTACCGGTGCCCATCCGTGCCACCTACAGGTGCCAATCCGTGCTGCCTATCGGTGCGCATCCGTGCTGCCTATCGGTGCCCATCCGTGCCACCTATCAATTTCCATCCGTGCCGCCTCATCGGTGCCCATCAGTGCTGCCTTATCAGTGCCCGTCAGTGCAGCCCCCATCAGTGCCCATCAGTGAAGGAGAAAACCTACTTATTTACAAAGTTTTGTAACTGAAACAAAAATTTTTTTTTTTCTAAATTTTCGGTCTTTTTAAAAAAAAAAATTGCAGAAAAAAAAATCGCAGAGGTGATCAAATACCACCAAAAGAAATCTCTATTTGTGGGAACAAAATTATAAAAATGTAGTTTGGGTACAGTGTAGCACAACCGCGCAATTGTCATTCAAAGTGCAACAGCGCAGAAAGCTGAAAATTGGTCTGGGCAGGAAGCTGTATAAATGCCCAGTATGGAAGTGGTTAAAGGGTTTTATTCATGCAGGAGATGCAAATGTTGCAGAACAGTTAAGGTACAGAATAGAGGGTTAATGAGTGTCACTAACAATGACCAGGAGACCTTTGATATTAAAGAGTTTATATCATGCAACTCTTCGTACGTGGTATATCTCATGTGGTGCCCTTGCGGGCTTTACTATGTGGGCAGAACCAAGAGACTACTTAGGGTACGCATAGGGGAACACCTCACCAACATAAAAAATGGTTTTAAATATCATAGTGTTTCACTACATTTTAGAGAGAAACATCAGCGTGATCCTTCCCTTATCCAATTTTGTGGCAAAGATTGTGTGCACCCATCCTGGAGGGGCTCAAATTGTGTTAGAGATTTATCACAAAGAGAGACTAAATGGATATTTCTTTTAAAAAGCCTCTACCCTAGAGGCCTTAATATTGAATTGGACCTTAACTGTTTCATCAATAACTTTTAAATAATTTCTAATTGATTGTGTGTATACGAGGAGGTGTATGTGACACCATTACACATAGGTCTTGTATCAATTTCTCCAGGGTTATGGCATGAGTAAACGCATGTTATCAGTGAATGTGTGATATATGCTCAGTTTCCCAGCATTACTATATTATTTCCTTCATCTACTCAATTTATTTGGTTATTAGGCAGTTTATTTTTAGGGGTGCTTAGAGACATCCCTCAAATACACATTCCGTAGTCAATGCACATCATATGATTAATATTTGCCATGAAGGTGCAGGTTATGATATAACTTATATGCTCCGATAGGACAGGATGTCACCACTGGCGAGTGTATGTTGGTTGCGGGGACACTCGAGCATCACGCTCGGAACGGCATCCGGCTTCTGCCCATGTTGTGTGAAGTGGATGACGCACTTCCGCCCTTAGTTGGGTTAGGAAGGTGAGAGGAGACACGCGTCATTGATAAATGACACACTTCCACCCACTATGGACGGACCAGTGAGTGTACTTCCGCCCATATGAGGGATGGATAAAAGGAGGAGTAGCCGCACCACACAGCCAATCCCATAAATAAAGCCTTTACGACGAAACATGTCGGGGCGTGGCTCTGCGGCAATCGTCTATAGGAACGTGTGATGTCACAAAGTCAAGCTTAGCAGTGGAGGTCCAGTGAGGGGCGGCAGGAAGACGGTGAGAGATCATTGTGGTCACTGAGGGTCCGCCGTGACCAATACACTCGTTTTTGGTGGAGGTTATGATTTTGCAGTGATTCAACGCTCATGGTTTATAAGCTTCATGTGAGTGCAATATTTGGAGTGCTTTTAAGTGTGTCATTAAAACTGATTTTACGTTATCACACTATTGGAGTTTCTTTATATATTTCTATGTGGAGCAATTCTTTAATCACTTGATTGGAATCTGGAGTATCGATTACACTGAGCTGTGAGACTTTGTTTATGTTTTCACGCCAAACACGAGAATGTGAGGCAACTTGCTGTGGTGAGTGTACATCTGACGAGAGAGGGATCACTGAACACTGTGTGTGGTGGAAGATTGGAAGAAGTTTTTATACACACTGGATTTAATTATACATTTGTGTGGACTTGATATTCATTTGTGCACATATTCACTTATGTCACAGGGTGATTAATTGTATAGGACATTATGGTCCACGGTCTGTGTGATACAGTGACTGTGGAATAGTGTCATTTAGCGCCATTGTGTTATTTATTTTTAGATTTTACACTGTTTTCACACATTTCAAATATATGGGGGTACCTGACGCTATAAAAACCTGACGGTGAACCTAAATAGCTAACTGGCTAACTAGCGTCACCCGTGACACTTATACGGTGATCACTGGTGACAGGGGGTGAAAGGGTTAACTAGGGGGCAATCAGGGGGTTAAAACCTTTATTAGGTAGTATATGGGGATACCTGACACTATAAAAACCTGACGGTGAACCTAAATAACTAACAGGCTAACTAGCGTCACCCGTGACACCAATACGGCGATCAGAAAAATTATCGATTAGTGACACTGGCGACAGGGGATGAAAGGGTTAACTGGGGCGATCAAGGGGTTAAACCTTTGTTAGGGGGTATCCTAGACCTAAAGGGCCATAACACTTATAACAGTCACAAAATGACACCAATGCAGTGATCAGTAAAAAAATGAAAACTGGTATTGGTGTCACTGTGACAGGGGGGACGGGCGGTGCAGAGGGGGTGATCAGGGGGTGATTGGGGGGTGATTTGTGTGCCTACGTGTACTGGTGAAGAGGTGATACCGCTCTGAAAAATCTGCTGATACCTTGAGTGGCTCCCGGCCTACTGAGGCCGACAGGTGCTGGCTCTGCACAAATGCATGGGGTTGAAAAGAAATCCTGGACTGCAGCACTCCGTTAAACAACGTCTTTATTGGATAAAATAAAAACAAAACATGATCCAAAAACAGTGCAGTCAAAAATAGCTATGAGTAAGCATCTTACGGTGTGAAACATGTTAGCCCTTTTTTTTGTCCTAGTGTTCACTTTCTATTTTTGACTGCACTGTTTTTGGATCATGTTTTGATTTGATTTTATCCAATAAAGACGTTGTTTAACGGAGTGCGGCAGTCCAGGATTTCTTTCCAACGCCTACTTGTACTGGTGTTAGTGTGCTGTTGGTGCAATTCACTGTAATGTCTTCTCTCCTCGGGCTCCGGAATGAAAAGGCTCCACGAGGCGAGATGACATAACTTCCTCTGCTTCTGTTTACAGTTTCAGAAGCAGAGGAAGCTTCTCATTCGTTAGGACCGATCGTGAGGGAGAGGCCATTAATCAGTGGCCTCCCCCTCAGGACGGATCGCTCCTGGAACAATGCCGACCGCCTCATGTGTGTGTGTGTATGTATGTATATGTGTATGTATATGTGTATATATATATATATATATATGTGTGTATATATATATATATATATATATATATATATATATACACGTTACTCTGCCTGCCCGTGCCATTCTGCTGATGTATATCGTCGTGAGGCATTCAGCAAGTGGTTAAAAGGTGAAACTAATATATGAAATAGACTTATTACATGCAAAGCAAGATAGTTCAAGCCGTGATTTGTCATAATTGTGATGATTATGACTTACAGCTCATGAAAACCCCAAATCCACAATCTCAGAAAATTTAAATATTACATGCAATCAATAAAACAAGGATTGTATGTATAAGCATGCATATGTACTCAGAACTTGGTTTGGGCCCCTTTTGCAGCAATTACGGCCTCAAAGTGGCGTAGCATGGAAGCCATCAGCCTGTGACACTGCTGAGGTGTTATGGAAGACCAGGATGCTTCAATAGCAGCCTTTATCTCTTCTGCATTGTTCGGTCTCATGTCTCTCATCTTTCTCTTGGCAGTGCCCCATAGATTGTCTATGGGGTTCAGGTCAGCCGAGTTTGCTGGCCAATCAAGCACAGTAATCCCACGGTCATTGAACCAGGTTTTGGTGCATTTGGCAGTGTGGGCAGGTGACAAGTCCTGCTGAAAAATTAGGTAAGCATCCCCATAGAGCTCGTCTGCAGAAGGAAGCATGAAGTGCTCCAAAATCTCCTGGTAGACGGTTGCGTTGACCCTGGACTTAATGAAGCACAGTAGACCAACACCAGCAGATGACATGGCTCCCCAAATCAACACAGACTGTGGAAACTTCACACTGGACTTCAAGCCTCTTGCAGTGTGTGCCTCTCCATTCTTCCTTCATACTCTGGGTCCTTGGTTTCCAAATGAGATGCAAAATTTGCTCTCATCAGAAAAGAGGACTTTGGACCACTGAGCAACAGACCAGGTCTGTTTTTCTTTAGCCCAGGTAAGACGCTTCTGACGTTGTTTGTTGTTCAGGAGTGGCTTGACAAGAGGAATACGACATTTGAAGCCCATGTCCAGGATCCATCTGTGTGTGGTGGCTCTTGATTCACAGACTCCAGCCTCAGTCCATGCCTTGTGAAAGTCCCCAACACTTTTGAATGGCCTTTTCCTGACAATCCTCTCCAGGCTGCGGTCATCCCTGCTGCTTGTGCACCTTTTTCTTCCACACATTTCCCTTCCACATAACTTTCTATTAATGTGCTTTAATAAAGCACTTTGGGAACATCCAATTTCTTTTGCAATTAGCTTTTGAGGCTTTCCCTCCTTATGGAGGATGTCAAAGATGGTTTTCTGCACAACTGTCAGGTCAGCAGTCTTTCCCATGATTGTGATTCCTACTGAACCAAACTGAGAGACCATTTAAAAGCTCAGGAACCCTTTTCAGGTGTTATGGCTTAATTAGCTGATTAGAGTGGGACACTTTGAGCCTAGAATATTGCACCAATTTTCTGAGATTGTGGATTTGGGGTTTTTATGAGCTGTAAGCTATAATCACAATTATGACAAATCACGGCTTGAACTATCTTGCTTTGCATGTAATGAGTCTATCTCATATATTAGTTTCACCTTTTAAGTTGCATTATTGAAATAAATGAACTTTTGCACGAGTTTCACCTGTATACTATACGGCCTGCCCTATATACTCTGCAGAAAATTGGGCCTTAGGTGTTGATGGTACCAGAACACTGTACCCCTTCACAGATACTCTTGTTGAATGCAGGAACGGCCCTGCTGTGAAATATTAGATCAAAAATTGTAATTACATGGCTCTGTTAAACAGGGACAGAAAAATTGGGCCTTTGGTTTTGGTGGCAACAGAACACTGTAAGTCCTCACAGTTACTCTTGTTGGGTGCAGGAATGGGCCCTGCTGTGAAATATTAGATCAACAATTGTAATTACATGCCCCTGTTAAACAGGAGCAGAAACATTGGGCCTTTGGTGGTGGTTGTGGTGGTGCCACAACACTGTAAACCCTCAGTTACTCTTGGTGGGCAGAGGAACGGGCCCTGCTGTGAAATATTAGATCAAAAATTGTAATTACATGCCCCTGTTAAACAGGGGCAGAACAATTGGGCCTTAGGCAGTGGTGGTGGTGCTCTAAACCAAAAATATTCTTAGAAGCTAGCATCATCAAGATTGAGGAGGAAAAGGATAGTCACTCTGTATAATAGGATAGTCACTCAGCATAGGCAGTCTTTAAGGGATCCCACATCCATAGAAAATTCAATCGGTTACATCAGCATCAGGTGCTTGATAACTGCTGATCCAAGACAGGCTCACATTCATAAAAATGAATCAATCATTGACAGGCACACTCTATGATCCGTTACAAACCCTCCAGCAGCACTGAATGTGCGTTCAGAAAGAACGCTGGATGCGGGACAGGCCAGTAGCTCGATTCCATAGTGCGCAAGCTCTGACCAGTGGTCCATACTCAAGACCCAGTAACCCAGTGGATGCTCTGTTCGAAAGGTCTCCAGGTCTGCTCTTGCCCCTAGATTTTCCTGCACCATGTAATGCAGACGCTGGCGATGGTTGCTTGAACCGATCAGACCTTGGCACTGAGGATTGAAAAATTGTCTGAAGGCATCAGTCAGCCAGCCACCTTCTCCACCGCTCTTTCTCTGACTGAAACGAAGCCTCAGCAAAACGTTGTCCAGCACCAGGAAATTGTAACCTCCCGGGGTCTGGAAATGCATTGCACAAACCTTTCTTCAAGGCCTCCTGAAGATGTTTCATCCTCTGCTCCCTCTGCGAAGGCAGGATGAGTTCTGCAACCTTACCCTTGTAACCAGGATCAAGAAGGTTTGGCAAACAGTAATGATCCCTCTCCTTGATACCATGAATCCTAGGGTCCTTTTGCAAGCTTTTCAGAATCAGGGAGGCCATGCAACGTAAGTTTGCAGAGGCATTCGATTCTGAGTCCTCTGGGTCACTAAGGATCACATGATCCACAACTACCTCCTTCCAGCCACGTACAACTACTTGGGTTTCTGGGGACTGAAAATTATCCCTTGAACTGCTGCTGAGTGTTATCCTCCACGTCCATGCTGACACAATCCTCCTGCTCCTTTTCTTTCTGTGTGTTTGGCGAGCCCGCAGGAATACTATATGGATAAAGGGGGCCTTGAGAGGTAAGGAAGTCCTCCTCTTCCTCCCGCTGTTCTTCCTCAAGTGCCCTGTCCATTATTCCATGAAGTGTGTGCTCCAACAGGAAGACAAGAGGGACAGTATCACTGATGCATGCATTGTCACTGCTCACCATTCTCGTGGCCTCCTCAAATGGTGACAGGACAGTGCATGCATCCTTGATCAGTAGCCACTGGCGTGGTGAAAATAAGCCAAGCTCCCCTGACCCTCTCCTGGTTCCATACTCACACAGGTACTCATTGATGGCCCTCTGCTGCGTGTGCAGCCGCTACAGCATTGCCAACGTTGAGTTCCATCTGGTGGGTATGTCACAAATGAGGCGGTTGTTAGGAAGGTTGCATTGAATGTCAGCCAGTCGAGCACTGGCAATTTTATGACCGGCAGAAATGACCACAGACTTTTCTGGCCTACCTCAGGAGATCCTGTGAGCCTGGGTGTCTGCTCAAGAACCGCTGCACCACCAAATTCCGGACGTGAGCCAAACATGGAACATGGGTCAAGTGTCCCTGTCAGAGGGCGGAGAGGAAGTTGGTGCCATTGTCACATACAACCATTCCTGGCTGAAGCTGTCAAGGCGTCAACCACCTCTGAGCCTGCCCCTGCAGAGCTGACAGAATCTATGCCCCTGTGTGGCTTCTGTACCCTAAGCAGACCAACTCAAGCACCGCATGGCATCTTTTAGCCTGAGTGCTTGCATAGCCCCTTGAACGCCTACGGAGCACCACTGGTTCAGAGGACAAATCTGCAGAGGAAGAGGCCAAAGAGGAAGAAGAAGAGGAGGGTGTGGAGGAGAGAGCTGTGGCAGAATCACCACTAGCATTTTGGAGGTGTGGTGGCAGAACAAGCTCCAACAATACTGAACCCTGTCCTGCATCCTTCCCAGCTGCCAGCAGAGTTATTCAGTGCGCTGTGAAAGAAAGGTAACGTCCCTGTCCATGCCTGCTGGACCATGAGTCAGCGATAATATGCACCTTACTGCTGACCACCCGGTCCAACGAGGCCTTCCACATGCTGGTAGACAGTTGGAATGGCCTTCCGTGAAAAGAAATGGCATTTTGAAACCTGCCACTGAGGTTCAGCACATTCCACAAATTCACAAAAAGGGGTCAGATTCTACCAGCTGAAAAGGCAGCAGTTGCAGTGCTAGCAATTTGGCCAAGCTAGTATTCAGATGCTGAGCATGTGGATGGCTGGGACCAAATTTCTTTCTACGGTTTAGCAACTGGGGTAGGGAAATTTGCCTGCTAAAATCAGATGGTGGTTTACTGCTAGCAGTTGGCCGCAAGTACTTGGGACACCTATTGCTATACCTTCATTTCTCTCAGTGCAGGTTTTTGAGAGGACTGGAGGTACTGTATAGTGGGGTTGGAGATCCCAGATGAGGAGCAAGGAGAAGTCCGCCTTGTTCTTTGATGTGGGTCTTTCAAGTGCTGTTGCCAACGGACCACATGGGAGGTCGTCATATGTCTGGTCAAGCATGTGGTGCCCAAGCGGCTGCTGTTTTGGCCACGCTTGATCCGCTTCAGACATAGGTTGCAAACAGCAATGGTGCGATTTGCTACACACATGTCAAAAAAGGCCCACACCAAAGAACTTTTCAAAATCAACGGGTAGTCAGCAGTGCCCTGCACCTGCAGATCTCTGAGGTGTGATGCAATAGGGTAGCTGCCCTTAAGCTTCCCCCTGGAGGGCATCCTGCCTCTTTGGAGATGTGCCTCCTCCTCCTCCTCT
The DNA here is from genome assembly GCA_029206835.1 of Rana muscosa. Lineage (NCBI taxonomy): Eukaryota > Metazoa > Chordata > Amphibia > Anura > Ranidae > Rana > Rana muscosa. The sequence goes on from CM055120.1 coordinate 242,186,615, forward strand.
CTTCTATCAGGCACCCAAGTAGAGTCAGTGACCCCATCTTCCCCTCCCTGCTTGTCACTGGAGAAAACTTGGCAGTATGCTGCAGCTGGGGGAACATGACTGCCAGTTTCTTGTCCTTCTTTGGCACCCCCTCTCTCTGGGCTCACGTTACTCCCTTCCTCAACCTGGATACCAACATCGGAGTCTTTAAATCGTTGTGCATCCTCCAGCAGCATGTACCCGACACTGTGGTTTAATAGTTCAGGGGTCTCCTCCGTGCATGATGGTGGGGCTATGGAAGGAGTGACTGTGGACAAGGAGCCGGTGGAAAAGGTCGCTTTGGTAGCTGCATTGGAAGGCAAACTACTCTGAGCCTGGGTGACAGAGGAATAGGATAATGACGGCTATGTTATCCACTCCACCAACTCTTCTGCATTTTATGGCTCAATAACATGGCCAGCAGCAGAAAAATAGGACAAGCGTGCCCCACGGCCACGTGCAGAGGATGCACCATGTCCACGACCAGCACTGTTGACTGTAAACACAGAGGCTGCTTGCCCTCTTTTGGTGGCCTGTGAGTGTCTGCCTCTCCTTGGTGGCCTTCCAGCCATGATGTATATTTTGTTTTGCAACACCACACTACACTGTATTAGATACTTTGTACACCACCAGAAAGGTAGTAGCAAGTGCATTACTACCTGATGTTCGAGTCAAACTTATGTTCGATCCGAACATCGAGCTCGTCCCTACTAGTAACTAAGGTGATAAATCGTAGGCCAAATAAAGCAGATTATCTGGCTAGCCAATAGAGATGAGCCCGATGTTCGAGTCGAATGTAAGTTCGACTCGAACATCGGGTGTTTGCCTGTTCGCCGAATAGCGAACAATCTGGTGTGTTCCCGGCAAATTCAAAAGCCGCGGAACACCATGTAAAAGTCTATGGGAGAAATCAAAAGTGCTAATTTTAAAGGGTAATATGCAAGTTATTGTATTAAAAAGTGTTTGGGAACCTGGGTCCTGCCCCAGGGGACATGTATCAATGCAAAAAAAAGTTTTAAAAACTAACGTTTTTTTGGGAGCAGTGATTTTAATAATTGCTTAAAGTGAAACAATAAAAGTGAAATATTCCTTTAAATTTTGTACATGGGGGAAGTCTATAGTATGCCTGTAAAGTGGTGCATTTTTCCAGTGTTTAAAACAGTCCCTGCACAAAATGACATTTATAATGAAAAAAAGTCATTTAAAACTACTCCCGGCTGTAGTGAATTGTCGGGTCAATACAGATAAGTCATTGAAAAAACCGGCATGGGTCCCCCCAGTCCATTACCAGGCCCTTTGGGTCTGGTATGAATATTAAGGGGAAAGTAAACTGAGGGGGGTCTTTTGCGCTACTAATGAGTAGGTGAAAATGTGAATAGGTGATATATGTGCAAAAAGCTGCAAAAACTAAATGTGTTCACCTTACACTATAGTAGAATATGTAAAAAAAAAAAATCATGCTAAAAGCAAAACATACAAAACTACATATGGTGAATAAAAACTATAAATTAACCATATACAGTAAAAAACTTAATAAAATCCAGTATAGTGAGAACGTACTAGTATCTCATAAAATAATATAAAGTGACAACAATAATAATAATAATATAATCCAGTAGTGAGAGCGTACTAGTATATAACCATTGGACTATATTATTATTATTATTATTATTGTTATCACTTTATATTACTTTTTTGAGATACTAGTACGTTCTCACTATACTGGATTTTATTAAGTTTTTTACTGTATATGGTTTATTTATAGTTTTTATTCACCAGATGTAGTTTTGTATGTTTTGCTTTTAAATATTTTGGGGAACCCCGAACCAAAATGAAAAAAAAATTGCGGGGGGGGGGGGTCCCCCAAAATTCCATACCAGGCCCTTCAGGTATGGTATGGATTTTAAGGGGAACCCCGCGCCAAAATTAAGAAAAATATGGCGTGGGGTTCCCCCCAAAAATCCATACCAGACCCTTATCCGAGCATGCAACCTGGCAAGCAGCAGGAAAAGAGAGGGGAAAAGAGAGCATCCCCCCTCTTGAACCGTACCAGGCCACATGCCCTCAACATGGGGAGGATGTCCCCATGTTGATGGGGACAAGGGCCTTATCCCCACAACCCTTGTCCAGTGGTTGTGGGGGTCTGCGGGCCTTAACAAAGGGGACCCCCAGATCCCACCCCCCCTATGTGAATTGGTAACGGATACATTGTACCCCTACCATTTCACAAAAAAGTGTCAAAAATGGTAAAAAAAACACACAGACACAGCTTGGGACAAGTCCTTTATTAAAAAAGAAAAAAAAAATTCCAGCGATGCATTCCTTCCTCGTCCCGGGATACGGAGTAACACGCCACCACGACACGATCCGCCTCCCACCGTGACAGCTCTTAAATAGCTGAGGGCTGGGGCCACCCGTGACATGGGTGGGTGACTCTGCCCCCCTCTGACGCAACGGGAAAACACAGCGGGGTTTACCTAGAGAAATGTACGTTTGGCCCTGCCCCCTCTGACGCAACAGGGTTCCCTGTGGTTTCGCTGTGGTGTCACGGGTGACCCCGCCCCCCTCTGATGCCACGGAAACCCCGTTGCATCAGAGAGGGGTGGGGTCACCCGTACATGTCACTGGGTAACCCCGGGGCATTTCCCCGTTGCGTCAGAGGGGGGCGGGGTGGCCCTGCCCTCAGCTATTTAAGAGCTGTTACGGCGGGTCTAGCGTCATTCGGCGGGCACCTCCCATGGGGAGGTGGATCGTGTCATGGCGGCATGTTTCTCCGTATCCCGGGACGAGGAAGGATTACATCGCTGGATTTTTTTTCTTTTTTAATAAAGGACTTGTCCCAAGCTGTGTCTGTGTTTTTTACCATTTTTGACACTGTTTTTGTAAAATGGTAGGGGTACAAATTACCCCGTTACCAATTAACATGGGGGGGCAGTATCTGGGGGTCCCCTTTGTTAAAGAGGCTTCCAAATTCCGATAAGCCCCCCGCCTGCAGACCCCCACAACCACCGGGCAAGGGTTGTGGGGATGAGGCCCTTGTCCCCATCAACATGGGGACATCCTCCCCATGTTGAGGGCATGTGGCCTGGTATGGTTCAGGAGGGGGGGCGCTCTCTTGTCCCCCCTCTTTTCCTGCGGCTTGTCAGGTGCTCGGATAAGGGTTTGGTATGGATTTTTGGGGGAACCCCATGCCATTTTTTTTTCATTTTGGCGCGGGGTTCCACTTAAAATCCATACCAGACCTGAAGGGTCTGGTATGGACTTTGAGAAGGACCCTTACGCCATTTTAAAAAAAAAATTGGCGCAGGCTTCCCCTTAATATCCATACTTAGCCTTTAAAATTAGCACTTTTGATTTTTCACGTTTGTGTCCCATTGACTTTAACTGTGTTCACGTGTTCACACAAATTTTTTGCCTGTTCACATGTTCTGCTGCAAACCGAACCGGGGGGTGTTCGGCTCATCCCTAATAGGCACATCTTTTTTTGTTTACAATGGTTTTTATTTAAAGATCATTAGGGGTGAGTTCGGTGTTCGAGTCGAACATACGTTCGACTCGAACATCGGCTGTTCGATCGTTCGACGAAGATCGAACTATTTGGGCCGTTCGCGCCAAATTCGAGTGACGCGAACGGCCCACAATACACTGTGCCATCGCAGTGCAATCCCGGCGCTGTGATTGGCCAAGCATGCACTGTGACCCCGCATGCTTGGCCAATCACAGCGCCGGCAGCTAGGAGAGACATAATTGGCCACAGGCAGGTTGCCTGTGGCCAATTATAGCTCAGGAGGTTTAGCACACGCCCCACACTATAAAAGGCCACCAGCGCGGCGGCCTTGTGTAGTGTGTTCCGGCGCAGGGAAAGAGAAGGATAGGCAGGGACAGTGTCATTGTGCTATTCTTTGTGCTATTCTTGTGTGTAGGGAGAGAGAAGGATAGGCAGGGGACAGTGTCAGTTTCATATTCTTTGCTAAACCTTGTGTGCAGGGAGAGAGAAGGATAGGCAGGTGACAGTGTCAGTGTCATATTCTTTGCTAAACCTTGTGTGCAGGGAGAGAGAAGGATAGGCAGGGAGAGTGTCAGTGTCATATTAATTGCTAAACCTTGTGTGCAGGGAGAGAGAAGGATAGGCAGGGGACAGTGTCAGTGTCATATTCTTTGCTAAACCTTGTGTGCAGGGAGAGAGAAGGATAGGCAGGGAGAGTGTCAGTGTCATATTCTTTGATAAACCTTGTGTGCAGGGAGAGAGAAGGATAGGCAGGGAACAGTGTCAGTGTCATTTTTGCTACGCCTCCTGCACAGTATACACCTGAAGCTAGCCCTTATTGCTGTGTTTTCCTGGTGTGTTACACTAACAGGCATTTGCAGCACTTACAGCGGGCGGAGTGTGCTTCCTGCTAAATATACACCTGAAGCTAGCCCGTATTGCTGTGTTTTCCTGGTGTGTTACACTAACAGGCATTTGCAGCACTTACAGCGGGCGGAGTGTGCTTCCTGCTAAATATACACCTGAAGCTAGCCCGTATTGCTGTGTTTTCCTGGTGTGTTACACTAACAGGCATTTGCAGCACTTACAGCGGGCGGAGTGTGCTTCCTGCTAAATATACACCTGAAGCTAGCCCGTATTGCTGTGTTTTCCTGGTGTGTTACACTAAAAGGCATTTGCAGGACTTACAGCGGGCGGAGTGTGCTTCCTGCTAAATATACACCTGAAGCTAGGCCGTATTGCTGTGTTTTCCTGGTGTGTTACACTAACAGGCATTTGCAGCACTTACAGCGGGCGGAGTGTGCTTCCTGCTAAATATACACCTGAAGCTAGCCCGTATTGCTATGTTTTCCTGGTGTGTTACACTAACAGGCATTTGCAGCACTTACAGCGGGCGGAGTGTGCTTCCTGCTAAATATACACTTGAAGCTAGCCCGTATTGCTGTGTGTTACACTAACAGGCATTTGCAGCACTTACAGCGGGCGGAGTGTGCTTCCTGCTAAATATACACCTGAAGCTAGCCCGTATTGCTGTGTTTTCCTGGTGTTTTACACTAACAGGCATTTGCAGCACTTACAGCGGGCGGAGTGTGCTTCCTGCTAAATATACACCTGAAGCTAGCCCGTATTGCTGTGTTTTCCTGGTGTGTTACACTAACAGGCATTTGCAGCACTTACAGCGGGCGGAGTGTGCTTCCTGCTAAATATACACCTGAAGCTAGCCCGTATTGCTGTGTTTTCCTGGTGTGTTACACTAACAGGCATTTGCAGCACTTACAGCGGGCGGAGTGTGCCTCCTGCACATTATACACCTGAAGCTAGCCCGTATTGCTGTGTTTTCCTGGTGTGTTACACTAACAGGCATTTGCAGCACTTACAGCGGGCGGAGTGTGCCTCCTGCACATTATACACCTGAAGCTAGCCCGTATTGCTGTGTTTTTCTGGTGTGTTACACTAACAGGCATTTGCAGCACTTACAGCGGGCGGAGTGTGCTTCCTGCTAAATATACACCTGAAGCTAGCCCTTATTGCTGTTTTTTCCTGGTGTGTTACACTAACAGGCATTTGCAGCACTTACAGCGGGCGGAGTGTGCTTCCTGCTAAATATACACCTGAAGCTAGCCCTTATTGCTGTTTTTTCCTGGTGTGTTACACTAACAGGCATTTGCAGCACTTACAGCGGGCGGAGTGTGCCTCCTGCACATTATACACCTGAAGCTAGCCCTTATTGCTCAAGCTTTTTTTCTTTTGTGTTACACTAACAGGCATTTGCAGCACTTACAGCGGGCGGAGTGTGCTTCCTGCAAAATAAACATCTGAAGCTAGCCCTTATTGCTGTTTTTTCCTGTTGTGTAACACAGGCAGTCATCTGCAGCACTTACAGCGGGCGTTGTGTGCTTCCTGCAAAATATACACCTGAAGCTACCCCTTATTGCTGGTTTTCCCATCTCCCTGCAGGCCATTTCTATGTCTGGAAGGCCAACAAAGAGAGGCAGACAGTCACGAGACAATAAAAGAGGGCAAGCAGGCTCTGTGTCTGGGGGCAACAGTGCTGGTCGTGGACGCGGTGCATTGTCATCAGCACATGGCCATGGGACACGCTTGTCCTTCTTTTCGGCAGCTGGACGTGTTGAGCCGCATCATGCCGAAGACTTGGTAGAGTGGATAACCAAGCCCTCCTCATACTCCTCATCCTCTCTCACTCAGGCTCAGGGTACTAGCAAAGCAGCTGCCAAAGCATCCTCTTCCCTGGTATCAATGTCATCATCAGTCACTCCTTCCCTAGAGACCGACCATGTCCTCCTGAGGAGTCCCCCGAACTGTTTGAGCACAGTGTTGGGTACATGCTCCAGGAGGATGCCCAGCGTTTCAAAGGGTCTGATGATGATACCCAGCTAGAGGAAGGCAGTAGAGTGAGAGCAGAGAGAGGGGATGCTCAAGAAGGACACCAATCTGGCAGTCATGTTCCAGCAGCTGCAGCATACTGCCAGATTGGCTCCAGTGATGAGGAGGGAGGGGATGATGAGGTCACTGACTCCACGTGGGTGCCTAATAGGAGAGAGGAGGAGGAGGAGGATGAGGAGGAGGCACATCTCCAACAAGGCAGGATTCCCTCGGGGGGCCAGCGTAAGGGCAGCACACCGACTGAATCACACCGCAGAGCTCCGCCTGTGCAGGGCGCTGCCTCTGCCCGTTATTCAAAAAGTTCTTTGGTGTGGCCCTTTTTTGAGTCGAGTGCATCAGATCGCACAGCTGCTGTTTGCAACATATGTCTCAAGCGTATATCGTGTGGCCAAAACATCAGCCGCTTGGGCACCACATGCTTGACCAGACATATGTTGACCTGCCATGCAGCTCGTTGGCAAGCCTACCTTAAAGACCCACACCAAAGAACAAAGCGGACCTCTCCTTGCACCGCATCAGCTGGGATCTCCAACCCCACTATACCTTCAGTCCTCTCTGAAACCTGCACTGAGAGGAATGAAGGTGTAGAATTAGGTGTGTCACAGCCAAGTACTTGCGGGCACTCTGCTAGCAGTACACCGACGTCCGATTCTAGCAGGCAAATTTCCCTGCCCCAGCTGCTGGACCGTCGAAAGAAGTTCACTCCCAGCCATCCACATGCCCAGAGGTTGAATGCTAGCTTGGCTAAATTGCTAGCAATTCAACTGCTGCCTTTTCAGTTGGTAGACTCGGCCCCCTTCCGTGAGTTTGTGCAATGTGCGGTTCCTCAGTGGCAGGCTCCCAAACGCCACTTTTTCTCACGGAAGGCGATTTCGGCTCTCTACCGGCATGTGGAAGGCAATGTCTTGTCCTTGCTGGACAGGGCGGTCAGCGGTAAGGTGCATATTACCGCTGACTCATGGTCCAGCAGGCATGGACAGGGACGTTACCTTTCTTTCACGGCCCATTGGGTCACTATTTTGGCAGCTGGGAAGAAAGCAGGACAAGGTGCAGTAGTGTTGGTTGTGACACACCTCTCTCCTCCACCCCCTCCTCTTCTTCTTCCTCCATGGCCTCTTCCTGTGCTTTGTCCTCGGAACCAGCGGTGCTCCGTAGGCGTTCAAGGGGCTACACAAGTACGCAGGCAAAAAGATGCCATGCCGTGCTTGCGCTGGTGTGTTTGGGGGACAGGAGCCACACTGGGGCAGAGGTTCTGTCTGCTCTGCAGGGGCAGGCCGAGAGGTGGTTGACGCCATGCCAGCTCAAACAAGGAATGGTGGTTTGCGACAATGGCACCAACCTCCTCTCCGCCCTCCGACATGGACAACTGACCCATGTGCCCTGTGTGGCTCACGTCCTTAACCTGGTGGTGCAGCGGTTCTTGGGCAGGTACCCGGGCTTACAGGATGTCCAGAGGCAGGCCAGGAAAGTCTGTGTGCATTTCCGCAGATCTTATAATGCCAGTGCTCGCCTGGCTGAGCTGCAAAAGGAGTTGAACCTGCCCAAGAACCACCTTATATGTGACATGCCCACCAGGTGGAACTCAACGTTGGCCATGCTGCAGCGGCTGCACACGCAGCAGAGGGCCATCAATGAGTACCTGTGCGACTACGGCACCAGGACAGGGTCAGGGGAGCTCGGGTTTTTTTCACCACGCCAGTGGGGCATGATCAGGGATGCATGCACTGTCCTGGCAGCATTTGAGGAGGCCACGAGGATGGTGAGCAGTGACAGTGCATGCATCAGTGACACTGTACCTCTTGTCCACCTGTTGGAACGTACGCTGCGTGGAATAATGGACAGGGCACTTGAGGCAGAACAGAGGCAGGAAGAGGAGGACTTCCTTGCCTCTCAAGGCCCCCTTTACCCAGACAGTGTTCCTTCTGTCCCACCCATCGCACAGGAAGAGGAGGAGGAGGATTGTGTCAGCATGGAGGTGGAGCCTGGCACTCAGCATCATCAGCAGCAGTCTTTTAGGGATGATTTACAGTCCCAAGAAACCCGTGGACTTGTACGTGGCTGGGAGGAGCTGGCTGCGGATCATGTCGTCCTTAGTGACCCAGAGGACTCCGGACCGAATGCCTCAGCTAACCTACACTGCATGGCCTCCCTGATCCTGCAAAGTCTGCGGAAGGATCCTCGTATTCTTCGGATCAAGGAGAGGGACCATTACTGGCTGGCCACTCTCCTTGATCCGCGGTACAAGGGTAAGGTTGCGGACCTTATCTTACCGTCGCAGAGGGAGCAGAGGATGAGACAACTCTGGGAGGCCTTGCAGAAAGGTCTGTGCAACGCGTTCCCAGAGACTGGGAGGTTACAAACTCCTGGTCCTGGACAACGAGTTGCTGAGGCTTGGGTCAGTCAAAGAAGGAGCGTGGGGGAAGGTGGCCGTCTGACCGATGCATTCAGACAATTCTTTAGTCCGCAGCCCCAAGGTATGATCGGTTCCGGCAACCATCGCCAGCGTCTGATATACATGGTGCAGGAACAAGGTCAGACAAGGTCAGACTTGGACACCTTCCCCACCGAAAATCCTCTGGCTTACTGGGTCTTGAGTAGGGATGGGCCCGGTGCTCGATTCGAACCCATGTTCGAATCGAGCATCGGGCGTTCGCTCGCTCGTCGAGCCCAGAACTATTTGGGCCGTTCGCATCACATTCGTGTGATGCGAGCGGCCCCGCAATGCATTGCGGCCGGCGCGGCCGGCGCAGTGCATTGCTGGCTGATGATTGGCCAAGCATGCACTGTGACCCCGCATGCTTGGCCAATCACAGCGCCCGAAACTCGGAGAGCAATAATTGGCTACAGGCAGGACGCCTGTAGCCAATTACAGCTCAGGGGCTTTAGTACACGCCCCACCATTTAAAAGGCCGCCACGCCATCGGCCCCGGTCACATGAGTTCCGGCTTTAGGAGAGATTAGTCTGCTGATTCTGTCTTTGCTTGATACTGAAAGATTTGCTCTTCTTTGCTAAACCATTGGCTATTTCTTTGCTAAACCATTGCTACCTAAGTCATTGATCGTTCATTGCTGCTGATTGCACAGTTAGTGTGTTATTAGCTGCTGCTGGGGATTAGTCTGGTGCGTGCTTACTGTTAGTACAGTATTGCAGTAGTACCAACCGCAGTGCTGTTAGCACAGCATTGCACCCCAACAGCACCCATAGGACTTCTAGTGTGTTAGTGGCAGCAAACAGAGCTCCTATATTTTCTTCTCAGCAGCACCCATAGGACTTCTAGTGTGTTAGTGGCAGCAAACAGAGCTCCTATATTTTCTTCTCAGCACCACCCATAGGACTTCTAGTGTGTTAGTGGCATCACACAGAGCTCCTATATTTTCTTCTCAGCAGCACCCATAGGACTTCTAGTGTGTTAGTGGCAGCAAACAGAGCTCCTATATTTTCTTCTCAGCAGCACCCATAGGACTTCTAGTGTGTTAGTGGCAGCAAACAGAGCTCCTATATTTTCTTCTCAGCAGCACCCATAGGACTTCTAGTGTGTTAGTGGCAGCAAACAGAGCTCCTATATTTTCTTCTCAGCAGCACCCATAGGACTTCTAGTGTGTTAGTGGCATCACACAGAGCTCCTATATTTTCTTCTCAGCAGCACCCATAGGACTTCTAGTGTGTTAGTGGCAGCAAACAGAGCTCCTATATTTTCTTCTCAGCAGCACCCATAGGACTTCTAGTGTGTTGGTGGCAGCAAACAGAGCTCCTATATTTTCTTCTCAGCAGCACCCATAGGACTTCTAGTGTGTTAGTGGCAGCAAACAGAGCTCCTATATTTTCTTCTCAGCAGCACCCATAGGACTTCTAGTGTGTTAGTGGCATCACACAGAGCTCCTATATTTTCTTCTCAGCAGCACCCATAGGACTTCTAGTGTGTTAGTGGCAGCAAACAGAGCTCCTATATTTTCTTCTCAGCAGCACCCATAGGACTTCTAGTGTGTTAGTGGCAGCAAACAGAGCTCCTATATTTTCTTCTCAGCAGCACCCATAGGACTTCTAGTGTGTTAGTGGCAGCAAACAGAGCTCCTATATTTTCTTCTCAGCAGCACCCATAGGACTTCTAGTGTGTTAGTGGCATCACACAGAGCTCCTATATTTTCTTCTCAGCAGCACCCATAGGACTTCTAGTGTGTTAGTGGCAGCAAACAGAGCTCCTATATTTTCTTCTCAGCAGCACCCATAGGACTTCTAGTGTGTTAGTGGCATCACACAGAGCTCCTATATTTTCTTCTCAGCAGCACCCATAGGACTTCTAGTGTGTTAGTGGCAGCAAACAGAGCTCCTATATTTTCTTCTCAGCAGCACCCATAGGACTTCTAATGTGTTAGTGGCATCACACAGAGTTCCTATATTTTCATCTCAGCAGCACCCATAGGACTTCTAGTGTGTTAGTGGCATCACACAGAGCTCCTATATTTTCTTCTCAGCAGCACCCATAGGACTTCTAGTGTGTTGGTGGCAGCAAACAGAGCTCCTATATTTTCTTCTCAGCAGCACCCATAGGACTTCTAGTGTGTTAGTGGCAGCAAACAGAGCTCCTATATTTTCTTCTCAGCAGCACCCATAGGACTTCTAGTGTGTTAGTGGCATCACACAGAGCTCCTATATTTTCTTCTCAGCAGCACCCATAGGACTTCTAGTGTGTTAGTGGCAGCAAACAGAGCTCCTATATTTTCTTCTCAGCAGCACCCATAGGACTTCTAGTGTGTTAGTGGCAGCAAACAGAGCTCCTATATTTTCTTCTCAGCAGCACCCATAGGACTTCTAGTGTGTTAGTGGCAGCAAACAGAGCTCCTATATTTTCTTCTCAGCAGCACCCATAGGACTTCTAGTGTGTTAGTGGCATCACACAGAGCTCCTATATTTTCTTCTCAGCAGCACCCATAGGACTTCTAATGTGTTAGTGGCATCACACAGAGTTCCTATATTTTCATCTCAGCAGCACCCATAGGACTTCTAGTGTGTTAGTGGCATCACACAGAGCTCCTATATTTTCTTCTCAGCAGCACCCATAGGACTTCTAGTGTGTTAGTGGCAGCAAACAGAGCTCCTATATTTTCTTCTCAGCAGCACCCATAGGACTTCTAGTGTGTTAGTGGCATCACACAGAGCTCCTATATTTTCTTCTCAGCAGCACCCATAGGACTTCTAGTGTGTTAGTGGCATCACACAGAGCTCCTATATTTTCTTCTCAGCAGCACCCATAGGACTTCTAGTGTGTTAGTGGCAGCAAACAGAGCTCCTATATTTTCTTCTCAGCAGCACCCATAGGACTTCTAGTGTGTTAGTGGCAGCAAACAGAGCTCCTATATTTTCTTCTCAGCAGCACCCATAGGACTTCTAGTGTGTTAGTGGCATCACACAGAGCTCCTATATTTTCTTCTCAGCAGCACCCATAGGACTTCTAGTGTGTTGGTGGCAGCAAACAGAGCTCCTATATTTTCTTCTCAGCAGCACCCATAGGACTTCTAGTGTGTTAGTGGCAGCAAACAGAGCTCCTATATTTTCTTCTCAGCAGCACCCATAGGACTTCTAGTGTGTTAGTGGCATCACACAGAGCTCCTATATTTTCTTCTCAGCAGCACCCATAGGACTTCTAATGTGTTAGTGGCAGCAAACAGAGCTCCTATATTTTCTTCTCAGCAGCACCCATAGGACTTCTAGTGTGTTAGTGGCAGCAAACAGAGCTCCTATATTTTCTTCTCAGCAGCACCCATAGGACTTCTAGTGTGTTAGTGGCAGCAAACAGAGCTCCTATATTTTCTTCTCAGCAGCACCCATAGGACTTCTAGTGTGTTAGTGGCATCACACAGAGCTCCTATATTTTCTTCTCAGCAGCACCCATAGGACTTCTAGTGTGTTAGTGGCATCACACAGAGCTCCTATATTTTCTTCTCAGCAGCACCCATAGGACTTCTAGTGTGTTAGTGGCAGCAAACAGAGCTCCTATATTTTCTTCTCAGCAGCACCCATAGGACTTCTAGTGTGTTGGTGGCAGCAAACAGAGCTCCTATATTTTCTTCTCAGCAGCACCCATAGGACTTCTAGTGTGTTAGTGGCAGCAAACAGAGCTCCTATATTTTCTTCTCAGCAGCACCCATAGGACTTCTAGTGTGTTAGTGGCATCACACAGAGCTCCTATATTTTCTTCTCAGCAGCACCCATAGGACTTCTAGTGTGTTAGTGGCAGCAAACAGAGCTCCTATATTTTCTTCTCAGCAGCACCCATAGGACTTCTAGTGTGTTAGTGGCAGCAAACAGAGCTCCTATATTTTCTTCTCAGCAGCACCCATAGGACTTCTAGTGTGTTAGTGGCAGCAAACAGAGCTCCTATATTTTCTTCTCAGCAGCACCCATAGGACTTCTAGTGTGTTAGTGGCATCACACAGAGCTCCTATATTTTCTTCTCAGCAGCACCCATAGGACTTCTAGTGTGTTAGTGGCAGCAAACAGAGCTCCTATATTTTCTTCTCAGCAGCACCCATAGGACTTCTAGTGTGTTAGTGGCATCACACAGAGCTCCTATATTTTCTTCTCAGCAGCACCCATAGGACTTCTAGTGTGTTAGTGGCAGCAAACAGAGCTCCTATATTTTCTTCTCAGCAGCACCCATAGGACTTCTAATGTGTTAGTGGCATCACACAGAGTTCCTATATTTTCATCTCAGCAGCACCCATAGGACTTCTAGTGTGTTAGTGGCATCACACAGAGCTCCTATATTTTCTTCTCAGCAGCACCCATAGGACTTCTAGTGTGTTGGTGGCAGCAAACAGAGCTCCTATATTTTCTTCTCAGCAGCACCCATAGGACTTCTAGTGTGTTAGTGGCAGCAAACAGAGCTCCTATATTTTCTTCTCAGCAGCACCCATAGGACTTCTAGTGTGTTAGTGGCATCACACAGAGCTCCTATATTTTCTTCTCAGCAGCACCCATAGGACTTCTAGTGTGTTAGTGGCAGCAAACAGAGCTCCTATATTTTCTTCTCAGCAGCACCCATAGGACTTCTAGTGTGTTAGTGGCAGCAAACAGAGCTCCTATATTTTCTTCTCAGCAGCACCCATAGGACTTCTAGTGTGTTAGTGGCAGCAAACAGAGCTCCTATATTTTCTTCTCAGCAGCACCCATAGGACTTCTAGTGTGTTAGTGGCATCACACAGAGCTCCTATATTTTCTTCTCAGCAGCACCCATAGGACTTCTAGTGTGTTAGTGGCATCACACAGAGCTCCTATATTTTCTTCTCAGCAGCACCCATAGGACTTCTAGTGTGTTAGTGGCAGCAAACAGAGCTCCTATATTTTCTTCTCAGCAGCACCCATAGGACTTCTAATGTGTTAGTGGCATCACACAGAGTTCCTATATTTTCATCTCAGCAGCACCCATAGGACTTCTAGTGTGTTAGTGGCATCACACAGAGCTCCTATATTTTCTTCTCAGCAGCACCCATAGGACTTCTAGTGTGTTAGTGGCAGCAAACAGAGCTCCTATATTTTCTTCTCAGCAGCACCCATAGGACTTCTAGTGTGTTAGTGGCATCACACAGAGCTCCTATATTTTCTTCTCAGCAGCACCCATAGGACTTCTAGTGTGTTAGTGGCATCACACAGAGCTCCTATATTTTCTTCTCAGCAGCACCCATAGGACTTCTAGTGTGTTAGTGGCAGCAAACAGAGCTCCTATATTTTCTTCTCAGCAGCACCCATAGGACTTCTAGTGTGTTAGTGGCAGCAAACAGAGCTCCTATATTTTCTTCTCAGCAGCACCCATAGGACTTCTAGTGTGTTAGTGGCATCACACAGAGCTCCTATATTTTCTTCTCAGCAGCACCCATAGGACTTCTAGTGTGTTGGTGGCAGCAAACAGAGCTCCTATATTTTCTTCTCAGCAGCACCCATAGGACTTCTAGTGTGTTAGTGGCAGCAAACAGAGCTCCTATATTTTCTTCTCAGCAGCACCCATAGGACTTCTAGTGTGTTAGTGGCATCACACAGAGCTCCTATATTTTCTTCTCAGCAGCACCCATAGGACTTCTAGTGTGTTAGTGGCAGCAAACAGAGCTCCTATATTTTCTTCTCAGCAGCACCCATAGGACTTCTAGTGTGTTAGTGGCATCACACAGAGCTCCTATATTTTCTTCTCAGCAGCACCCATAGGACTTCTAGTGTGTTAGTGGCAGCAAACAGAGCTCCTATATTTTCTTCTCAGCAGCACCCATAGGACTTCTAGTGTGTTAGTGGCAGCAAACAGAGCTCCTATATTTTCTTCTCAGCAGCACCCATAGGACTTCTAGTGTGTTAGTGGCATCACACAGAGCTCCTATATTTTCTTCTCAGCAGCACCCATAGGACTTCTAGTGTGTTAGTGGCATCACACAGAGCTCCTATATTTTCTTCTCAGCAGCACCCATAGGACTTCTAGTGTGTTAGTGGCAGCAAACAGAGCTCCTATATTTTCTTCTCAGCAGCACCCATAGGACTTCTAGTGTGTTAGTGGCAGCAAACAGAGCTCCTATATTTTCTTGTCAGCAGCACACATAGTACCTATAGTGTGTTAGTGTCAGCACCCATAGGACCTACAGTGTGTTGTGAGCACACATAGGAGTTCTATTTTTTATACTATATACACTACCGACTACAATGGCTGGAAGACCGCCAAGGAGAGGCAGAGCGTGCCGAGGCAAGAACACAGGGCAGGCAGGCTCTGTTTCTAGAGACAACAGTGCTGGCCGTGGACGTGGTCGTGCATCGTCATCAGCACGTGGCCATGGGACACGCTTGTCTTTGTTTTCGGCAGCTGGACATGTGGAGCCGCATCATGCCGAAGGCTTGGTAGAATGGATGACCAAGCCCTCCTCATCCTCCTCATCCTCTCTCACCCAGGCTCAGGGTACTGGCAGAGCAGCTGCCAACGCGTACTCAATGGCATCATCAGCCACCCCTTCCCTAGACCCACCATGTCCTCCTGAGGAGTCCCCCGAACTGTTTGAGCACAGTGTTGGGTACATGCTCCAGGAGGATGCCCAACGATTCGAAGGCTCGGATGATGATACCCAGCTTGAGGAAGTCAGTAGTGTGCGCGCAGAGAGAGGGGATGCTGAAGGACAGCAATCTGGCAGTAGTGTTCCACCAGCTGCAGCTTACTGCCAGGTTTGCTCTAGTGGTGAAGAGGGAGGGGATGATGAGGTCACTGACTCCACGTGGGTGCCTGAAGGGAGAGAGGAGGAGGAGGAGGATGCAGCGTCACATGTCCAACGAGGCAGGATGCCCCCTGGAGGCCAGCTGGAGGCCAGCACAGCAACTGTACCACACCGCAGAGCTCCGCCTGTGCAGGGCGCTGCCTCTGCACATTATCACAAAAGTTCTTTGGTGTGGGCCTTTTTTGAGACGAGTGCATCAGATCGCACCACTGCTATTTGCAATATTTGTCTCAAGCGTATCTCGCGTGGCCAAAACATCAGCCGCTTGGGCACCACAAGCATGAGCAGACATATGTTGACCTGCCATGCAGCTCGTTGGCAAGCACACATAAAAGACCCACACCAAAGAACAAAGCGGACCTCTCCTTGCTCCTCATCAGCTGGGATCTCCATCCCCACTATATCTTCAGTCCTCTCTGAAAGCTGCTCTGAGAGGACTGAAGGTGTAGAATTAGGTGTGTCACAACCAAGTACTTGCAGTACACCGACGTCCGATTGTAGCAGGCAAATTTCCCTGCCCCAGCTGCTGGACCGTCGAAAGAAGTATACTCCCAGCCATCCACATGCCCAGCGGTTGAATGCTAGCTTGGCTAAATTGCTAGCACTTCAACTGCTGCCTTTTCAGTTGATAGACTCGGCCCCCTTCCGTGAGTTTGTTCAATGTGCGGTTCCTCAGTGGCAGGTTCCCAAACGCCACTTTTTCTCACGGAAGGCGATTCCGTCTCTCTACTGGCATGTGGAAGGCAATGTCCATGCCTCGCTGGACAGGGCGGTCAGCGGTAAGGTGCATATTACCGCTGACTCATGGTCCAGCAGGCATGGACAGGGACGTTATCTTTCTTTCACGGCCCATTGGGTCACTCTATTGGCAGCTGGGAGGGATGCAGGACAAGGTGCAGTAGTGTTGGAGGTTGTTCCGCCACCACGCCTCCAAAATGCTACTACTGGTTGTGACACACCTCTCTCCTCCACCCCCTCCTCTTCTTCTTCCTCCATGTCCTCTTCGAGTGCTCTGTCCTCGGAACCAGCGGTGCTCCGTAGGCGTACAAGGGGCTACGCGAGTACGCAGGCAAAAAGATGCCATGCCGTGCTTGCGCTGGTGTGTTTGGGGGACAGGAGCCACACTGGGCCAGAGGTTCTGGCAGCTCTGCAGGGGCAGGCCGAGAGGTGGTTGACGCCACGCCAGCTTAAGCCAGGAATGGTCGTTTCTGATAATGGCACCAACCTCCTCTCCGCCCTGCGACAGGGGCAGCTCACCCATGTGCCCTGTATGGCTCACGTCCTCAACCTGGTGGTGCAGCGGTTCTTGGGCAGGTTCCCAGGCTTACAGGATGTCCTGAGGCAGGCCAGGAAAGTCTGTGTGCATTTCCGCCGATCTTATAATGCCAGTGCTCGGCTGACTGAGCTGCAAAAGGAGCTGAACCTGCCCAAGAACCGCCTAATATGTGACATGCCCACCAGGTGGAACTCAACGTTGGCCATGCTGCAGCGACTGCACACGCAGCAGAGGGCCATCAATGAGTACCTTTGCGACTACGGCACCAGGACAGGGTCAGGGGAGCTTGGCTTTTTTTCCCCACGCCAGTGGAGCATGATCAGGGATGCATGCACTGTCCTCTCACCATTTGAGGAGGCCACGAGGATGGTGAGCAGTGACAGTGCATGCATCAGTGACACTGTACCTCTTGTCCACCTGTTGGAGCATACGCTGCATGGGATAATGGACAGGGCACTTGAGGCAGAACAGAGGCAGGAAGAGGAGGACTTCCTTGTCTCTCAAGGCCCCCTTTATCCAGACAATGTTCCTTCTGTCCCACCCATCACACAGGAAGAGGAGGAGGAGGAGGAGGAGGATTGTGTGAGCATGGAGGTGGAGCCTGGCACTCAGCATCAGCAGCAGCAGTCTTTTAGGGATGATGTACAGTCCCAACAAACCAGTGGACTTGTACGTGGCTGGGAGGAGGTGGCTGGCGATCATGTCATCCTCAGTGACCCAGAAGACTCCGGACCGAATGCCTCAGCTAACCTACGCTGCATGGCCTCCCTGATCCTGCAAAGCCTGCGGAAGGATCCTCGTGTTCTTCGGATCAAGGAGAGTGACCATTACTGGCTGGCCACTCTCCTTGATCCACGGTACAAGGGTAAGGTTGCGGACCTTATCTTGCCGTCGCAGAGGGAGCAGAGGATGAGATATCTCAGGGAGGCCTTGCAGAAAGGTCTGTGCAACGCGTTCCCAGAAACTGGGAGGTTACAAACTCCTGGTCCTGGACGACGAGTTGCTGAGGCTTCGGTCAGTAGCAGAAGGAGCGGTGGGGAAGGTGGACGTCTGACCGATGCGTTCAGACAATTTTTTAGTCCGCAGCCCCAAGGTATGATCGGTTCCAGCAACCATCGCCAGCGTCTGATATACATGGTGCAGGAATACCTAGGGGCAAGGTCAGACTTGGACACCTTTCCCACCGAAAATCCTCTGGCTTACTGGGTCCTGAGGATGGATCACTGGCCAGAGCTTGCACAGTATGCAATTGAGCTACTGGCCTGTCCTGCATCCAGCGTTCTTTCCGAACGCACATTCAGTGCTGCTGGAGGATTTGTCACCGATCATAGGGTGCGCCTGTCCACCGACTCGGTTGATCGACTGACCTTCATAAAAATGAATCAGTCTTGGATCACCACCAGCTACCAGACACCTGAAGCGGATATAACGGAATAATTTATAATGTCACATCCCTTCAAGACTGCCTATGCTGATGCTGAGTGACTGTCCTGTTATGTTCACTGACTATCCTCTTCCTCCTCCTCAATGATCCATGCCACCACACCAGTGCCTAAGGCACAATTTTTCAGCCCCTGTATAACAGGGGCGTGTAATTACAATTTTTTAAAAAGATGCTTCGCAACAGGTGTGACTGCTGTGCTCAGAGTACAGTATCTGTGAGGGGTTGCAGTGTTGTGGCACCAGCACCAGTGCCTAAGGCACAATTTTTCAGCCCCTGTTGGGGCGTGTAATTACAATTTTTAGGCAATGCTTTGCAACAGGTCTCATTGCTGTGCTCAGAGTACAGTATCTGTGAGGGGTTGCAGTGTTGTGGCACCAGCACCAGTGCCTAAGGCACAATTTTTCAGCCCCTGTATAACAGGGGCGTGTAATTACAATTTTTTAAAAAGATGCTTCGCAACAGGTGTGACTGCTGTGCTCCAAGTACAGTATCTGTGAGGGGTTGCAGTGTTGTGGCACCAGCACCAATGCCTAAGGCCCAATTTTTCTGCCCTGTTCAACAGGTGCATGCAATTACAAATCTTGATCTAATAACTCACAGCAGGGCCCATTCCTGCACCCACCAAGAGTAACTGTGAGGGCTTACAGTCTTGTGGCAACACCGTCCACCACCACCACCACCACCACCAAAGGCCCAATTTTTCTGCCCGGTTCAACAGGTGCATGCAAGTACAAATCTTGATCTATTAACTCACAGCAGGGCCCATTCCTGTGCCCACCAGTCTTGTGGCTACACCAACATCTAATAGGGCAAATTTCTGCAGAGTATATACGGCAGGCCCCTACTTTCAAACATCCAACTTACAAACGACTCCTACTTGCAAACGGCAAGAGAAAACAGGAAGTGAGAGGAAATCTACCCCTAGGAAGGAAAATTCTATCCTGTTAGATTTAATTTGGGAAAAAGGTATCTCCTCTCTACTGATGCTTTATCACCAATCCTTGTTTCAATTAAAACCCCACTTTTCCAAAAACATTTGTCATTGGGACGGAAAGTGAGGTGACATGTTCTGAACAGATGTGCAAAGACAGCAAATGTTACAGGGGTGATAACCCCTCCCTATGTTCTCCAAAAAGCTTAAAAATTGATTTTTTTGGGATGTAGCTACACTTCATAATGTACCTGTTCAGATTCTACTTAAGAACAAACCTACAGTCCATGTCTTGTTTGCACCACCTATATACTGCTGTTCAGAGTATATAGGGTTGTAGGTATAGGGTTTTATTTTGGGTGCGGGGTCCCCCTTAGTATCCATACAAGACCCAAAGGGGCTGGGGTGGGGGGGGGGGGGGGGTGATGGGGTAGCCATGCCATTTTTCTCAAGGATTTTCAGCCATATGGCGGCCAGGACAAGACATGACATTAAAGCCGCAAGTGGTTTTAAATGGCTTCTTTTTTTCCTTTACAAATGTCATTTTGTGCAAGGACAGTTCTAAACACGGGAAACACATGCCACTTCACAGGCATACTTTAGACACCCCCCAGGTACCATATTTAAAGGAAAATTTCACATTTTTTTTTTCACTTTATGCATCATTAAAATGACTGCTCCCGAAAAAACTTTAGTTTTTAAAATTTCTTTTTGCATTGATATATGTCCCCTGGGGCAGGACCCGGGTCCCCAAACCTGTTTTATGACATTAACATGCATATTGGCCGTTGTAATTAGCAATTTTGATTTCGAACGTTCGCGTCCATTATAACGAATAGGGTTCGAAAATTCGCGCAAACTTTCGGTCCGTTCGAAGGTTCTGGTGCGAACCGAACCCGGGGGTGTTCGGCTCATCCCTAGTCTTGAGGATGGATCACTGGCCAGAGCTTGCACAGTATGCAATTGAGCTACTGGCCTGTCCTGCATCCAGCGTTTTTTCAGAACGCACATTCAGTGCTGCTGGAGGATTTGTCACGGATCACAGGGTGCGCCTGTCCACCGACTCGGTTGATCGACTGACCTTCATAAAGATGAACCAGTCTTGGATCACCACCAGCTACCAAACACCTGAAGCTGATATAACAGACTAATTTATTTTCAAATGTCACATCCCTTCAAGACTGATGCTGATGCTGAGTGACTGTCCTGTTATGTTGACTGACTATCCTCCTCCTCCTCCTCAATGATCCGATTGATGATGATAGCTTGGAAGAACATTTTTGTTTCTGGGTGCCGCCACCAGTGGCTAAGGCCCAATTTTTCAGCCCCTGTTTAACAGGAGCATGTAATTACAATTTTTTTATGCAATGCTTTGCAGTAGGGCTCATTCCTGCACTCCAACTAAAGTATCTGGGAGAGGTTGCAATGTCGTGGGACCAGCACCAGTGCCTAAGGCCCAATTTTTCAGCCCCTGTTTAACAGGGGCGTGTGATTACAATTTTTGATGCAATACTTTGCAACAGGGCTCATTGCTGTGCTCCTAGTACAGTATCTGTGAGGGGTTGCAGTGTTGTGGCACCAGTGCCTAAGGCCCAATTTTTCTGCCCCTGTTTAACAGGGGCATGTAATTACAATTCTTGATCTAATAATTCACAGCAGGGCCCATTCCTGCGCCCACCAAGAGTAACTGTGAGGCCTTACAGTGTTGTGTCAACACCACCACCAAAGGCCCAATTTTTAAGCTACTGTTCAACAGGGGCATGCAATTACAATTCTTGATCTAATAATTCACAGCAGGGCCCATTCATGCGCCCACCAAGAGTAACTGTGAGGACTTACAGTGTTGTGGCAACACCAAAATGTAAGGGGCAAATTTCAGCAGAGTATATACGGCAGGCCCCTACTTTCAAACATCCAACTTACAAACGACTCCTACTTGCAAACAGGGGCGGATCCAGGGGGGGGCAACAGGGCAATTGCCCCCCCAACGAGACCATCTGTCACACTCGCTTGCTCTTTTTTTTTGCGCGCCTGATCTCCCGAACTTTGGGGACCCGGTACCGGCTGGCCGTAGGTCTCCTGGACCCCAACCTTGGTACACATGTAGCTCCATGTCTTCTCTATAAGTGTGCAAAGTTTGGTGTCTGGGAAACCTACGGCCGGGGAACACTGATTTTTTAAATCCGGGCACCCCTTCTATAGACTCCAATGTTAAATGGTAATTTCTCCAGTGAATTTGCGGACCCGGTACTGGCCGGTCGTAGGTCTTCTGGACCCCAAACTTGGCACACATGTAGCCCCATGTCTCCTCTATATGTTTGAAAAGTTTGGTGTCTGGGAGACCTAGTGTCATGGATATGCATTAATGTCTGTCTGCCATCTTACCTTCCTCCTCATGTGTTCATCTAGAGACCAGACCTCCTTCACCTGGCTTCCTTTATAATCTCCTCCCAGCCTGACTCCACCCCAGGCCCTATCACTGAACACTATATTAACCTGTGCACTGCAAGCCTGCTTTGCTGATCAACGTGTTTGTTAGGCATTGTGTGTTTGGGTTCCTGCCTGCCGTGTGCTACGTCTGTCTCTCTGTTACGTTATTGGCTTGTCCCCGACCATCCCTGTCTGCTCGTGACCCTTGACCTTCGGCTCGTTCTTCGTTATCCTTGTCTGCTTGTGGCCCCTGACCTTCGGCTTGTTATTCGGTTCTCTCTATCGTGTGCTGCTGCTTCCCCTTATCCTACGGGGCGTGAGCTAGGAAACTCCAGGGGCCGCGACCTGGTCCCAGCCTGCAGCGTAACATCCTCACCACTAGAGGCCCTGGAGAAGACCAGCTGGGTCTTAGACTCCGCGCCCTGGGGAATCTTGGCTCTCGCTTCCGTTGGGATCCCGGTTGTGCTCCTCTGGTCCCGCTTTCCACAACCACCCAGTTTCCTATCCACAGAAGCCAGCCATAGGGTTCACTACCTCGCGGTGCACTCCTGTCCCCCTACGGTGTGCATCTGTCACCTGGCCACAGGTGACCCTGACAGTTTGATCAGCCATGAACCCGGCTGACATCCCGCTACCCGCGGATGATCCATTGCAGGGCATAGTTTGCAGACTTGAAACCCAGGAATCGAATCAGACTCAGGTGATGCGATTCCTCCAGGATCTGGCTTCTCGCTTCGAGCAGCTTCAGGCCTCCTTGGGAACCCTGAATCCGCAACCTCAAATACAATCAGCGGCTGCACCTATTGCACCAGTCGCAGCCACACACTCGCTACAACTGCCAGCTCCGTCCCGTTTCTCTGGGGACTCCAAGGCTTGCAGGGGGTTCCTTAGCCAATGCACGATTCATTTTGAGCTCCAGCCCCAAAACTTCCTGTCTGATCGGGCTAAGGTAGCCTATATCATTTCCCTCCTCTCTGGTGAAGCTTTAGCCTGGGCAGCCCCTCTGTGGGAACTGAATGATCCAGTGGTTTCTAGCCTGTCTGGTTTCTTGAAACTTTTTCGGAATATCTTCGAAGAACCGGCTCGTGTCTCTTCAGCGGCCAGCACCCTTTTACGTCTCCGCCAAGAGTCTGCTTCTGTGGGACAGTATGCCCTTCATTTCCGCATACTGTCGGCTGAGTTGAGCTGGAACAATGAGGCCTTAGTCGCAACCTTTTTGCATGGCCTGTCTGATAGAGTGAAGGATGAATTAGCTGGAAGAACCATCCCCACTGATCTGGCCGGCGTTATCTCCTTGTGTAACCAGATCGATATTCGCTTTCAGGAGAGGACCTTAGAAAAGCAACGCCAGCCCTCCTTGGTTCTTAGTCAGCCTGAGCTCCCCTCTCTTCGACCCGTAGAGCATCTCCTACCAGCTGAGGAACCCATGCAGCTGGGTCGGACCAGGCTATCCCCCGAGGAACGTTCTAGGCGCAGAACTCTTGGTCTGTGTCTTTACTGTGGGGGCAAAGGTCATTTTCGTGACACTTGCTCTCTTTGTCCAGAAAAACGTTCGGGTCCACTTCATCTGGAAAGTGGAGTATTGGACCCAGAAATATCACCTTCCCCTTCTCGTCTTCTGCTTTCTGTGTTCCTTCATGTTGGTGCTTCTTCTCATTCGGTCTCAGCATATCTGGATTCCGGAGCCGCTGGTAATTTCATGGACTGGGAAATCGCATCGTCCATGAGACTTACTCTTTTGCCCCTCACCACGCCATTGGTGGTCTTGGCGATTGATGGTACTGTTCTCCCAGGGGGACCTATCCGCTTCCAGACCCTCCCTGTTAAGATGTCGGTAGGGACACTCCACCAGGAGTGGATATCCTTCCTTATCTTACCCAAGGCCTCAACGCCTATAATTTTGGGTCTCCCATGGTTACAGCTCCATTCTCCTCATGTGGACTGGACTACTGGACAGATCCTGGCTTGGGGTCCCTCCTGTTCCTCCTCCTGTCTACCCAAGGTTGCCCCCTGTGAATCTGAGCCGGTCATTCATTCCAGGTTGCATAACCATTTACATTTCTCTGTCCCTAACCACCCTTGGACGCACAGCCAGGCTAGCTTGTCTACAAGTCCTGCAGTCGCTACGTCTTGCGATGCGATTCAGGTAGTCGCTACACCTGACTCAGCTATTCACTCTGCCTCTGTACTAGTTATGCCAGTCCAGCCCATGCCCAGTGAGCCTCTTACTTTTTCTTGTTCGGGACATTCTGCTTGTCCTTCAGCTATTCAGCTTGACTCCGGCGACATGTCACCTTCTAACCAACCTGACTTCAGGGTTCCACTGACATCTGCCCAGTCTGATGGTCCTGTGCAAGATGACCAGTTCCCCTTTAAGGGTCTAGGGGACCCTCCTCAGATTCCTGTTGATCCTCTCATGCCCTTGCTTATTCCTAGAGAGCCTTTGGTCCTCAATAGATCTTCTTGTCATCTCCCTACCTCGTTTTCGGTCTCTGAGGATAATTTTAAGTACGAGGTTAGACAAGTTCTGGATTCTCGGCTCTGCAGAGGCATTCTTCAGTACCTTGTGCATTGGAGAGGTTTTGGTCCTGAGGAGGCGTCTTGGATCGCTGCATCTGATGTCGCTGCACCTCATCTGTTGAGAAGGTTTCATCAGAGATTTCCCTTTAAGCCTGGGTCCAGGCGGGGGAGGGCCCATAAGAGGGAGGGTACTGTCATGGATATGCATTAATGTCTGTCTGCCATCTTACCTTCCTCCTCATGTGTTCATCTAGAGACCAGACCTCCTTCACCTGGCTTCCTTTATAATCTCCTCCCAGCCTGACTCCACCCCAGGCCCTATCACTGAACACTATATTAACCTGTGCACTGCAAGCCTGCTTTGCTGATCAACGTGTTTGTTAGGCATTGTGTGTTTGGGTTCCTGCCTGCCGTGTGCTACGTCTGTCTCT
This sequence comes from Rana muscosa, assembly GCA_029206835.1. Lineage (NCBI taxonomy): Eukaryota > Metazoa > Chordata > Amphibia > Anura > Ranidae > Rana > Rana muscosa. The sequence continues at coordinate 242,211,296 of CM055120.1, forward strand.
CTGTTACGTTATTGGCTTGTCCCCGACCATCCCTGTCTGCTCGTGACCCTTGACCTTCGGCTCGTTCTTCGTTATCCTTGTCTGCTTGTGGCCCCTGACCTTCGGCTTGTTATTCGGTTCTCTCTATCGTGTGCTGCTGCTTCCCCTTATCCTACGGGGCGTGAGCTAGGAAACTCCAGGGGCCGCGACCTGGTCCCAGCCTGCAGCGTAACATCCTCACCACTAGAGGCCCTGGAGAAGACCAGCTGGGTCTTAGACTCCGCGCCCTGGGGAATCTTGGCTCTCGCTTCCGTTGGGATCCCGGTTGTGCTCCTCTGGTCCCGCTTTCCACAACCACCCAGTTTCCTATCCACAGAAGCCAGCCATAGGGTTCACTACCTCGCGGTGCACTCCTGTCCCCCTACGGTGTGCATCTGTCACCTGGCCACAGGTGACCCTGACACCTAGGGCCGGGGAGAACCGATTTTTCAAAGCCGGGCACTCCTTCCATAGACTCCCATGTTAAACATCAGTCTAGTCATGGGCACAGTGAGGCATTGGGCACAGTGAGGCAAAGTGAGGCACAGTGAGGCATGCAGATGGACACCCTAGGCTTATACTTGAGTCAATAAGTTTTCCCAGTTTTTTTGGGTAAAATTAGGTGCCTCGGCTTATATTCGGGTCGGCTTATACTCGAGTATGTACAGTACTTGTTCTGCGGCTGCCTCTCTGAGTCTCTCTCTCAGTTTCTCACATCAGCCGATCAGCGGTGCCGAGAGAGAGACTCGTCTAATGTAGTTACGTGGTGCACTGACACGATACCAGGAGCGGAGGAGGAGGTGGGTGGAGCCTCTTCCCTGCACTCGTTGCTAACGCCTGTGCCGCTTGGCGTCTAGCAACGAGTGACGTCAGTGAGTCACGTCAGGCTGCTCTGCTGGCAGGTGCGATAGCGTGCGGCTCCGCTTGCGGCACGGTTTGTTGTCAGGGGGCGGCGCGTTTGGTGAGCAAGGCAGGCAAGTTAGTGACAATCCGCAAGGTGTGGCAGGCGACGTGGCAAGTGACAATCCGCAAATTGTGTCAGGTGACGTGGCAAATGACAATCTGCATCTGGTGGCAGGCAAGTGACAATCAGCAAGGTCTGGCAGGTGACGTGGCAAGTGACAATCCGCAAGATGTGGCTAGTGACAATCCGCAAGGTGTGGCAGGTGATGTGGCAAGTGACAATCCACAAGGTGTGGCAAGTGACAATCCACAAGATGTGGCAGGTGACGTGGCAAGTGACAATCCGCAACGTGTGGCAAGTGACACGCTCAGGGCTCCCACTAATTGCAGGCGACGGTGGCAAGTGACACACTCGGGGCTCCCACTGATTCTGCATTGAACTATTTAATTTCATATTACAATGTAATAATAGAAATAATGCGCTTCAATCATCCTGACAACATAACAACCTTGGTGCCGGGATGATTGAAGCGCCCGACACCAATCATTTCCCCGATAAATTTCCCACAAAAAAAAACATTTTTTGGCAGTGCCCCTCCCGAGAAAAGACTCTGGATCTGCCCTTGCTTGCAAACGAAAGGAGACAACAGGAAGTGAGAGGAAATCTACCCCTAGGAAGGGAAATTCTCTCCTGTAAGATTTAATATGGGAAAAAGGTGTCTCCTCTCTACTGATGCTTTATCACCAATCCTTGTTTCAATAAAAACCCCACTTTTCAAAAACGTTTGTCATTGGGACGGAAAGTGAGGTGAAATGTTCTGAACAGGGGCACAGACAGCAAAACAAATGTTACAGGGGTGATAACCCTTCCCTGTGTTTTCCAAAAAGCTTAAAAATAGATTTTTTGGCTGGAGCTACACTTAAACAATGTACCTGTTCAAAATTACAAACATATTCTACATGAGAACAAATCTACAGTCCCTGTCTTGTATGCACTGTCTGTATATGGCTGTTCAGAGTATATAGGGCCTTTTTTATTTTGTGTGCGGGGTTCCCCTTAATATCCATACAAGACCCAAAGGGGCTGGTAATGGGCTGGGGTGGGGGGGGGGGGTGATGGGGTAGCTATGCCATTTTTCTCAAAGATTTTCATCCATATTACCGGGACCAGACATTACATTAACCACTTCCCTACCCAGCCATAGTAATATGACGTCCACAGATGGGACGTCCTTGGCTTTGTAGGGGAATATCTGAATGATGCCTGCAGCTAGAGGCATCATTCAGATATCCTTTTGTTCTGCCGGCGATTCTGTGCACCATAAGAACGATCATAGCGGCGGTTCCACCGCTTGATCGTTCTTATAGGCGGTGGGAGGGGGCACCCCCCCTCCCGCCGCCATCCGTTGCTTCGCCGGCTCTCCCAGGTACCGTTGTGTTCCTTAGGACACAGCAGTTCCCTGATGGGGGTAAATGAGTGGCGGCGGAGCAGCAGCGGCGGGCAGCGGAGCTTTCTGTGCGGCGCGGCGGGCAGCGGAGCGGCTTACCGGCTCCCATATGCAGAGCTGCAGCAGCGGCGTGCACGGCGCCCGCGCGCGCCCCCGATCTGGGATCCGGTGTGTCCCTCTGGACACACCGATTCAAGTAATGTGGCGGCGGGCGGCGGAGATTCCGGTATAAACTTACCGGAATTGATGATGCAGAGCTGCGCAGCGGCGTGCACGGCGCCCGCGCGCCCCCGGCGATCGGGGCTGAGGTTTTTCCCTTGGATACAGCCCAGCCTCGATCAGGGTAAAGAGCCAATGAAATTGGCTCTTTACCACGTGACCGGCTGTGTCCAATCACAGCAGGTCACTAAATGTAAACAAAACACACAATTGTGTGTAACTCACTGTTGCCTGGTTCTCCTCTTCACACACCTGTGAGGAGATCAGCTAACAGTGAGTTACACATATGTTTTACACATATACATATGTACTACTGTGCCCAGATTGCCCCCCCCTAAATAAAGAGTACCTGTCATCTAGTACCTGCCACCAGATCACCCGCCACCCACCTGTCCATCAGGAGTACCTGTCCATCAGGAGTACCCGCCACCTCACCTGAGTACCCGCCACCTCAGAGTACCCGCCACCAGTCCATCAGGAGTACCTGTCCATCAGGAGTACCTGTCCATCAGCAGTACCCGCCACCTCACCTGAGTACCCGCCACCTCAGAGTACCCGCCACCAGTCCATCAGGAGTACCTGTCCATCAGGAGTACCCGCCACCTCACCTGAGTACCCACCACCTCAGAGTACCCGCCACCAGTCCATCAGGAGTACCTGTCCATCAGGAGTACCTGTCCATCAGGAGTACCCGCCACCTCACCTGAGTACCCGCCACCAGTCCATCAGGAGTACCTGTCCATCAGGAGTACCCGCCACCTCACCTGAGTACCCGCCACCAGTCCATCAGGAGTACCTGTCCATCAGCAGTACCCGCCACCTCACCTGAGTACCCGCCACCTCAGAGTACCCGCCACCAGTCCATCAGGAGTACCTGTCCATCAGGAGTACCCGCCACCTCACCTGAGTACCCGCCACCTCAGAGTACCCGCCACCAGTCCATCAGGAGTACCTGTCCATCAGGAGTACCTGTCCATCAGCAGTACCCGCCACCTCAGAGTACCCGCCACCAGGGATGAGCCGAACACCCCCCTGTTCGGTTCGCACCAGAACCTGCGAACAGACAAAATGTTCGTGTAAACTTTAGAACCCTATTAAATACAATGGACTCGAACGTTCGAAATCTAAAGTGTTAATTATAAAGGCTTATATGCAAGTTATTGTCCTAAAAAGTGTTTGGGGACCCGGGTCCTGCCCCAGGGGACATGTATCAATGCAAAAATAAGTTTTAAAAACGACCGTTTTTTCGGGAGCAGTGATTTTAATAATGCTTAAAATGAAAAAATAAAAGTGAAATATTCCTTTAAATTTCGTACCTGGGGGGTGTGTATGATATGCATGTGAAGTGGCGCATGTTTCCCGTGCTTAGAACTGTCCCTGCAAAAAATGTCATTTTTGAAAGAAAAAAATGCATTTAAAACTGACTCGCGGCTATTAATGAATTGTCGGCTCCCGGCAATACATACAAAAGTCATTGATAAAAAAAAAAAAAAAGCGTGGGGGTTCCCCAGAATTCAATTACCAGGCCCTTCAGGTCTGGAATGGATATTAAGGGGAACCCCGCCGCAAATTTAAAAAAAAATTGACGTGGGGTTCCCCCAAATATCCATTCCAGGCCCTTCAGATCTGGCATGGATTTTAAGGGGAACTCCACCCCAAATTTTAAAAAAAAATGGCGTGGAGTCCCCCTAAAAATCCATACCAGACCCCTTATCCGAGCACGCAACCTGGCCAGCCGCAGGGGAAAAGGGGGGGACGAGAGAGCGACCCCCCCCTCCCTCCTGAACCGTACCAAGCCACATGCCCTCAACATGGGGAGGATGTCCCCATGTTGATGGGGACAAGGGCCTCATCCCCACAACCCTTGCCCGGTGGTTGTGGGGGTCTGTGGGCGGGGGGCTTATCGGAATCTGGAAGACCCCTTTAACAAAGGGGACCCCCAGATCCCGGCCCCCCCTATGTGAATTGGTAAGGGGTACATTGTACCCCTACCATTTCACGAAGAAAGCGTAAAAAAATGTTTAAAAAAACACACAAACACCTTGAAAAAGTCCTTTATTAAAAAAACAAACAAAAAAAAAACATTCCAGCGGTGAAATCCAGTGTCCCGCGGCGATCCCGATGTCCAGCGCTGTCCTTCATTGGTTGTGCCTGAGCGGACCTGATGGGGAACTCCCTCTCAGTATTTTAAATGTATAGACCCGCCCCTTCTAAGTTCCCCATCAGGTCCGCTCAGCGGACCAGATGCGGAACATGAGAAGGGGCGGGTCTATACATGTATTACCAAAGTGAGAGCAGTCCCCCATCAGGTCCGCCCCCTCAGTATGTCGGACCCGTCTACGTCATTGGCTTGAGCGGGGAACTTCCTTCACTATGTAATTTTAAATTACACAGTGAAGGAAGTTCCCGCTCAAGACAATGACGTAGGCGGGTCCAACATACTGAGGGGGCGGACCTGATGGGGAACTGCTCTCACTTTGGTAATACATGTATAGACCCGCCCCTTCTCATGTTCCGCATCTGGTCCGCTGAGCGGACCTGATGGGGAACTTAGAAGGGGCGGGTCTATACATTTAAAACACTGAGAGGGAGTTCCCCATCAGGTCCGCTCAGGCACAACCAATGAAGGACAGCGCTGGACATCGGGATCGCCGCGGGACACTGGATTTCACCGCTGGAATGTTTTTTTTTTTTTTAATAAAGGACTTTTTCAAGGTTTTTGTGTGTTTTTTTAAACATTTTTTTACGCTTTCTTCGTGAAATGGTAGGGGTACAATGTACCCCTTACCAATTCACATAGGGGGGGTCTTCCAGATTCCGATAAGCCCCCCGCCCGCAGACCCCCACAACCACCGGGCAAGGGTTGTGGGGATGAGGCCCTTGTCCCCATCAACATGGGGACATCCTCCCCATGTTGAGGGCATGTGGCTTGGTACGGTTCAGGAGGGAGGGGGGGCCGCTCTCTCGTCCCCCCCTTTTCCCCTGCGGCCGGCCAGGTTGCATGCTCGGATAAGGGGTCTGGTATGGATTTTTAGGGGGACTCCACGCCATTTTTTTTTTAAATTTGGGGTGGAGTTCCCCTTAAAATCCATGCCAGATCTGAAGGGCCTGGAATGGATATTTGGGGGAACCCCACGTCAATTTTTTTTAAAATTTGCGGCGGGGTTCCCCTTAATATCCATTCCAGACCTGAAGGGCCTGGTAATTGAATTCTGGGGAACCCCCACGCTTTTTTTTTTTTTTTTATCAATGACTTTTGTATGTATTGCCGGGAGCCGACAATTCATTAATAGCCGCGAGTCAGTTTTAAATGCATTTTTTTCTTTCAAAAATGACATTTTTTGCAGGGACAGTTCTAAGCACGGGAAACATGCGCCACTTCACATGCATATCATACACACCCCCCAGGTACGAAATTTAAAGGAATATTTCACTTTTATTTTTTCATTTTAAGCATTATTAAAATCACTGCTCCCGAAAAAACGGCCGTTTTTAAAACTTATTTTTGCATTGATACATGTCCCCTGGGGCAGGACCCGGGTCCCCAAACACTTTTTAGGACAATAACTTGCATATAAGCCTTTATAATTAGCACTTTAGATTTCTCCCATAGATTTTTCGAATTTGCCGCGAACACCCCAATTTGTTCGCTGTTCGGCGAACGGGCGAACAGGCAATGTTCGAGTCGAACATGAGTTCGACTCGAACTCGAAGCTCATCCCTACCCGCCACCAGTCCATCAGGAGTACCTGTCCATCAGGAGTACCCGCCACCTCACCTGAGTACCCGCCACCAGTCCATCAGGAGTACCTGTCCATCAGCAGTACCCGCCACCTCACCTGAGTACCCGCCACCTCAGAGTACCCGCCACCAGTCCATCAGAAGTACCTGTCCATCAGGAGTACCTGTCCATCAGGTGTACCAGCCACCTCACCAGGAGTACCCGCCACCTCACCAGGAGTACCCGCCACCAATCCATCGGGAGTACCTGTCCATCAGGAGTACCCACCACCTCACCAGAGTACCCGCCACCTCACCAGAGTACCCACCACCAGTCCATCAGGAGTACCTGTCCATTAGAGTACCCGCCACCTCACCAGAGAACCTGCCACCAGAGTACCTGCCACCTCACCAGCGTATCCACTATGTCCAGAAAGGTGTACACCCCAGAAGAAGCATATCAAATACTCAGTCTGACCGATGAGAGCAACGGGGAGCTCTCACCGCTCAGTTGTGATTCCGATTCTGGTTCGGAATATGAACCCCCCGAAGGCAGCACATCCAGATGCGAATTAGAGGAGGACACAGTCCGTCCAAAAAGAAGACGGTCTGAACACCAGTCAGCGACCAGCAGTGCCAACGGCGGTAGACCCCAGGAGGCGAGGTCCAGTGCAAGCGCTGCTAGACCCCAGGAGGAAAGGCCCAGTGCAAGCGCTGCTAGACCGCAGGAGGAAAGGCCCAGTGCAAGTACACGCCAAAGAAGTAGGACCCGAACCCAGCTTCCAGATGGCTTGGCAAACCCATTGTGGCTGCCTTCTACCTCAGGGTCAGCCACGATCCCCCCTTTTACAGCACAGCCAGGTGTGCAGGTCAACACTGAGGGTTTTTCCAAACTTGATTTTTTTAATTTATTTTTCCCTGATGAATTGGTTCAAGGCATTGTGGAGCAAACTAATCTTTTTGCTCAACAATTCATTGAAAACAACCCCAGCTCCAGCTATGCCCACCCTTTTGAATGGAGACCCCTAACAGTGGTGGAGCTTAGATTGTTTTTAGGCCTAACGTTTAACACGGGGCTTACAAAAAAAAATGAAATGAATAGGTATTGGTCGAAGAAACCCATCCACCATATGCCAATTTTTACATCGGCCATGTCCAGGTCCCGATACGAACTTATAATGCGGTTCCTGCATTTCAGTGACAACTCACGGTGCCCCCCCCGAGATCACCCAAACTTTGACAAATTATATAAAATTCGCCCCCTAATTAATTATTTTTCCAAGAAGTTTGCCGAACTTTATGTCCCTGACCAAAACATTTCTGTGGACGAATCCCTGGTGCATTTCACAGGCCGGCTGGGAATCAAGCAATATATCCCCAGTAAGCGGGCGAGGTACGGCTTGAAGCTCAACAAGCTCTGTGAAAGCGCCACTGGTTATGTGCACTCATTCCGCATGTACGAAGGCAAAGATTCCCAGCTCGAGCCCCCTGAGTGTCCATCGTACATGGGAATAAGTGGAAAAATTGTTTGGGAGTTGGTATTCCCACTCCTCCAAAAGGGGTATCATATTTATATGGACAACTATTATACCAGCCTGCCCCTTCTCCGCCACCTCTACCTAAAAAAAACTCTGGCGTGTGGTACAACAAGAATAAACAGAAAGGGCTTCCCACAGCATCTTGTCACCACAACCATTCAAAAGGGGGAATCGGCAAGCTTGAGGAACGAGGAAGTGTTGGCTGTGAAGTGGAGGGATAGGAAAGATGTGTACATCATGTCCACCATCCACGATGACACCTCGGTGGAACTTCACAGAAGACGCAGTACCGTTCGCAAGCCTTCCTGCATCAATGAGTACAATAAATTCATGGGGGGTGTGGATTTAAATGATCAAATGTTGCAGCCCTATCTTTCAACCCGAAAATCCCTCTTCTGGTATAAAAAAATCGCAATTTACTTTTTTCATTTGGCCCTGTTAAATTCTTTCATAGTCTACCAAAAATCCACACATAGACCCACCACCTTCATGAGATTTATTGAAGACATTGTCACTGCCCTGATCTACCAACAAACATCCCCCCCAGAAAGCATTCACTCAGATTGTGTCAGCAGACTACATGAGCGCCATTTTTCAGACCATATTCCACCATCACGATCCGGAAGACGACGCCCAAAAAAATGTCGGGTGTGCACCAGAAGAGGAATTAGGAAAGACACCAGCTTCCATTGTCCCGACTGTCCCTCCCAACCTGGCCTTTGCATCGGAAAATGCTTCAAGCGATATCACACTCTCGAAAACTATTAGCCCATATTTCTAATACTGCCATTTCCCCGTTTTCAATATGTCCTGAATATTTCCCTGCCTCAACCAACCATATCATTGTCTTCCATGTGAACTGACCCTGGCCTGTTTCTCGACTATGTCTCTGCCTACCGTCTGCATTGTTTATCCGCCATGTTTCTGCCTTTCACGTGAACTGACCCTGGACTGTATGGATTATGCCTCTGCCTACCGTTTATTTCTGCCTTTTACCTGCACTGACCTCGGCCTGTTGACCATGTTTTTGCCTGCCCCCTTGGACTGATCTTTCACCCTGCTACACAGGCGTCTCACATATGTGATAGGCTCCAGAATAGTGTTCTGAGTTCAGAAAACCAGTTTTTGGTTTTCTGTGTTCCCAGAACAGGGTCTGGTTGTCCGGAGGCTTCAAAGCGATTTGGGTGGGAGAAGCCTCTACCCCTGTCCCCATTCTTTCCTGACCGTTGCCCTAAGCTTGATGGTCCTGCCTGCTCCCTGGACAAATACTCTGGCTGTGCTGACCATACCTCTGCCTGCTGCATGTACTAACTATGGACAGTATTCCTGCCTGCTGCATGGACGATCCTTTGTTCCTTTTGCTACTGCTGACCACATCCCTGCCTGCTATCTGGACCAATGCTTTGGCTGTGCTGACATCATCTCTACCTGTACTGACTATTCCTGCCTGCTGCCTGTTTTGCTGTCGCTGTCCACGTTCCTGCCTGCTGCCTGGACCGATGCTCTCCTCTTTGGACCACTGCACTACTAAAACCGCAGGTAATCTTTTCTTTACCCTTTTTCTCAGAAGAATGTATTTTGGTTTATAATTGGTATGTACAGTACATGCTATGTTTTAGAAATATGAAGGGCCTTCAACAATGTGATAGGTTGTCAGGAATTTATGTGTGTAATTTATGCTCCTAGAATACCTGAAGGTGCTATTTCAATGTTGGGCCTCTGTATTTGGCCAGGCTGTGTAAAAGTCTCACACATTTGGTATCGCCATACTCAGGAGGAGTAGCAGAATGTATTTTGGGGTGTCACTTTTGCTATGTACATGCTATGTGTTAGTAATATCTTATAAATGGACAACTTTGTATAAAAAAAATGCGTTTTCATTTTTTTCCCACATATTCCAAAAACTTCTGGAAAAAAATGAACCATTCAAAAGACTCATTATGCCTCATAGATTATACGTTGGGGTGTTAGCTTTCCAAAATGGGGTCATTTTATGGGCGTTTCCATTGTCCTGGTGCTCCAGGGTCTTCAAAACTGTAATAGGTGGTTGAGAAATGAGATGTGTAATTTATGCTCCTAGAATGCCTGAAGGTGCTATTTCAATGTTGGGCCTCTGTATTTGGCCAGGATGTGTAAAAGTCTCACACATTTGGTATCGCCATACTCAGGAGGAGTAGCAGAATGTATTTTGGGGTGTCATTTTTGCTATGTACATGCTATGTGTTGGTAATATCTTATAAATGGACAACTTTGTATAAAAAAAAATGTGGTTTCATTTTTTTCCCACATATTCCAAAAACTTCTGGAAAAAAATGAACCATTCAAAAGACTCATTATGCCTCATAGATTATACATTGGGGTGTTAGCTTTCCAAAATGGGGTCAATTTATGGGCGTTTCCATTGTCCTGGTGCTCCAGGGCCTTCAAAACTGTAATAGGTGGTTGAGAAATGAGATGTGTAATTTATGCTCCTAGAATGCCTGAAGGTGCTATTTCAATGTTGGGCCTCTGTATTTGGCCAGGATGTGTAAAAGTCTCACACATTTGGTATCGCCATACTCAGGAGGAGTAGCAGAATGTATTTTGGGGTGTCATTTTTGCTATGTACATGCTATGTGTTGGTAATATCTTATAAATGGACAACTTTGTATAAAAAAAATGCGGTTTCATTTTTTTCCCACATATTCCAAAAACTTCTGGAAAAAAATGAACCGTTCAAAAGACTCATTATGCCTCATAGATTATACGTTGGGGTGTTAGCTTTCCAAAATGGGGTCATTTTATGGGCGTTTCCATTGTCCTGGTGCTCCAGGGCCTTCAAAACTGTAATAGGTGGTTGAGAAATGAGATGTGTAATTTATGCTCCTAGAATGCCTGAAGGTGCTATTTCAATGTTGGGCCTCTGTATTTGGCCAGGATGTGTAAAAGTCTCACACATTTGGTATCGCCATACTCAGGAGGAGTAGCAGAATGTATTTTGGGGTGTCATTTTTGCTATGTACATGCTATGTGTTGGTAATATCTTATAAATGGACAACTTTGTATAAAAAAAATGTGGTTTCATTTTTTTCCCACATATTCCAAAAACTTCTGGAAAAAAATGAACCATTCAAAAGACTCATTATGCCTCATAGATTATACATTGGGGTGTTAGCTTTCCAAAATGGGGTCAATTTATGGGCGTTTCCATTGTCCTGGTGCTCCAGGGCCTTCAAAACTGTAATAGGTGGTTGAGAAATGAGATGTGTAATTTATGCTCCTAGAATGCCTGAAGGTGCTATTTCAATGTTGGGCCTCTGTATTTGGCCAGGATGTGTAAAAGTCTCACACATTTGGTATCGCCATACTCAGGAGGAGTAGCAGAATGTATTTTGGGGTGTCATTTTTGCTATGTACATGCTATGTGTTGGTAATATCTTATAAATGGACAACTTTGTATTAAAAAAATGCGGTTTCATTTTTTTCCCACATATTCCAAAAACTTCTGGAAAAAAATGAACCGTTCAAAAGACTCATTATGCCTCATAGATTATACGTTGGGGTGTTAGCTTTCCAAAATGGGGTCATTTTATGGGCGTTTCCATTGTCCTGGTGCTCCAGGGTCTTCAAAACTGTAATAGGTGGTTGAGAAATGAGATGTGTAATTTATGCTCCTAGAATGCCTAAAGGGGCTATTTCAATGTTGGGCCTCTGTATTTGGCCAGACTGTGTAAAAGTCTCACACATTTGGTATCGACATACTCAGGAGGAGTAGCAGAATGTATTTTTGGGTGTAATTTTTGCTATGTACATGCTATGTGTTGGTAATATCTTATAAATGGACAAGTTTGTATAAAAAAAATGTGTTTTCATTTTTTTCCCACATATTCCAAAAACTTCTGGAAAAAAATGAACCGTTCAAAAGACTCATTATGCCTCATAGATTATACGTTGGGGTGTTAGCTTTCCAAAATGGGGTCATTTTATGGGCGTTTCTATTGTCCTGGTGCTCCAGGGTCTTCAAAACTGTAATAGGTGGTTGAGAAATGAGATGTGTAATTTATGCTCCTAGAATGCCTGAAGGTGCTATTTCAATGTTGTGCCTCTGTATTTGGCCAGGCTGTGTAAAAGTCTCACACATTTGGTATCGCCATACTCAGGAGGAGTAGCAGAATGTATTTTGGGGTGTCATTGCAAGTATGCATGTGCTGTGTGAGAGAAATAACTTGTTATTATGACAATTGCAAAAAAATAAAAATTTAAAAAAATTTAAAACATTTCCCAAGAATTGTGGGAAAAAAGTACAACTTCAAAAAACTCACAATGACTCTTACTAAATACATTGGAATGTCTGCTTTCCAAAAAGGGGTAATTTGGGGGGTATTTGTACTTTCCTGGCTTGTTAGGGTCTCAAGAAATGAAATAGGCCTTCAGTACATCAGGTGTGATCAGATGTGATAATTTTTCAATGATTTGCACCATAGCTTGTAGACTCTATAACTTTCACAGAGACCAAATAATATACACTTTTTTGGTTATTTTTACTAAAGATATGTAGCAGTATACATTTTGGCCCAATTTTATGAAGAAAAATTACTTATTTGCAAAATTTTACAATAGAAACCAAAAAAAAAGTGTTTTTTTTTTAAAAAAATCTAACTTTTTTCGCTTATATTGCAAAAAATAAAAAACCTAGCGGTGATTAAATACCACCAAAAGAAAGCTCTGTTTGTGAGAAAAAAATGATAAAAATTTGGTTTGGGTACAGTGTAGCATGACTGAGTAATTGTCATTCAAAGTGTGAGAGCGCTGAAAGCTACAAATTGGTCTGGTAAGGAAGGGTGTATAAAAGCCCTGTATTGAAGTGGTTAAAGCCGCAAGCAGTTTTAAATGGCTTTTTTTTCCTTTAGAAATGTCATTTTGTGCAGGGACAGTTCTAAACACGGGAAACATGTGGCACTTCACAGGCATACTTTAGACACCCCCCAGGTACAATATTTAAAGGACTATTTTCCTTTTTTTTTTTCACTTTATGGATCATTAAAATGACTGCTCCCGAAAAACGGCCATTTTTAAAACTTCTTTTTGCATTGATACATGTCCCCTGGTGCAGAACCCGGGTTCCCAAACCCTTTTTGGGACAATAACATGCATATTAGTCGTTATAATTATCACTTTAGATTTCGAACGTTCGAATCCATTGTATTAAATAGGGTTCTAACGTTCGTGCGAACTTTCGGTCCGTTCGCGGGTTCTGGTGCGAACCGAACCCGGGGGTGTTCGGCTCATCCCTAAAGATCATGAACATACATGTAAAATGTCAGACAAAATAAAAATCTGAGAAAGGTGGAACAGCTCCAGACATGGGGAAATGTTGAGAGCAAGTACATTAAATATCAATACAGGCAAAAACAAAAATTTAACATAGCATTTAGGCATGGGTAGGGAGGCTACCTAAGAAGCTATCACCGAGAGTAATAGAACATTACAAAAACACGTTATTCCAATGCTTCCATTTATTGTCGTAAACATGCATGGTATCATATAGGGTGTGGTGAATGCGCTCAGTTTAATGGCGTCCATTCTAGCTAATACTTGCGACCATGAAAGGGAAGAGGAACGCCAGTTCAGCGCAGTTACCCAATGTATGGCTATAAAAAGGAGTGGATTAGTTTTTTACAAGGTGAAGGGATATCGGGGATGGATTTGAAGCATATGCACATTTGTGCAGTGAGAGTAATTAAGCGGCCTGCGATGGAAGACGCCTTCGAGGCAGCTTTCTGCCAGGTGGGCTTAAGGTGCCTACAACTCCAGAAGGTGTTAATTAAGGTGCCTAATTAAGTACAGCCTCAAAAACAGAGCGGGGACACCGCAGGGTAGATGGAGTGGAGATGCACGGGGGTCAAATACCATCTCATGTGTAGTTTGACCGCAGTTTCACGAATGGAGTAAGCTCTAGTGTTTTTGAACATTAGTCAGTATTTCCTCCCATTCAGGTGGTTCAAAAGTTTTGCCCATCTCACCTTCCCACCGAAGCATCGGTTTGGTTTTTGCTGCCAAGGCAAACTCGTTGAGCAAACAATATATCTTGGAGATAACCCCCTTATCTCTGGAAGAGTGAATACATATGTGTTCATATTGAGTGCTGCGTGTTCGGGAATCCAGGGAGCCCCTACTATGGTAGAAATGTGTGATTTGCATGTACTTGTACAGCTTTGAGGGGGGAAATTTGTGCTCTGTTTGTAGTTGCTGGAAGGGTTTGAAGTGACGACCCTCTTTAAAGGATTGAAATGTTGACATGTCAGTCATATTGCACTGGGAAAATCCAGCTCTATCATGAAAGGCCGGGGGAAAATCAGGATCACCCAGGAAGGAGTATAGTGGGGAAAGGGGAGAGGCTAGGTGGAATTTATGACCAAAGGTGAATGGTTTGGCAAACTATCGAGTTTAGCAAAGTAAGTTGGCCAGCTTTGATGGATCTGGACCACAGCAACCCTGAAAGGTGGAAGGGGAGGATAGCGTGTGTCTCAAAAGTTAGCCAGGTTATACTGGTGAGGGAAGCGTGCCATTGGGCGGTTTGAGCTAATCTGGACGCTAAATAGTATCGCCATAGGTCAGGAAGACCCAGTCCTCCAATGGGCTGGGGCCTATACCACAGAGATTTATGGAATCTTGTTTTTTTATTATGCCATACGAATTTATTAACATCTTTTTGGATTGAATCAATATAGGTCTTAGAGACATATACAGGGAGGGCCCTGAAAAAAAAAAAACTTAGGCAAAATGGCCATTTTTAGAAATGAGATATGATATTTATCCCAAGTCTTAAGTAGGGATCTGATATGCGAGACTATAGGGTGATAGTTTACGTGAAAAAGAGTCTGAAAGGTAGGGGTAAGCGGTATACCTAAGTAACGAAAGGTATCAGAGCATCAAGCGAATGGGAAGTGTAGTGATAGTTCTAGATCATTTGGTATATTGATCGGCATGGCAGAGCATTTGGCTAAATTAACACTCAGCCCTGAAATCTGGTGAAACAAGTCTAGTAGGGAGGTGAGATTGGGCAGTGCTATAAGTGGATTGGTCAGGAACAGGAGCACATCATCAGCGTATAAGCTGAGTTTAAATTCATTGGGATCTTTGTGATAACCTTTAATATTTATATTTTCGGATATGGCCCGGGATAATGGCTCTATGGCCAGGGCAAAAAGGAGAGGGGATAATGGGCATCCCTGTCTAGTGCCCTTCTGAAGTGAGAAAAATTGAGAATTATTACCAGGCAATTTAATACGAGTTTGGGGGTCTTTATATAAGGCATGGAAAACTTGCAGGAATTCACCAGTGATGCCAAATTTGGGCAATAAATGATCTAGGTATGACCAGCTAACGCTGTTGAATGCCTTATGTATGTCCAGGCTGAGGAGAAGTGTTTGTTTAGAGTGTAAATTAGCATCCTGTAATATATTTGTGACTAGACAAATGTTGTCCGTTATCTGTCTACCAGGAATAAACCCTGTTCGGTCAGGGAAGATTAGGGTCATAATAACAGAGGCCAGTCTGTCCACCAACAATCTGCCAAAGATTTTCAGGTCATTGTTGATCACCGAGATCGGGCAGAAGTTTTGGGGAAAGAGTGATCCTTATGGGGTTTAGGGATAAGGGACATGTTGGCCAACAACATTTCAGTAGGAAAGTCATTGCCTTTTAAAATATGGTTATAGAGAGAAGCCAAATGAGGGGATAGAATGTGGGAAAATTTATTGTAATAGGAGGTGGAATAGCCATCCGGGCCTGGAGCATTAGAGGATTTAAGTGACTTGATGATGGTTACTATTTCCATTACTGTACAGGGAGCATTCGGGGCTTCTAATTGCTGGCTGGAGTGGGCAGGGCCAGGTTTGAAAACCAAGACTGTGTAGATGGGTCAGTGGTTGGTTGGGATGTTTTAAATATTTTCTTATAATAATCTACAAAAATATTCATTACGTCATTCGGGTGAGAGACTAGAACCCCGTCAGGGTTACGCAGCTTATAATTGTGAGAAGGTTTCATGGCCTGGTTGAGTTTCCGTGCGAACATAGTGGATGACAAATTACTATGTAGCATAAATTTGGCTTTAGCCCATCTCAAGGCCTTCTCAGTTCCGTCTGAGAGTAGGAGGTCTAACGCCTGTTTTTTGTTATTGATTTGTTGGAGGAGGTCTGGGGAGGGAGTCTGATTGTATAGATTGTATAATCTATCTAGGACCTTCGTGAGCGAGCGAAGCTCAGACAGTTTGGCTCTGTTTTTTTTGGATGCTATTGATAAGGTTACCCCTCATGACAGCTTTATGGGCCATCCAAAGGGTGCCTGGAGAGGTGTTTGGGAGTTGATTATCTACAAAGTAATCATGGAGTTGGGTAGTGAGTGCCTCAACCGTGGAGTGGTTTGTTAGTAATGAATCGTTTAATCTCCAAGTATAGGGTGTGGGTTTAAGGCCCATCCTGAGGACCGTAAAAGCTACCATGTGGTGGTCAGACCAGGGACAAACATGAATATCCGCTCTGGAAGAGTTTGTCAAAACTGTGGGGGAGCTAAAGATATAATCTAGGCGAGCATAACTGTCATGAGGGTTTGAATAGAACGTGTAAGATCTACAGCCAATATTGTGTGCACGCCATGTATCAATAAGCTGCAGGGAGTTCAGGCTACTGGTCAGTGTTTTAGGGAATGCTTTAGTAGAGGGAGTGCTTCTGCTCATGTCCAAGCTAGGATGAGCTGTGAGATTAAAATCACCCTCAATTATTAAACGTGGTGAGAGATAGCGGTCTAAGATGGCAAAAAATTGTCTGAAGAAGGAGGCTTGTGCTTCGTTAGGGGCATATATAGAAGCGCTAGTTGTGCCTTTGGATTTTGCCTTGTAATATTAAAAAAACTACTATCTGGATCCTTATATACATGCCCAACTTCAAAGAATACTGAATTTTTAATAAATATGGCTACTCCACGGGATTTACTGGCGTGGGAGGTACAATAAAACAGTTTGAAAGATTTATCGAAGTATTGTGGGTGGTTTAAACTGGAGAAGTGAGTCTCCTGCAATAAGAGTATGTCAGCTCCTAGAGTTTTATTTTGGCGAAATGCTTTCTTCCGCTTCTGGGGAAGATTAAAGCCCTGAACATTATGTGAAATAATTTTAAGGGCCATCGCAACTTAATTAGGAAGAGGCATGGGGATGGTTGTAGGGGCTGCAAGTAGAGATTTGCAGTGGAATAGCCATATTGTCCACAGTCAGAAGTCTAAAACAAAATATACATCTCTGGATAAAGGGGACAATTGTCTGAGTGTCAGCATGAGATAGTACCAATAGAAATTATCTTTCAAAGCATAAAACATGGATAAACTTAAAACAATTAAAAAATAATGCAAAAGTGCTCAAAATCAAAATATGAGCATGGGGGTCAGAGGAAAACATTCCTAGTGACCAACAATAATCTTCCATTGGACTATGAAGTCCTATACCAACTGGGGGACCCGGAGGGAGCTGCAGCGATGGACAGGGCGACCATAAAATGCACGTCATCCTGAACTTCACAACGGATGGGGTCCAAGAGCCGGTAGGGGGGATGACTGTGAGCGCGAAGAGACTCACCGCTTGAAGGCATGCGAGATCATCAAGAGTGTGTGGGTGCATGCCTGCCGCCAGGTGGGAATAATGACATAGAGGAACAGATGGTGTCTACAAGGCTTCAGACAAAAAGTTAGGAGGATAAAGAACAGACATCCAGTTGTATAGTCAAGACTGGGGTAATAGTCCCTCCAAAAAGGCCTGGACTCAGAACAGTTCAGAACAAGAGGTATATAACAAAGGGGGTAATAAATCCTCTAAAAAGGCCCGGTCACTTATCTGAATCAGGGGAAAGTCCATCCTGGCGTGCGACAGGTAAAAAGTAGTCACCCGAAAAAACTCTGAGCAGGGTCCTTTAAGCTGGCTGGTCCCGGAACGGTTGGCGTCATCTGCTTTGGTTCCTGTGTGAAGAAGGCTTGTTCCAGATCGGGTTAGGTCCTGGAGTGGGCGGCCGGCGATTTAAGGCATCTGACTCCATAAGGCCCAGTTTTATCAGTATCTCCTTCTCTTCAGCCACATTATATGCAGTGTAGGTGGTACCATTATGCGGAATAGTGAGCTTAAAAGGAAAGCCCCATCTGTAGCGGATATGGGCTGATTGAAACACCAATGTGACCTCCTTCATTCTACGTCTGCAGTCAAGGGTTGCCTGTGAGATATCTGGGTAGATTTGAATCTTTACCCCATCCAATTCAATGGCTGCCGCATTTCTGGCTGCACGCAGAATATCCTCTTTGACCAAGTAATCCTTTAGAGAGAGGATTATATCACGTGGAGGCTCCTCTGCAGGGGGTTTAAGGCGTAAGGCCCTGTGGATCCTGTCACATACAAACGCAGTGGTGGGCGCGGAGGGAAGGAGAGTATGAAACAGCTTAGTGGCAGCAGCAGGGAGGTCTAGAACCGTTTCTGGGATGCCATGCAGTCTGAGGTTATTTCTTCTGTTTCGGTTATCAAGATCCTCGACCTGCAATTGTACCAGTTGGAAATTTTCTGCCAGTGCCTCATAATCCTTACGAAGATCAGCATGAGATAATGCTAATTCATCATGTTTAGTCTCTAAGAGATCCATACCGCCGACTAGAGCAGTGATTTCTAGTGAGAGAGTGTTAGTGGCTTTGTGAAGTTCTGTCTGAAACTTCCTCACCAACTTCTCATACATGGAGGACAGGCTATCCTCTAGATCACCCTTGGTAAGCTGTGCGGGACACTCACTGTCCTCACAAGCCGGAGCCGAAGTCTCAGGGGATGCCGTTGGTGACGGAGAGCCTCTTTGGGCCTGGGCGCCATCTTTAGCCATGCCTGTCCATTCAGCGGTGCGGAGAAGGTACGTGGTAAGGGACCTCTCCGGCTGGTTGTTCTTCGTTTTTTTCCATGAAGGCATGCACCAGGTGTTCCCACAGGGGTGCAGGGCAAATTGTAAGCGAATTGAGTGTTATATGGCCCTGTGGGAAGGCGATCAGTCTCCGTAACTGCCGGAGCTTCTTCTAGCTGCCACCGTCTCTCATCGCGTCCAGGCCACGCCCCCCTAGGCACATCTTTTTAAAGTATGTGGATCTTGCCCCTTTAATTGAGGTATATTCATTTTTATTTTGTCTGGACTTTACCTTTAAGCAAAAATTTGAATATATACAGTATTTTGCTAATATCTCCTCTGTTGTTTTGTTGATAGTATCTCCCTTGCAACAGATTTGTGGTTCAGGGTTGAAGATGGAGGTTTGATTTGGACAGGCTGGTTATTTTACCACTCTTCCATAGTATAAGAATACATGCCAGCAACAGTGTGGTGTTGGCTTTTTGTCATGCATTGTGTGAAGCAATCTGGAGTATCTGGTGTGTTGTAGAAGTTGGCAGGCATCTTCTCTATACAGCAGCATTTTTTTTTTAATGTAATTCTTCAATTGTTTTATTTTTTCATAGTGCATGCAATAAAATATAAATACTGCTGATACAATTACAACATATATATGATATATTTCTATACTTTCTATCCCTGATTAAGACGACTTATACCTGCCCAACTCACCTATAAAACTGTAGTTGGAATTAAGATATCAGATGCACAATGGACCTCTAATGTATGAATATTTTATTGTAGATAGACAGAATATGGCTGAACTCACACTATGAGTTGCACTAACATAGGGTGACCAGACATCCCCGGTTTCTGGGGACAGTCCCCAGAGCCAGTCTGTCCCCGGATTACAGTGGCATGGAGGTGGGGCATCTGGTACTCTTGCTCCGGGTGCAACATTTTGGGGGGCACAAAATCATTACTGTGCCCCCCAAGTGTGCTGTGTTGCCCCCCCCCCCGCCCAGGGACTCCTGTAGTCCAGCCTGTCCTCCATGATCCCTCTGGAGCGGGCGGCCCGTGTGTGTGTGTGAGAACATTGGAGGGGAGGGGCAGTGCAGAGCGTATGGCGGCTATTAGAGAAGCTCTTGGCAGGGGATACTGAGGAGTGGCTGGGTGTCGGAAACAGTACCTGGTGCTGGGGAGAGCCCTGCTCCGATAGATTATCATGGAGGCCATGGAGAGGTGAGAAAAATCAACCGATCTACACTGTTCATGTAGGAGGGGGGTGTGAGTAGTGCAGGAAGGTCAGTCAGTGTAGTGGTCAGTATAGGAATCAGGTAGGTCAGTGTAGTGGTCAGTATAGGAATCAGGTAGGTCAGTGTAGTGGTCAGTGTAGGAATCAGGTAGGTTAGTGTAGTGGATAGTGTAGGAATCAGGTAGATTAGTGTAGTGGTCAGTGTAGGAATTAGGTAGGTCAGTGTAGGCATAAGGTAGGTTAGTGCAGTGGTCAGGTAGGTCAGTGTAGGAATCAAGTTGGTCAGTACTAGGGATGAGCCAAACACCCCCCCCCCGGTTCGATTCGCACCAGAACCTGCGAACAGACCGAAAGTTTGCGCAGACTTTCGAACCCCGTTAAAGTCTATGGGACTCGAACGTGAGAATTCAAAATTGCAAATTTTAAAGGCTAATATGCAAGGTATTGTCCTAAAAAGGGTTTGGGGACCCGGGTCCTGCCCCAGGGTCCAGGGTACATGTATCAATGCAAAAAAAGTTTTAAAAACTGAAGTTTTTTCTGGAGCAGTGATTTTAACCACTTCCATACAGGGCATTTTCACCCCCTTCCTGCCCAAGCCAATTTTCAGCTTTCAGCACTGTCACGCTTTGAATGACAATTGCGCGGTTGTGCAACGTGGCTCCCAAACAAAATTGACGTCATTTTTTTCCCACAAATAGAGCTTTCTTTTGGTGGTATTTGCTAATCTCTGCAGTTTTAATTTTTTGCGCTATAAACAAAAAGGGCGACAATTTTGAAGAAAAAAAACAATATTTTTTACTTTTTGCTATAATAAATATCCCAATTTTGAAGAAAAAAAAACTATTTTTTTCTCAGTTTAGGCCGATACGTATTCTTCTACATATTTTTTGTAAAAAAAATCGCAATAAGCGTTTATTGATTGGTTTGCGCAAAAGTTATAGTGCCTACAAAATAGGTGACAGATTTATGACATTTATTTTAATTAATAATGGCGATCTGCGATTTTTGTCAGGACTGCGATATTGCGGCGGACAGATCGGACACTTTTGACACTATTTTGGGACCATTCACATTTATACAGCGAACAGTGCTATAAATATGCACTGATTACTGTATAAATGTGACTGGCAGGGAAGGGGTTAACACTAGGGGGCGATCAGGGGGTCAATGTGTTCCCTAGGGAGTGATCCTTACTGTAGGGGGAGGGGACTGACTGGGGGAGTTGACCGATGGTGTGTCCCTATGTACAAGGGACACACCATTGGTCTCCTCTCCCTGACAGGACGTGGATCTCTGTGTTTACACACAGAGATCTACATCCCTGGCTCTGTGACTAGCAATCGTGAGAGCGCCGGGCACGTGCATCGGGTCCCCAGTGATGCGGCGAGTGCGCGCGCTCCACACTGCGGGAATGCCAGGACGTCATATGACGGCCGCCCGGAGGGACGGAAGGTTCCTGCGGCCGTAATTTGACTATGGCCCGGGCTGGAAGCGGTTAATGATGTTTAAAGTGAAAAAATAAAAGTGAAATATTCCTTTAAATATCGTACCTGGGGGGTTTCTATAGTATGCCTGTGAAGTGGCACATGTTTCCCTTGTTTAGAACAGTCCCTGCACAAAATGACAATTCTAAAGGAACAAAAGTCATTTAAAACTGCTTGCGGCTTTAATGTAATGTCTGGTTCCGGCAATATGGATGAAAATCATTGAGAAAAACGGCATGGGTACCTCCCCCAGCCCATTACCAGCCCCTTTGGATCTTGTATGGATATTAAGGGGAACCCCGTGCCCAAATAAAAAAAAGGAAAGGCGTGGGGCCCCCAGGCCCTATATACTCTGGAGAGCAGTATACAGGTGGTGCAAACAAGACAGGGACTGTAGGTTTGTTCTTAAGTAGAATCTGTTTGTAATTTTGAACTGGTACATTTTTTAAATGTAGCTCCAGCCAAAAAATCTATTTTTAATCTTTTTGGAAAACATAGGGAAGGGTTATCACCTCAGTAACATTTGTTTTGCTGTCTGTGCACCTGTTCAGAAGATTTCACCTCACTTTCTGTCCCAATGACAATTGTATTTAGAAAATTTGGGGTTTTTAGGGAAGCAATGATTAGTGAAAAAGCATCAGTGGAGAGGAGACACCTTTTTCCCATATTAACTCTAAAGCCCTGTACACACGATCGGATAACCTATGGATTTTCGTCCGATGGATTTGACCATCGGAAATCCGATGAAACTGTTTTTCATCAGTCTTGGCCACACACCATCAGTTAAAAAACCGACGGCAAGAAAACGACGGCACGTACAAAACATACGACGCGCTATAAAAGGGCCGAACAAATCTAATGGCGCCACCCCTTGGGCTGCTTTTGCTGATTTCGTGTTACCGCGTGTTAGTAAAAGTTTGGTGAGAGCCGATTTGCGCTTTTCAGTCTCCGTGCTTTGCAGATCGTTTCCTGGTGTTCAGTTTGTGCTTGTGGGTTTGTATTTGTGATTCAGTGCGTGCAGTCAGGTCGTTACTGCCTCGCAGTGCCTTCTTGGCCGTTCGTTTACTGTTTTTCAGGTCGTTCTTCTCAGGCCTTGCTGTTCCACGGTGCATTCTGTTTGAGTGCGTTCTGACCAGCCGACCGGTTTAAAACCATGTTTGAAGTGCGTTCTCGAGCTCGTGCTGGCTTTGGGCTTGGTGTTGCAGTTAACACTGTAACCCGAGTTCAGTCTGTGAACAGGGTGAGGAGGAGTTCATGGACTAAGAATTGGTTGCTCCAGCGGGACCAATTCTCTCATATGCCTCTGCTGCGGGAAATCCATGAGAATAATCCTGATGATTTCAGGAATTATCTCAGGATGACGGACCCCGTATTTCACCGTCTGTTGGATTTGCTGTCCCCCTATATCACGAGGCAGGACACTGTGATGTGCCAGGCCATCACTGCCGAGCAGAGGCTTATTGCCACGTTGAGATACCTGGCGACTGGGAGAAGCTTGCAGGACCTCAAGTTCTCAACAGGCATCTCCCCCCAGGCTCTCGGGATCATTATCCCTGAGACGTGTTCGGCCATCATTCAGGTCCTGCAGAAGGACTATATGAAGGTAATTTTGCTCCTTTAACCACTTCCCGCCCAGTCAATAGCAGATTGACGTCCGGGAAGTGGTTCTGTTATCCACCCTGGACGTCATATGACGTCCTGCGGGATAACAGCCGTCACGCGCCCGGGGGGGCGCGCATCGCGGCGATCGGTGGAGCGGTGGGTCAGTCTGACCCACCGCTACACTGATCTCGGTAAGAAGCCTCCGTCGGAGGCTTTTTACCACGTGATCAGCCGTGTCGAATCACGGCTGATCACAATGTAAACAGGAAGAGCCGTTGATCGGCTCTTCCTCACTCGCGTCTGACAGACGCGAGTAGAGGAGAGCCGATCGGCGGCTCTCCTGACAGGGGGGGTTCGCGCTGATTGTTTATCAGCGCAGCCCCCCCTCGGATACCCACACTAGACCACCAGGGAAGCCCCCCAGGACCACCAGGGAAACCCCAATCATGTGGATGGCCCCCATGGCCATCCACATGTAGTAAAAACAAATAAATAAAATAAAAACATTAAAAAAAATATGCCAATCAGTGCCCACAAATGGGCACTGACTGGCACTTTCACAATGTGTGGTGGCTGGCATTGCTGGGCACCAGTGCCACCAATGCCACCTACTAGTGTCCATTAGTGCCACCTATCAGTGCCCATCCGTGCCCATCCATGCCAATCTGTGTCCACCTATCAGTGCCCGTCCATGCCACCTATCAGTGCCACCC
Organism: Rana muscosa; assembly: GCA_029206835.1. Lineage (NCBI taxonomy): Eukaryota > Metazoa > Chordata > Amphibia > Anura > Ranidae > Rana > Rana muscosa. The sequence goes on from CM055120.1 coordinate 242,235,073, forward strand.
ATAAGTGCCCATCAGTGCCGCCCATGAGTGCCCATCAGTGCCGCCTATGAGTGCCAATCAGTGCCGCCTATGAGTGCCAATCAATGCCACCTATGAGTGCCCATCAGTGCCGCATACCAGTGCCACATATCAGTGCCCATCAGTGCCGCCTATCAGTGCCCATCATCAGTGCCCATCAGTGCCACCTCATCAGTGCCACCTCATTGGTGCCACCTCATCGGTGCCCATCAGTGTCGCCTTATCAGTGCCCTTCAGTGCCACCTTATCAGTGCCCGTCATTGAAGTAGAAAAGGTACTTGTTTACAAAAAAAATTAACAGAAACAAAGAAAAACTTAGTTTTTTTAAAAATTTTCGCTCTTTTTTTATTTGTTGTGCAAAAAATAAAAATCGCAGAGGCGATCAAATGCCACCGAAAGAAAGCTCTATTTGTGGGAACAAAATGATAAAAAATTTGTTTGGGTACAGTGTAGCATGACCGCGCAATTGTCATTCAAATTGCGACAGTGCTGAAAGCTCAAAATTGGCTTGGGCAGGAAGCTGTATAAGTGCATGGTATTGAAGTGGTTAACCACACCTTATATGTTTTGATTGTTTTAGAATCTTCTTATTTTTTTCCTCCTAACCCAAATTTGCCTGTTTGTAATATCCTGGTAATGTCCCCATTTTCCCCATGCATTTTTTTACCTGTAAAGGCCTTTTTGGGCCCTACATGCCTATTTCCCTTCACTAACCTCTCCAGCATGCTATTGTGGGTGCAAACCCAGCTAGCCTTCTATTTTCCTTTTCCTTTTTTTGGGCTCATTGCCCGCGTAGTTTGACAACCCTCCCTCCCCCCCTAAAGATGTTAAAAAAAATTAAGTTCTCAATCAAGCTCAGCAGAGTGGTAGAGCCTTTTTTTGGATCCCCCACAATCACCTTAGGCCCCCCCCTTAGATTATTTTAGAATGTCCACTCAGCGGGGGTGAGGCATCTGCTAACTGGGCCTTTGTTTATTGGTAGGAAATACTCCCCTAAATAATAATGTTAGAATGATGTTGGTCAACAATGTTTTTGCGTGTAATCTGCTTGCACTGTAAACATAAACCGTACTAATGTCTTCTTTTTGTTTGACTCCACAGTTCCCTAGCACACCACAGGAATGGCTGACTGTGGCCTCCCAATTTGCCCAGCGGTGGGATTTCCCCAACTGCGGAGGGGCAATTGATGGAAAGCACGTCCACATAGTGCCGCCACCCCATTCGGTGTCATACTATTTTAACTATAAAGGTTTTAATAGCATAGTGTTAATGGCGGTGGTGTCGGCACGGTACGAGTTCCTGTATGTGGACGTGGGGAAGAACGGCCGGATGTCCGATGGCGGAGTATTCGCAGAGACGGAGTTCGCTCACCGTCTGCAGGCTGGGGGTCTTGCACTGCCTCCAGATGCAGAGAACGTGGAAGGGCTACCGTTCATTTTCATTGCGGATAAAGCTTTTGGACTAGGACCACACCTCATGCGGCCGTTTCCCCAACGCACCCTCACCCCAGAGAGGAGGGTTTTTAATTACCGGCTGGCCAGAGCCCGGAGAGTTGTGGAGAATGCCTTTGGGATAATGGCCAGCCGGTTCCGCCTGTTCCAGACAGCTATAAATTTGGCAGATTATAAACTCAACAACATTGTGTACTGCTGCTGCTTGTTGCACAATATTTTACGGAAATTCTCCACAAATTATGTGTCATCAGTTGGGCCTGAGGCCGGTCCCTCTGAACTGATAAATCTGACCGGCCTCAGCACTGCCCGTACTGGCTTGGCCCCCCAAAGTGCCCGTGAAGTACGTCAGAAATACGTAGAGTACTTCACGGGTAGGGGGGCCATCACAATGCCAGACCACATCTGACCTTTGATTTTACCTTTTTTAAATGAAAAAAAATATTTGATTTACTACAAACTTGTGTTGTCATTCTTTTATTTGTGGTTTATGTGTCTCCCAGGTTCTAGTAGTGCCAAGTGTATTTCTCCTTCGTAAATAGCCTCCAATCTCAGAGGTAAAAACACTAATTTTGCATCTTCAGAACTGCTATTGAGCATAGAAAGAACAAGGCACACCTTTTTTAGACTTCCCAAATGTTTTTATTGATTGCAACACAGTTTTGCTTTTTTTGCGAAATATTTTTTTTTTGGTTTTTGTGCGGCTTTTTTAGCAGAAACATGCATGGGTCAAAAGCCACATTTTTTTTCAGAAAAAGTAATAAAATAACACAGTGAAAAATACAAACAGGAGATGGGGTGATGTTACCCCTGATCCATCCCGAATGTGAAGAACCACACTTTATTTTTGGGGCTCAAATGGGTATCTTCAACATGATCCCATGGCTAGGGTAAACATGTGCTATCTGCCATCATGGTGGATCAATGGACGTGCTTTGGGGGTGAAAACCCTTCCTCTCCCCTACTTGAGGAGGGAGGAAGAGGTTGCACCCCCAAAACAGGGACATAGATATCCTGTGACGGCAGATAGCACATGTTGAGTCTTCAGTGTGTGCATCCTCACATTTGGGCTGGTGGAAATCCCATAGAAAAATTCCGACACATAACAAAACACACATCATGTTTTTATATTTTTGCTCAATCACAATCATTCTCTTTCTCATAATGTCCATTTTGCTACTGCATTCCATGATTTCCTGAATGATTATTTTGGCGCAGGCACTCGAGAATGGAGGATTTGGACTTCCTGACACACCCCCACGTTCAGTCCCTAAAAAGAAACAAATATTTTAAAACTATGCAGGCCTACATCTGTATTTACCTTGAAGTTGTGGTGACAGACACTGACCTGTTGTGCTGATAAACTCCACCTCTCCTTCCTACACCTCCCCTTCCTCCATCTCCACTTTCTCCCCCTCCACTTCCTGAACCTGCTGAACTTGGTCTGCTTTGGGATCTTCGGGGAGTTTCTGTGGTGTTGGGTTCCTCGTCTCATGAGCATGGTGTCCTCCCACTCTCCTCTCCCCTATGGGAATAGCAAAAATAATGTATCCTTTAGCACATAGACTTTTTAGGCCTGACAATGGATTCTCAATGTTTTAAAGTGGGGTCCAATTGATATTTGGCCCTGAGTTTCAAGATGAACATATGAGATCTTGCAAACTCAACAAAGCAACATGTTATTTTGGAGGACACTCACAAATACACTTGGATAACCACCAAGGTATCCACTGGACCACCTGTGTGTGACACCGTTAAGAAATTTGGTCATGTGGCCCAGAGTATAGTATCTTGATGAAGAACAAAAAAGAGTACACAACTGCTGGAGTGTCATCTCCTTTACCCAGAATACAGTTTATCCTTTCATTCACATTCTACATTTCCTTACAACACATCATCTAGCCAACAATGTGTAGATAAACATTGTTGAAGTAAAATGAGGCATGCCCACATGTAGTTTACGTGGATATGTGCCAAACATGTTTGGGGGAAGAGCAGCAATTATTTTTACAACACATTTAGCAAATAAGTGGACTCTCCACTTAACATAAAAGTTGAGATTTTAAAATGTGAAACCAGTCAAGCCAAGCACATGTTGCAAAACATGGAAGAATACATATTACAATGTGAAAGAACACAGTAAAATAAACTTACTTTTTTCAATGCTTTTTATAAGCTTCCTATACTGCTCCGGCTCCCTGAGCTTCAGGTCTGACCACCTTTTACGGAGTTGTTCCTTGGATCTCCTGACCCCATATTTTTTATAGAGAGTCTTCGCCACTTTGTCCATAATTTGTGACTTCCGGAGATTAGGGGTGTCGTATGGGCCATGCTTGCCGTCGTAATCCTTCCTCCGCAGAATGTCCACCATCTCCGCCATCTCAGAAAAAGACAGACTAGTCACCTTGTATCTTTTTTTACTGGATCGGGACGTTTCCGCCTCCGGGCTTTCCTCGTCGGTAATTTCTAATAAAGAAGCCACCTGTGTCTGTGACATGTTGCCGTCTCACACTGTGCGCCGATCGTTAAGGGGCGGGGAAATGCTGAAAAAGTCTGTCATGGGCAGGCGACGAGGGCGGAGTTACACGCATGCGCAGGGTATAAAAAGGGGAAAGAAGTTATTAGGGATGCGCGGAGTAAGGACGACCGGAAGTGAACCAACGAAGTGAACTAAGGTAAGAAGGGAACTCGGGCCTGCAGTGGCCTATAATGGTTCATGATTGTAAAGGGCAATATTGTGATAAGTTGAGGAGAATCAATTCTGATCCTTTTCTTTTTTTTCCTTTTTTTTTTACTTGATGATCCAAAAAGATGCATAAACTACGAGAGCCGGAGGTGATGCTGACTTTTATTGAAAAATATAAGGAACAGCGCAACCTGTGGGAACTGAAACATCCTGCGTACCACAAAAGTGATGTACGTCGGGCAACTATTACCAAATTAGCAGAGGATATGAAGCCATGGATCCCAGATGCAGACTACACTATGATCAACAAAAAAATCAACAACCTGCGTAATTCGTATAAAAAAAAATACAAGGAAGTGCGCCAGTCAAAGAGATCAGGAGCAGCAGCCGACGATGTAGTAAAGCCCAAGCTGTGGTACTACAGACATCTTCAATTTCTGGATGACCAGATTGAGGCCAGGGAATCTATTTCCAGCCTTCCCTCATCCCTTCCTTCCACCCTTCCCTACAGCGTTCCTTCCACCCTTCCCTCCACCCCTGCAGAGGCGGAGGAGGAGCCTCCCGAGCTAGAAGAGCCAGATCTTCGCATCTTCAGCCAGGTATAGTATTTTTGATCATAATTATTGTCCACTAAGTAATATTTTGTGGAACTGTTTGGATTAGCCATAAATGATATCACCCCCCCCCCCAAAAAAAAAAAAAAAACAGTAATGAGATCAAAATTGTGTGTGATAGATTCCCAAAATAATCCAATTTTTCATTTTATTTTAAAAACAGGATGAGGCAAGCCAGGAGGAAGAGGGTCAGGAGTGTGGCAGGCAGGAGGAGGCAGGGCCAAGTGGGACTCAGCAGGTCCCCAGGCCTGGTGGCAGCACCGTCTCCCAAGTGGCTCCCCTCCACGTCAGACTGCCAAAACAACAGCGGATGACACAAGTGGAGGAGGAGTCACTAAAGATGATTCAGGAGGCTGCTGCCATTATGAGGGCCCCCCTCAACCCTACGGAGGGCTTTAGCACCTATCTGGCGGATAAGTTGCTCAGAATGGAGGCGGGACAATGGGCCCTTTGTGAGCACCTCATATATATGGCCGTACACATGGGGGCGAGGGGGCTGCTGACTGAGGCCACCCATATCTCGCAGCAGGCCAATCCCTCTCCTCCTTCTCCTCCTCCTCCTGCCACATCCCCACCCACAGTAGCGCAGCCTGCAAGGGTGCGTGTACGGGGCCGTGGAGAGAACGCTGCAGAGAGGCATGGAAGGAAGGCTACAGGGAAGAGCAGGAGGTGATTCCCTGGCCTCGAGCTGCTCATCCAGAAATTGAAGGTTGATGGAGTACCACAGCTTGGGATGATGTATGTCTTTGGCTGCTGCTCCTGATTTCATGCTGTTGTTGATTTTATTTATTGATCATAGTCAGGTCTGCATTTGGGATCTAATGACTTCATATTCTCTGCTAATTTCTGAATAGTTGCCCTTCGGTTTTTGTTTGTTTTTTTCCAAAATAAAGGGAAATTTGATTTCAGCCAACATACATGCCTGATGTGTTTTTTTTTTTCAAGTAGCAATAAGATTTCATAAATACAATGTGTAATTAATAACAAGGGACACCAACCTCCATGAGTAAAAAAGAAAAAAAATATGTTGTTCGGAGAAATTGACACACCAAATAATGCACCACAAATTTTAAGACAAAAAACAAAAAAAAGGTGTAATTTGTGAGGTCGGCCTTGAAGAATTAAACTAATTATTCCTAAGATCACAAGAAAGAAGAAAGACATACGTTTCTCCGAACTCATGAGAAAGATCTGCTGCCAAAATGACATTTTAAAGACCGTTCTAAAGCAAAAAAACATGCGCTGCATTAAACGAAGCAATAACTTGCAAAATGACGAATGTGCTCTCTCCATTAGGAACGCTAGTTTTACCAGAACGAGCGCTCCCGTCTCCTAATTCAGTCTGAGCATGCGTGGGTATTTTAACCGATTGACTTGCCCATAGACGATCGGAAATTCCCATCGGTTTTTTATCCATCGGAAAATTTTAAAACAAGTTCTATTTTTTCCAACCGATGGAAAAAAGACCGATGGGTACCATACACGATCGGTTGGTCTGATGAAAACCATCCATCGGACGGTTTTCATCAGTCAAACCGATCGTGTGTACGGGGCTTTACAGGAGAGAATTTCCCTTCCTAGAGGTAGATTTCCTCTGACTTCCTGTTGTCACCCTCCGTTTGTAAGTAGGAGTCGTTTGAAAGTAGGGGCCTGCCCTATGTACTCTGCAGAAATTTGGGCCTTAGGTGTTGGTGTTGCCACAACACTGTAAGCCCTCACAGTTACTCTTGGCGGGCGCTGGAATGCCCTGCTGTGAACTATTATATCAAGAATTGTAATTACATGCCATTGTTGAACAGTGGCAGAAAAATTGGGCCTTTGGTGGTGATGGTGGTGGTGCTGGTACCACAACACTGTAAGTCCTCACAGTTACTCTTGGTGGGGGAAGGAATTGGCCCTGCTGTGAAATATTAGATCAAAAATTGTAATTGAACAGGGGCAGAAAAATTGGGCCTTAGGCACTGGTGCTGGTGCCACAACACTGCAACCCCTCACAGAAACTCTAGTTGGAGCGCAGGAATGAGCCCTGCTGCAAAGTATTGCAGAAAAAAATTGTAATTACACGCCCCTGTTAAACAGGGGCATAAAAATTGGGCCTTAGCCACTGGTGGCGGTGCCCAGAACCAAAAATGTTCTTACAAGCTATCAGCATGATCATTGAGGAGGAAGAGGATAGTCACTCAGCATAACAGGATAGTCACTCAGCATCAGCATACTGAGCATAGGCCGTCTTAAAGGGATCTGACATTCAAAAAAAAAATATTCGGTTACATCAGCATCAGGTGCTTGGTAGCTGGTGGTGATCCAAGACTGATTCATTTTTATGAAGGTCAGCCGATTGACCGATTCGGTGGACAGGCGCACCCTGTGATCAGTTACAAAGCCTCCAGCAGCACTGAATGTGCGTTCCGAAAGAACGCTGGATGCGGGACCGGCCAGTAGCTCAATTGCATACTGTGCAAGCTCTGGCCAGTTATCCATCCTCAAGACCCAGTAACCCAGAGGATTTTCAGTGGGAAAGGTGTCCAAGTCTGATCTTGACCCTATTTATTCCTGCACCATGTAAAACAGACGCTGGCGATGGTTGCTGGAACCGATCATACCTTGGGGCTGCGGACTAAAAAATTGTCTGAACACATCACGTTGTCCAGGGCCAGGAATTTGTAACCTCCCAGTCTCTGGGAACGCATTGCACAAACCTTTCTGTAAGGCCTCCTGAATAGGGATGAGCTTCGAGTTCGAATCGAACTCATGTTCGACTCGAACATTGCCTGTTCGCCGAACAACGAACAATTTGGGGTGTTCACAGCAAATTCGAAAAGTCTATGGGAGAAATCTAAAGTGCTAATTATAAAGGCTAATATGCAAGTTATTGTCCTAAAAAGTGTTTGGGGACCCGGGTCCTGCCCCAGGGGACATGTATCAATGCAAAAAAAAGTTTTAAAAACTGCCATTTTTCGGGAGCAGTGATTTTAATAATGCTTAAAGTGAAACAATAAAAGTGAAATATTCCTTTAAATTTCGTACCTGGGGGGTGTGTATGATATGCATGTAAAGTGGCACATGTTTCCCGTGCTTAGAACTGTCTCTGCACAAAGTGTCATTTTTGAAGGAAAAAAAGTCATTTAAAACTCACTTGCGGCTATTAATGAATTGTCGGCTTTTATCAATACAAAAGTCATTGATAAAAAAAAAAAAAGCGTGGGGGTTCCCCAAAATTCAATTACCAGGCCCTTCAGGTCTGGAATGGATATTAAGGGGAACCCCGCCGCAAATTTTAAAAAAATGGCGTGCGGTTCCCCCTAAATATCCATACCAGGCCCTTCAGATCTGGCATGGATTTTAAGGAGAACTCCACCCCAAATTTTAAAAAAAATGGCGTGGAGTCCCCCCAAAAATCCATACCAGACCCCTTATCCGAGCATGCAACCTGGCCGGCCGCAGGGGAACCTCCTGAACCGTACCAGGCCACATGCCCTCAACATGGGGAGGATGTCCCCATGTTGATGGGGACAAGGGCCTCATCCCCACAACCCTTGCCCGGTGGTTGTGGGGGTCTGCGGGCAGGGGGCTTATCGGATTCTGGAAGACCCCTTTAACAAAGGGGACCCCCAGATCCCGCCCCCCCCCTATGTGAATTGGTAAGGGGTACATTGTACCTCTACCATTTCACGAAGAAAGTGTAAAAAAATGTAAATAAAAACACACAAACACCTTGGAAAAGTCCTTTATTAAAAAACAAAACAAAACATTCCAGCGATGAAATCCAGTGTCCCGCGGCAATCCTGATGTCCAGCGCTGACCGTCATTGGTTGTGCCTGAGCGGACCTCATGGGGAACTTCCTCTGCAGTGTTTTAAATGTATAGACCCGCCCCTTCTAAAGTTCCCCATCAGGTCCGCTCAGCGGACCAGATGCGGAACGTGAGAAGGGGCGGGTCTATTCATGTATTACACAGTGAAGGAAGTTCCCCATCAGGTCCGCTCTATGAGGGGCGGACCTGATGGGAACTTCCTTCACTGTGTAATACGTGAATAGACCCGCCCTTTCTCTTGTTCTGCATCTGGTCCGCTTAGCGGACCTGATGGGGAACTTGAGAAGGGGCGGGTCTATTCACGTATTACACAGTGAAGGAAGTTCCCATCAGGTCCGCCCCCTCGGTATGTCAGACCCCGCCTACATCAGCCAATGACGTAGGCGCGGTCTGACATACCGAGGGGGCGGACCTGATGGGGAACCTCTTTCACTGTGTAATTCATGTATAGACCCGCCCCTTCTCGCGTTCCGCATCTGGTCCGCTGAGCGGACCTGATGGGGATCTTTAGAAGGGGCGGGTCTATACATTTAAAACACTGCGGAGGAAGTTCCCCATCAGGTCCGCTCAGGCACAACCAATGACGGACAGCGCTGGACATCGGGATCGCCGTGGGACACTGGATTTCATCGCTGGAATGTTTTTTTTTTTTTTTAATAAAGGACTTTTCCAAGGTGTTTGTGTGTTTTTATTTACATTTTTTTACACTTTCTTCATGAAATGGTAGGGGTACAATGTACCCCTTACCAATTCACATAGGGGGGGGCTGGGATCTGGGGGTCCCCTTTGTTAAAGGGGTCTTCTAGATTCCGATAAGCCCCCTGCCTGCAGACCCCCACAACCACCGGGCAAGGGTTGTGGGGATGAGGCCCTTGTCCCCATCAAGCCTGGTACGGTTCAGGAGGGAGGGGGGCGCTCTCTCGTCCCCCCCTCTTCCCCTGCGGCCGGCCAGGTTGCGTGCTCGGATAAGGGTCTGATATGGATTTTTGGGTGGACTCCACACCATTTTTTTTAAATTTGGTGTGGAGTTCCCCTTAAAATCCATGCCAGATCTGAAGGGCCTGGTAATTGAATTTGGGGGAACCCCCACACTTTTTTTTTTTTTTTATCAATTACTTTTCTATGTATTGATAAAAGCCGACAATTCATTAATAGCCGCGAGTGAGTTTTAAATGACTTTTTTTCCTTCAAAAATGACACTTTGTGCAGGGACAGTTCTAAGCAGGGGAAACATGCGCCACTTTACATGCATATCATACACACCCCCTAGGTACGAAATTTAAAGGAAAATTTCACTTATATTTTTTAATTTTAAGCATTATTAAAACCACCGCTCCCATAAAAACGTCTATTTTTTAAACTTTTTTTTGCATTGATACATGTCCCCTGGGGCAGGACCCGGGTCCCCAAACACTTTTTAGGACAATAAATTGCATATTAGCCTTTATAATTAGCACTTTAGATTTCGAACGTTTGAGTCCATTGTATTTAATAGGGTTCTAAAGTTCATGCAAACATTCTGTCTGTTCGCAGGTTCTGGTGCGAACCGAACAAGGGGGTGTTCGGCTCATCCCTGCTCCTGAATAGGGATGAGCTTCGAGTTCAAGTCAAACTCATGTTCGACTCGAACATTGCCTGTTCGCCGAACAGCGAACAAATTGGGGTGTTCGCGGCAAATTCGAAAAATCTATGGGAGAAATCTAAAGTGCTAATTATAAAGGCTTATATGCAAGTTATTGTCCTAAAAAGTGTTTGGGGACTGGGGTCCTGCCCCAGGGGACATGTATCAATGCAAAAAGAAGTTTTAAAAACGGCCGTTTTTTCGGGAGCAGTGATTTTAATAATGCTTAAAATGAAAAAATAAAAGTGAAATATTCCTTTAAATTTCGTACCTGGGGGGTGTGTATGATATGCATGTAAAGTGGCGCATGTTTCCCATGCTTAGAACTGTCCCTGCACAAAGTGTCATTTTTGAAAGAAAAAAATGCATTTAAAACTGACTTGTGGCTATTAATGAATTGTCAGCTCCCGGCAATACATACAAAAGTCATTGATAAAAAAAAAAGCGTGGTGGTTCCCCAGAATTCAATTACCAGGCCCTTCAGGTCTGGAATGGATATTAAGGGGAACCCCGCCGCAAATTAAAAAAAAAATGGCGTGGAGTCCCCCTAAAAATCCATACCAGACCCCTTATCCGAGCACGCAACCTGGCCGGCCACAGGGGAAAAGGGGGGGACGAGAGAGCGGCCCCCCCTCCCTCCTGAACCGTACCAGGCCACATGCCCTCAACATGGGGAGGATGTCCCCATGTTGATGGGGACAAGGGCCTCATCCCCACAACCCTTGCCCGGTGGTTGTGGGGGTCTGCGGGTGGGGGGCTTATCGGAATCTGGAAGACCCCTTTAACAAAGGGGACCCCCAGACCCCGCCCCCCCTATGTGAATTGGTAAGGGGTACATTGTACCCCTACCATTTCACAAAGAAAGCGTAAAAAAATGTTAAAAAAAACACAAACACCTTGAAAAAGTCCTTTATTTAAAAACAAAAAACAAAAAACATTCCAGCGGTGAAATCCAGTTTAAATGTATAGACCCGCCCCTTCTAAAGTTCCCCATCAGGTCCACTCAGCGGACCAGATGCGGAACATGAGAAGGGGCGGGTCTATACATGTATTACCAAAGTGAGAGCAGTTCCCCATCAGGTCCGCTCCCTCGGTATGTCGGACCCGCCTACGTCATTGGCTTGAGCAGGGAACTTCCTTCACTGTGTAATTTAAATTTACATAGTGAAGGAAGTTCCCCGCTCAAGCCAATGACGTAGGCGGGTCCGACATACCGAGGGGGCGGACCTGATGGGGAACTGCTCTCACTTTGGTAATACATGTATAGACCCGCCCCTTCTCATGTTCCGCATCTGGTCCGCTGAGCGGACCTGATGGGGAACTTTAGAAGGGGCGGGTCTATACATTTAAAATACTGAGAGGGAGTTCCCCATCAGGTCCGCTCAGGCACAACCAATGAAGGACAGCGCTGGACATCGGGATCGCCGCGGGACACTGGATTTCACCGCTGGAATGTTTTTTTTTTGTTTTTTTTTTAAATAAAGGACTTTTTCAAGGTGTTTGTGTGTTTTTTTTAACATTTTTTTACGCTTTCTTCGTGAAATGGTAGGGGTACAATGTACCCCTTACCAATTCACATAGGGGGGGCGGGATCTGGGGGTCCCCTTTGTTAAAGGGGTCTTCCAGATTCCGATAAGCCCCCCGCCCGCAGACCCCCACAACCACCGGGCAAGGGTTGTGGGGATGAGGCCCTTGTCCCCATCAACATGGGGACATCCTCCCCATGTTGAGGGCATGTGGCCTGGTACGGTTCAGGAGGGAGGGGGGGCCGCTCTCTCATCCCCCCCTTTTCCCCTGCGGCCGGCCAGGTTGCGTGCTCGGATAAGGGGTCTGGTATGGATTTTTAGGGGGACTCCACACCATTTTTTTTTTAAATTTGGGGTGGAGTTCCCCTTAAAATCCATGCCAGATCTGAAGGGCCTGGAATGGATATTTGGGGGAACCCCACGTCAATTTTTTTTTAAATTTGCGGCGGGGTTCCCCTTAATATCCATTCCAGACCTGAAGGGCCTGGTAATTGAATTCTGGGGAACCCCCACGCTTTTTTTTTTTTTTTTTATCAATGACTTTTGTATGTATTGCCGGGAGCCGACAATTCATTAATAGCCGCGAGTCAGTTTTAAATGCATTTTTTTCTTTCAAAAATGACATTTTTTGCAGGGACAGTTCTAAGCACGGGAAACATGCGCCACTTCACATGCATATTATACACACCCCCCAGGTACGAAATTTAAAGGAATATTTCACTTTTATTTTTTCATTTTAAGCATTATTAAAATCACTGCTCCCGAAAAAACGGCCGTTTTTAAAACTTCTTTTTGCATTGATACATGTCCCCTGGGGCAGGACCCCGGTCCCCAAACACTTTTTAGGACAATAACTTGCATATTAGCCTTTATAATTAACACTTTAGATTTTGAACGTTCGAGTCCATTGTATTTAATAGGGTTCTAAAGTTTACACGAACATTTTGTCTGTTCGCAGGTTCTGGTGCGAACAGAACAGGGGGGTGTTCGGCTCATCCCTGCTCCTGAAGATGTTTCATCCTCTGCTCCCTCTGCGACGGCAAGATAAGGTCCGCAACCTTACCCTTGCAACGTGGATCAAGGAGGGTTGCCAGCCAGTAATTATCCCTCTTTTTGATACCACGAATACAAGGATCCTTCCGCAGGCTTAGCAGGATCAGGGAGGCCATGCAGCGTAGGTTTGCTGAGGCATTCGGTCTGGAGTCCTCTGGGTCACTAAGGACGCCGTGATCCGCAGCCACGTCCTCCCAGTCACGTACAAGTGCATGGGTTTCTTGGGACAGTAATTGATCCCTTGAAGACTGCTGCTGATGCTGAGTGCTAGGCTCCACCTCCATTCTGACACAATCCTCTTCCTCCTCCTCCTCTTCCTGTGTGATAGGTGGGCCAGCAGGAACACTGTCTGGATAAAGGGGGCCTTGAGAGGTAAGGAAGTCCTCCTCTTCCTCCCTCTGCCTCAAGTGCCCTGTCCATTATTCCACACAGCGTGTGCTCCAACAGGTGGACAAGAGGGACAGTGTCACTGATGCATGCACTGTCACTGCTCACCATCCTTGTGGCCTCCTCAAATGGTGACAGGACAGTGCATGCATCCCTGATCATGACCCACTGTCGTGGCAAAAAAAACAAGCTCCCCTGACCCTGTCCTCGTGCCGTATTGGCACAGATATTCATTGATGGCCCTCTGCTGCGTGTGCAGCCGCTGCAGCATGGCCAACGTTGAGTTCCAACTGGTGGGCATGTCACAGATTAGGCGGTTCTTGGGCAGGTTGTATTCATTTTGGAGGTCAGCCAGCCGAGCACGGGCATTATATGACTGGCAGAAATGCACACAGTTTCCTGGCCTGCCTCAGGACATCCTGTAAGCCCGGGTACCTGCCCAAGAACCGCTGCACCACCAAGTTAAGGACGTGAGCCAAACAGGGCACATGGGTCAGTTGTCCCTGTCGGAGGGCAGAGAGGAGGTTGGTGCCATTGTCGCAAACCACCATTCCTGGCTTAAGCTGGCATGGCATAAACCACCTCTGAGCCTGCCCCTGCAGAGCTGACAGAATTTCTGCCCCAGTGTGACTCCTATCCCCCAAGCACACCAGCTCAAGCACCGCATGGCATCTTTTTGCCTGCGTACTTGCGTAGCCCCTTGAACGCCTACGGAGCACCGCTGGTTCCGAGGACAAATCAGCACAGGAAGAGGCCATGGAGGAAGAAGAAGAGGAGGGGGTGGAGGAGAGAGGTGTGTCAGAATCACCACTTGTAGCATTTTGGAGGCGTGGTGGCGGAACAGCCTCCAACACTACTGCACCCTGTCCTGCATCCTTCAAAGCTGCCAGCAGAGTCACCCAATGTCCCATGAAAGATAGGTAACATCCCTGTCCATGCCTGCTGGACCATGAGTCAGCGGTAATATGCACCTTGCCGCTGACCGCCCTGTCCAGCGAGGCCAAGGCATTGCCTTCCACATGCCGGTAGAGAGCTGGAATCGCCTTCTGTGAAAAAGTGGTGTTTGGGAACCTGCCACTGAGGAACCGCACATTCCACAAACTCACGCAAGGGGGCAGAGTCTACCAACTTGAAAAGGCAGGTATCCAAGCTAGCATTCAACTGCTGGGCATATGGATGGATGGTAGCAAACTTTTTTGGGCGGTGCAGCAGCTGGGGCAGGGAAATTTTCCTGGTACAACCTGACGTTGGTGTACCGATAGCAGATTGCCCGCAAGTACTTGACAGTGACACACCTAATTCTACACCTTCATTCCTCTCAGTGCAGGTTTCTGAGAGGACTGAAGGTATAGTGGGGTTGGAGATCCCAGCTGATGAGGAGCAAGGAGAGGTCCGCTTTTTTCTTTGGTGTGGGTCTTTTCTGTACGCTTGCCAATGGACTGCATGGCAGGTCGACATATGTCTGGTCAAGCACGTGGTGCCCAAGCGGCTAATGTTTTTGCCACACGTGATACACTTCAGACATTTGTTGCAAATGGCAACGGTGAGATCGGCTGTACACGTCTGAAAAAAGGCCCACACCAAAGAACTTTTGGTATAACGCGCAGAGACAGCAGCGCCCTGCATATGCGTAGCTCTGCAGTGTGATGCAGTCGGTGTGCTGCCCTTAAGCTGGCCCCTGGAGGGCATCCTGCCTCGTTGGAGATGTGCCTCCTCCTCCTCCTCTCTCCTATCTGGCACCCATGTGGAGTCAGTGACCTCATCATCCCCTCCCTCCTCATCACTGGAGCAAATCTGGCAGTATGCTGCAGGTGGGGGAACATGACTGCCAGATAGCTGTCCTTGTTGGGCACCCCCTCTCTCTGGGCTCACTTTATTACCCCCTCTCTCTGGGCTCACGTTACTGCCTTCCTCTAGCTGGGTTCCATCATCCGAGCCTTCAAAATGCTGGGCATCCTCCTGGAGCATGTACCCAACACTGTGGTCAAACAGTTCAGGGGACTCCTCAGGAGGACATGGTGGGGCTAGGGAAGGAGTGACTGATGCCATTGAGCTGAGGAAAGAGGCCGCTTTGGCAGCTGCTTTGCCAGACAAAGTACCCTGAACCTGGGTGAGAGAGGATGAGGAGGATAAGGACGGCTTGGTCATCCACTCTACCAAGTCTTGGGCATGTTGTGGCTCAACATGGCCAGCTGCCAAAAAGGACAAGCGTGTCCCACGGCAACGTGCTGATGAGGATGCACTATGTCCACGACCAGCACTGTTGCCTCTAGACACAGAGCCTGCTTGCCCTCTTTTATTGCCTCGTGACTGTCTGCCTCTCCTTGTTTGCCTTCCAGACATACTAATGGCCTGCAGTGAGATGTAGCTGCACAACGGTGGGATGTGTGTATATATATATATATACACACTGTGACAGCAGGAAGGTAAAGTCACCTGGTTGCATCCAGGGGGGTAGATATATTTCGCCCAGATTCAGGCTTTACGCCGACTTATACAACTAGGTGGAGAGTTGTATAAGGCTAGTGGGCTCATGGATGACTCATACCTCTAGGGAGAGGGCTGGGCGTCGTACAGACAGGGAGTTGATGAGGCCAGCTGAAGCTTGTCAGCTCATTTAGGCCTCTATAAGAACTCCCAGCTTCATTAGATGTTAGCTCATGCCTGGAACCAGACCTGTGTGGACTGTCTAGGGAGAGTGAACCCCTGTGCGGTGAGGCAAAGCCTGTGTGGCTATTTGCTTGGACATTTAAAACCAGGGACTTAGGGACTAGGACAGCACCAGGCTGATCCCAGTTGTTAGTTAGGAAACCTGTATGTTTAGTCAGAGGTCAACTTGACCAGGATTTATTTTGGTTATGTTTCTTTTGCTTTGCTGTGTTTTGTCACTGTAAATAGAAAATAAACCGCACCTTTTTTGATTTTGAAAACCACAACCTCCGTTTGCTGGGCCTGTTTTGTGTGGGGAGCCCATCCCGGGGGTCACACACACCCGCTGCCGAGCTAACCCCCTCACAGTTGGTGGAGAACCAGTGGCAGTTTTTTTTAAGCCAGCATGGAGGAGATACTGAAGCAGCTGGCTCTAGCAAATGCCAATCAACAGCAGACAAATGCAGGTTTGCAAAGGAGCCTTGCAGCCCAGCAGCAGACAAACGCAACTTTGCAACAGAGTCTGGAGGCTCAGCAACGAGCCCAGCAGCAATCTGAGGCCCGCTTCATAGACCTGTTGCAGAAGCAAGAGCAGAGACTACAACAACAGATGGAAGCAGTAATGCAGCAACGTCCGCAGACCAGTGAGGAAAGCCGTTCCACTAATACCGCGTCCTTTGGGGTGAGTCGTTTATTGACAAAAATGACTGGAGAGGATGATCCAGAGGTATTTTTGACCACATTTGAAAGGACCGCTGAAAGAGAAAAGTGGCCTGAGGAGCAGTGGGCTGGACTGGTGGCTCCTCTGTTAACTGGTGAATCGCAGAAAGCTTACTATGACCTAGAGCCTAACCAAGCAAAAGACTATGTGATGCTAAAAGCTGAAATCTTGGCAAGGCTGGGTGTCACCCAGGCTGTCCGGGCTCAGCGTGTGCATAACTGGACTTTCCAGCTTGGAAAACCCCCCAGGTCTCAAATGTATGATCTCATTCACCTGAGCAGAAAGTGGCTACAGCCAGAGACTTTGTCCGCACCAAAGATTGTGGAACGTGTTGTAATGGATCGGTTTTTGAGAGCTCTTCCTACTGCCATCCAAAAGTGGGTAAGCCATGGAGACCCAGAGACGGCCGATGGTCTTGTGGATCGTGTGGAGAAATACTTGGCTACAGAGAACCTGACGGCCTCTTCCAGAGACACTCGGACTTTCCACCCTAAGACCAGACCATCCCCAGGGGCGGATAAGAGGATTCCAAGGGGTAAGGGTGGAGAGAGTGAGAGGGTGGGAGCTCTACCCCAAGTTTGGCGAGAACAGCCTGGGAAATCAGCGGCTCAAGAGGCGGCAAGAAGGATCGTTTGCTACCGCTGCCGGCAAGCGGGACATATTGCAGCCAATTGCCCGGTTGTGGAGGAACCCATGCAGTGTGACTTTCTGACGGGCAGACGTCAGTCGCTGTGTGCGACAGTCGCATGCACTGCCATTGGAGGAACTGAGAAACATTTATGCAAAATGTGTGTTAATGGTAGAAATGTTGTGGTATTGCTGGATTCAGGTAGCCTTGTGACCCTGATAAAGGCTGAGTTAGTTAAAACAGAGGTCTCTGGGAATAGCAAGGTAGCTGTTATTTGTGTGCATGGGGACACCCGAGAGTATCCAGTGACTACAGTGTGTTTCGAGACCCCCAAAGGTACCCTCTCTCATCCAGTGGGCTTAGTATCTCAGTTACCGCATGACGCCATTGTGGGAAGGGATTTTCCGAAGTTCTGGGAACTGTGGGATGATCCTGAGCCCCTCACTGGTGCCCCTATGTACCAGGAATGTGATAGCCAGAACTCCCCTGAGAGTGGTGAGGACTCTCCGGAATTTCCCTTATCAGTATTGGCAGGGGAGACTCAAGAAACTGGAGAGGAGCCCACCTCCTCAGACGAAAACCTACCGTCTGTGGAGTTTTCTGATCTTGAGGTTCACAGGGAAAACTTTGCCACAGAACAGTTGAAAGACCCCGCCCTAATAAAGGCACGGGAAAACGTAGTGAAAATAGATGGCGAGTTAGTGAACCCAGATAATACCTGCACTTACCCATACTTCAGCGTAGAGAAGGACCTACTGTATCGGGTGGCAAAAAGGGCAGAAGAAACCGTTGAGCAGCTTGTGGTGCCCAAACCTTACAGGAAGTTGGTGTTGGAGTTGGCCCATGGGCACATTCTTGGAGGTCATCTGGGGACAGAGAAAACCCGAGAGAGGGTATTACAGAGATTCTATTGGCCGGGGGTGATGAAGGACGTAGAAAATTATTGTTCCTCCTGCCCTGTGTGTCAGAGGTTGGCCCCGCTGCCACATTTCCGTAGCCCGCTGGTCCCTCTACCCATCATTGAGGTCCCGTTTGAGAGGATCGCCATGGATTTGGTAGGTCCTATAATCAAGTCTGCTAGGGGGCACCAGTACATATTAGTTATAATGGACTATGCCACCCGTTATCCAGAAGCGATCCCTCTCCGAAATACCTCGGCCAAAACCATAGCCAAAGAGCTATCTCTTGTTTTTAGCCGGGTGGGTATTTGTAAAGAACTGCTTACGGACCAAGGTACACCCTTTATGTCCCGGGTTATGAAAGAGCTGTGTAAATTGTTCAAAGTGACGCAATTGCGTACGTCTGTGTATCACCCCCAAACCGATGGGCTGGTTGAAAGATTCAACAAAACCCTAAAACAAATGTTGAAGAAAGTGGTGGATAGAGATGGAAAGGATTGGGACTGTTTACTTCCTTATTTGATGTTTGCTATTAGGGAGGTGCCCCAATCCTCTACGGGATTCTCCCCCTTTGAGTTACTGTATGGGAGACACCCAAGAGGGCTGTTGGATATTGCCAAGGAAACTTGGGAAAGTGAGAGTTCTCCCCACAGGAGTGTGATTGAGCATGTCGCCCTGATGCAAGATCGAATTGCACAGGTAATGCCCATCGTGAAGGAACATTTGGCCCAAGCGCAGTTGGCACAGCAGAGAGTGTACAACCGTGGAGCCAAGACCCGTACCTTTTCCCCGGGGGATAGGATATTGGTACTTGTCCCTACGGTTGAAAGTAAATTCCTTGCCAAATGGCAAGGCCCCTACGAGATAATGGAAAAAGTGAGCGAAGTGAATTACAAGGTCAGACAACCAGGAAGGCGAAAGCCCGAACAGATCTATCACGTTAATCTGTTGAAAGCCTGGAGGGATAGAGAGTCCCTAGTCGCAGACACTTGGTCACC
The DNA here is from genome assembly GCA_029206835.1 of Rana muscosa. NCBI lineage: Eukaryota > Metazoa > Chordata > Amphibia > Anura > Ranidae > Rana > Rana muscosa. The sequence continues at coordinate 242,254,137 of CM055120.1, forward strand.
AGCTCAAACTGGTTGCGTGATTCCTGAGGTTGGAATAGCAGCCACCTTGTCACAACCCCAACAACAGGAGGTTAAGGAGTTTGTGCTTCGCAACAAGGAGGTATTCTCTGAGCTGCCGGGACAAACATCTGGGGTAGAGCATGACATCATTACCCCGCCCGGTGAAAGGGTGAAGTTAAAACCCTATCGGATCCCAGAGGCTCGACGGGAGGCAATACGGGAGGAAGTACAGAAAATGCTGAACTTAGGGGTGATAGAGGAGTCCCAAAGTGATTGGTCTAGTCCCATCGTGTTGGTGCCTAAACCGGATGGGAGCTGGCGATTTTGTAACGATTTTCGTCAGTTGAACAAAGTTACAAAATTTGACACCTACCCCATGCCACGTATAGATGAGTTGATCGACCGGCTGGGAACAGCCCGATACATGACGACTCTTGACCTCACAAAAGGGTATTGGCAAATCCCCCTGGCCAAGTCGGCCAAAGAGAAAACCGCATTTGTAACCCCAGACGGGGCGTTCCAATATAAAAGAATGCCGTTCGGGTTACAGAATGCACCGGCCACATTCCAGCGGAAAATGGACCAGATGCTGAGGCCCCATCGGAAGTATGCTGCGGCTTACCTGGATGACGTAATTGTCCATAGCACAGATTGGGCCTCACATCTGCCAAAAGTGCAAGCAGTCCTGGACTCTGTTCGGGAAGCGGGGTTTACGGCTAACCCCAAGAAGTGTACCATTGGGCAGGAGGAGGCCAAATATCTTGGGTACACCATTGGGAGGGGAGTAATAAAACCCCAACTCAACAAAGTCGAGGCCATCCAGAGTTGGCCACGTCCCAACAGCAAGAAGCAGGTACGAGCCTTTCTGGGAATCGCTGGGTATTATCGGCGATTCATTCCCCACTTTGCTTCTAAGGCTGTGCCCCTAACCAACCTGACGAAGGGGAAAGGGTCGGTCATGATTAAATGGACCCCCGAGGCTGAGGCAGCATTCCAATTCTTGAAACAAGCCTTATGTAGCCAGCCAGTGTTGTACTCACCCGACTTCTGTAAAGACTTTGTCGTACAAAGTGATGCGTCAGATGTGGGGTTAGGAGCAGTATTGTCCCAGGTCTGGAACGGGGAAGAGCACCCAGTCATTTACCTCAGCAGGAAGTTGAAGTCCCATGAGGTAAATTACGCCACCGTTGAAAAGGAGTGTTTAGCGGTGAAGTGGGCTCTAGATTCCCTTCGGTACTACCTGCTAGGTAGGCACTTTGACATGGTTACGGATCACGCTCCGTTAAAGTGGATGGCTCAAAACAAGGAAACAAATAGAAGAGTGAATAGGTGGTTCCTGGCCCTCCAGGAATTCAACTTCACAGTAAAGCATCGCCCTGGCGTTCAAATGGGGAATGTGGATGCTTTGTCTCGAGTACATGAATGCCTGATTGCTGGTGTTCCAACCCCGAGGTTAAAACAAGAGGGGGGGGTATGTGACAGCAGGAAGGTAAAGTCACCTGGTTGCATCCAGGGGGGTAGATATATTTCGCCCAGATTCAGGCTTTACGCCGACTTATACAACTAGGTGGAGAGTTGTATAAGGCTAGTGGGCTCATGGATGACTCATACCTCTAGGGAGAGGGCTGGGCGTCGTACAGACAGGGAGTTGATGAGGCCAGCTGAAGCTTGTCAGCTCATTTAGGCCTCTATAAGAACTCCCAGCTTCATTAGATGTTAGCTCATGCCTGGAACCAGACCTGTGTGGACTGTCTAGGGAGAGTGAACCCCTGTGCGGTGAGGCAAAGCCTGTGTGGCTATTTGCTTGGACATTTAAAACCAGGGACTTAGGGACTAGGACAGCACCAGGCTGATCCCAGTTGTTAGTTAGGAAACCTGTATGTTTAGTCAGAGGTCAACTTGACCAGGATTTATTTTGGTTATGTTTCTTTTGCTTTGCTGTGTTTTGTCACTGTAAATAGAAAATAAACCGCACCTTTTTTGATTTTGAAAACCACAACCTCCGTTTGCTGGGCCTGTTTTGTGTGGGGAGCCCATCCCGGGGGTCACACACACCCGCTGCCGAGCTAACCCCCTCACAACACACACACACATTTATATATATATATATATATATATATATATATATATAAATATATTTGTACTGATTATAATGCAGCTATCAGAATCAACTGCCTGCTGTGGTATTAGTATGAGAAAAGCAGCAATTGTCTTCAGTTGGTTTTAGATGAACACTGTGCAGAGGACACAGTACACTAACTGAAAATACTTGCAGCTCTCTGCCTGTGGTTTTATTATGAGAAAACCACAAATTGTATTCAGGTTCCTTTAAGTGAACGCTGTGCAAAGGACAGAAGTACTGCAGTACACTAAATGAAATTAATGCAGCTCCCTGCCTATGGTTTTATTATGAGAACACCACTAACTGTATTCAGGTAAGCTTTAGGTGAACTCTATGCAAAGCACACAGTACACTAAGTGAAACACTGCAGCTAGCACAATCACCTGCCTGCCTGTCACAGTATAGAGAATAACTGGAACGGATCTAGCTAAACTGAATACAGTGTATAAATATATATACAACACCTAGGATGCATATATATCCTCTACACCAGTGTTTCTCAACTCCAGTCCTCAAGGCGCACCAACAGGTCATGTTTTCAGGATTTCCATTATTTTGCACAGGTGATTTGATCTTTCAATGCCTTAGTAATTACCACAGCTGTTTTATCTGAGGAAAATCCTGAAAACATGACCTGTTGGTGCGCCTTGAGGACTGGAGTTGAGAAACACTGCTCTACACACTGTAACTGCAGTTAACTGACTCGCCTGCCTGCTCTATCTAACTCAATATAAATGACACTGGGGCTGATTTACGAAACATTTGCGCCATGAGTATCGGCGCATCTGCGTGCGCAATGGCTGTTTTGGTATTTACAAAACATTAGCGCCGGTAGCGCAGCGCTATTTCCCATTTACTATAGTGTTCTCGGCGGACGGGAAGAGGCGCTCTGTGGACCTGGCGCACGGCATCTTCAAATCTAAATATAAAGAAGCTGGAAGTGCCAATATAATGGGGGTGACATGGGGTGATGTGAGGAAGTGTAGTGACACCTGCCCAAGTAACAAATATGCCCAAAATAGAGTGAGAAAGTAACTTTTTCAGAACCAGCCCGCTGCGCCGGCAAGTACGTTTAGAACTGCAAGTTTTTTTTTTTAGCTCGGCACGGGAATTTTACTTGTTCAAATGCGCCGGGACACTGCACAGGAAAAATCTTAGTAAATGTCAAGTCACGTAAATCAATTTGCATAAGTTGAGCAGGCGCAGCTCTGAACTTCTCATTATATAACAGTGCGCCAGCAAAATGACATTTCTAAAGGAAAAAAAAGGCATTTAAAAGCACCCGCGGCTATAATGAATTGTCAGCTCCCGGCAATATAGAGAAAAGTCATTGAAAGTATTTGATAAAAAATAAATAAAAAATGCGTGGGGTTCCCCCAAATTCCATTACCAGGCCCTTCAGGTCTGGAATGGATATTAAGGGGAACTCCGCGCCAATTAAAAAAAAAAAAAAAATGACGTGCGGGTCCCCCTCAAAATCCGTACCAGGCATTTCAGGACTGGAATGGATTTTAAAGGGAACCCCCGCGCCAAACGCAAAAAAAAATAGTGTGGGGGTCCCCCTAAAAATACACACCAGACCCTTATCCGAGCACGCAACCTGGCAGGCCACAGGAAAAGAGGGGGGGACAAGAGAGCGCCCCCCCTCCCTCCTGAACTGTACCAGGCCACATGTCCTCAACATGGGGAGGATGTCCCCATGTTGATGGGGACAAGGGCCTCATCCCCACAACCCTTGCCCGGTGGTTGTGGGGGTCTGCGGGAGGGGGGGTTATCGGAATCTGGAAGACCCCTTTAACAAAGGGGACCCCAGATCCCGCCCCCCCTGTGTGAAATGGTAATCGGGTACAAATGTACCCCTACCATTTCACCAAAAAAAAAAAAAAAAATTCAAAAAATTACAATAGCCGGTTTTTGACAATTCCTTTATTAATGTATTCTATTTTCTTCCATCTTCTTCCATCTTCTTCCATCTTCTTCCATCTTCTTCCATCTTCTTCCATCTTCTTCCATCTTCTTCTTCCATCTGCTTCTTCTTCCAGCTTCTTCTTCCAGCTTCTTCTTTTCTCCATTCGGGTTTCTTCCTCCATCTTCTTCTTCATCTTCCTCTTCATCTTCATCTTCCTTCTTCCTTCGGTGTTCTCGTCCATATCTTGCTCCGGCTTCTTCTTCCCTTCTTCTTTCATCGGCCGCTCCGCTTGAATTCGAAGTTCCCGCTGTGTGACGCTTCAGTTCTTCAGTTCTCCTTTGGATCAGTTGGCACCCGGTGGCTCCGCCCCCCTCTGACACCACGGGAAAGTCCCTGTGAAATCCATGTGCGTCAGAGGGGGGCGGGGTCACCGGGTGGCAGCGGACCCAGAGGAGAACTGAAGAACTGAAGCGTCACACAGCGGGAACCTCGAATTCAAACGGAGCAGCCGAGGAAAGAAGAAGGGGACAAGAAGCCGGAGTAAGATGCGGACGAGAACACCGAAGGAAGAAGGAAGATGAAGAGGAAGATGAAGAAGAAGATGGAGGAAGAAACCCGAATGGAGAAAAGAAGAAGCTGGAAGAAGAAGATGGAAGAAGAAGGTGGAAGAAGAAGATGGAAGAAGATGGAAGAAAATAGAAGACATTAATAAAGGAATTGTCAAAAACCGGCTATTGTCATTTTTAACATTTTTGACACTTTTTTTGTGAAATGGTAGGGGAACATTTGTACCCCATTACCATTTCACACAGGGGAGGGCCGGGATCTAGGGGTCCCCTTTGTTAAAGTGGTCTTTCAGATTCCGATAAGCCCCCCGCCCACAGACCCCCACAACCACCGGCAAGGGTTGTGGGGATGAGGCCCTTGTCCCCATCAACATGGGGACATGGTGCTTTGGGGTCACAGACCCCCAAAGCATCCTCCCCATGTTGAGGGCATGTGGCCTGGTACGGTTCAGGAGGGAGGGGGGCGCTCTCTCGTCCCCCCCTCTTTTCCTGCGGCCTGCCAGGTTGCATGCTCGGATAAGGGTCTGGTGTGGATTTTTAGGGGGATCCCCACGCAATTTTTTTTTTAAGTTTGGCATGGGGGTCCCCTTAAAATCCAGACCAGACCTAAGGGGTCTGGTACGGATTTTGTGGGGAACCCCCACGCCATTTTTTTTTTATTTGGCGTGGAGTTCCCCTTAATATCCATACCAGACCTGAAGGGCCTGGTAATGAAATTTGGGGGACCCCCACGCATTTTTTTTTTCAAAGACTTTCAATGACTTTTATCTGTATTGACGGGAACCAGCAATTCATTACAGCCGCGGGTACTTTTAAATGACTATTATTTTACTTTAGAAATGTCATTTTGCTCTCGAACTGTTATAAACATGGAAAATATGCGCTACTTTACAGGCATACTATAGACACCCCCCAGGTATGATATTTAGGGCCAGTTCACACCGGATGCAGTGCAGTGCGTTTTTTTGATGCATGAAAATCGCAAAGAAAGTTGATCACATTAATGCCAATGGCATAGTTCACACCACTGCAGTCCCTTCCAGTGCGTTTCAGAAAGGAATCATGCTGCATTTTTTAGGTACAGAACTGTACTGGACCACAGTAAAACACATCAAAAACACTACGGAACGTACCAAAAACGCACTGGAATGCACCGGAATGCACCTAAATGCACCAAAGACGCACTGCAACACACTTGTCCAAAGTGAAAAGAGGGGGAAAAAAACACTGGCCTGCATCAAAAACACATCAAAAATGCACTGGAACGTGTCAAAAACGTGCATGCAGAAAAGCACCTGGAACGCATCCAGACTGCGTTTCTATGGTGTGAACTAGGGCCAGTTCACACAATAGAAACGCAATCCAGATGCGTTCCAGGTGCTTTTTTGCATGCACGTTTTTTGATGCTTTCCAGTGCATTTTTGGTACGTTTTTGATGCAGTCCAATGCTTTTTTTTCACCCCTCTTTTTTATTAACCATAGATAAGGACAAGTGTGTTCCAGTGCGTTTTTGGTGCATTTAGGTGCGTTCCTGTGCGTTCCAGTGCGTTTATGATGCGTTTTGCTGCGTTCCAGTACAGTCCAGTGCAGGTAAAATGCAGCATTTTCTACTTTTTTTGTGGAACTGGAACGCACTGGAAGAAACACTGCCATTTAGAACCATTTAACCAACTTTCCATGCATTTTTGATGCATAAAAAACACAATGGACTGCATGTGGTGTGAAATGGCCCTTAAGCAATTTGGCATATTCAAAGGCACTTCTCCTTGTTTTGTTTTTGGTGTTGTCCAAATTGGTGACATTGATATATGTCCCTTAGGGTGGGACCTGGGCCCCCATTTTAAGGCCAATAACTAGAAGATAAGCCAGCCAAGTGGGGACTAGCAAAATTAACAAGTCAGTTCCCAGAGACTGCAATGGTATTTGTTGGTTGGGGGGGGGGGGGTGTTTGTCCCGTCTCTAATTTTGTAGCATGCTGGATGATGTGCTTAATTTTGGACAGGGGGGGGGGGTTATTTTCTGCTAGCTGCTTTTGTGTTGTTCTGAGCATGCCCAGGCAGTTAGTTTTTTTTTTTTTGTGTGAACAGCACCTGGATATTTCTGGGCATGCTCAGAGAGAGTGTTTTTATGGGTTAGTAATTGAAGGACACCCTTAACAGGTGTACCCACTTTGAAGTTCAGTCTCTACATTGGGCGAACTTGCATTTTGGGTGTTTCATGGACTGTGCATGTGTTTTCAATTGCCTCATTAGCTCACAAACCTATGTTATATAAAGCTCGCAGATAGCATTCTCTCCCTTGCTCCCTGAAATAATTTTGATGTTGTTAATGTGTGTCGTTTGTTCACTTTGATTTAATTGTCTGTGCTGCATTATTTTGCGAAAACTTTCTCAAGATGTGAGTCTGTGACTAATGTTTCAAATTGACCATGTTTTTTATTTTGGCTTCCCTTTGTTTTGTTGACCAATAAAATTTGATGCAAAGTTTTGATGTTTGTTTTGTGTTTTCTTTGCAACAAATGTGACAGCTGATTGGCATGTCAAAACAAAACAGGTGTGATTTGTCTACCCTGGTGCCTTCATGCTAGCATATGCATGTATTGTGTGCTGCCATGGAGAGTCACCAGGAAATGAAAAATACAGAGCGGTAAGTATTCAATTTTCCTTTTTACTGCAGTGTTTCTCAACCTCAGTCCTCGGTCCTCAAGTACCCCCAACAGGACATGTTTTGTGAATTTATCTAATCGAGAATTGCTGTCCAAAATACAAAACCATTGACTGTGTTTTAAAGCACATGTGCAAGATGAAGGAAAACCTTCAAACATGGCCTGTTGGGGGTACTTGAGAAGCACTGATTTATAGCACTGCACTTAAAACTAGCTCAAGGCAATACGATTCTAATTGTGGGCATTTTGAGGGAAACCAAGTAAGTGTTAGAACCCCTGCTTGTTATTTATTTATTTTTTTAGGTTGGGCTTTGTGTCCCTTTTAGTAAAATTGGCTTCACTTCCTGTCACACAGCTAAACAGGAAGTGGAGGTAAAACCCTACCAATGTCTTTTCTTGGGGACACACAGATCAATCTAACTAGTGTCCCCATTAAGCAAATTGCACTCTAGCACTTTGTTGTGTACACCCCGAATCATTGGATAGTTTGGGGTTTAGTAAAGACAAATCCACTCTGCAGTAAAAGTGTATCTGCTGAAAATCTGAGGGGAAGCACTGGTGATTGTAACATCCAATCATGTAAAAGAAAAGATGGTGTTTTTTTTTGTTTGCTTGCATGTCCCCCTTGGATATCCAGCAAGTGCACTTGTAGTGCAAAGTAGATTTGCCTTTAGTAAATAAACCCCAAAGTCCAAAATACCTAATAATTTGGGGTGTAGCCTGCAAAATGCTGGAGTGCAATGTACATAATGGGGAAAGTATTTAGATTGACCTGTGTGTCCCCAAGGAAAGACATTGGTAGGGATTTACCCTCACTTCCTGTGTGGCTATGTGACAGGAAGTGTATTTGGAAGGATAAAGTGGCCAAATTTGGGAGTTGTCTTCACCCTATCAGGGGTGCAGACATCCCCAAAAATTGTCTAGACTTGTAATCCCTCTGCACTCTATCCCCAAGCAAAAATAAGAAAGGATTTAATTTAGTTTAACTTTGCAAAGACACATTCCTAAATTGAATTGTGATGCATGTCAATGGCCCATTTAGACCCTGTTTAATCACTCGAGATCAGCGCTATAAAACTGATCGACGGCCACAGCACGGTCCTCAATTGCCAGGAGTCCGTCAATAGACATCCTCCATTTCGCACGTGCGCTGTGGTCACCGAGTCACTGAGACTCGGGTGATTACAGATCCGAGTAAGGGGCCGATCCCTGCCCCTTACCATGTGATCAGCTGTCAGCCAATGACAGCTGATCACGTGATGTAAACAAAAGCTGGGTAATGGTTTTTGTTTTCTCCTTGTGCTGACAGCGTGAGCATAAAAAAAGGCAATTACCTGCTTATGTGCAAGGGACATTGGGCCCAAAGAGGAAGAGGCAATTCTGCGTCATCTGTGACAATAAGTAGCCCCTGCCAGTGCCACCTATCAATGCCCACCACTGGTGCCAATCAGTGGCACCTAGCAGTGCTGCCTATCACTGCCCACCACTGCCAACTATCGTTGCCACTTAGCAGTGCCACTTCTCAATGCCCACCAGTGCCAACTAGCAATGCCACCTCTCAGTGCCCACCCTTGCCACCTTATCGGTGCCCATCAGTGCAGCCCATCAGTGCAGTCTCATCAGTGTACATCAATGAAGGAGAAAAATTACCTTTTTCTAAATATTAGCCACTTCCCTACCGCCCACCGTCAAATGACGTCCTTGGCTTTGTGCAGGCTTTGTGTGGTGACATCTGAATGATACCTGCAGTTGCAGGCATCATTCAGATATAATTTTTTTCAGCCGGTGATTCTGTGCACGATAAAAACGTTCCGCCGCTTGATCGTTTTTATAGGCGGTGGGAGGGGACGTTCCCCCCCCCCTCCCGCCACCATCCGGTGCTTCTCCGGGCTCTCTCGTGCCATCTGGGGCTTGGAGAACGAATTGGCAGGTGCCGGATGGGAAGCATAGAGATATCTGGTGACCAGATGGTCACCAGTCATCTCTATGACCATCGGAGGCCCGGGCGCGATGTTATGACATCACGCCGGGTTCCCGTATGTAAACAAAGTCGTGATCTCGGCTGTCAGCATGAGATGGGTGAATTTTTTTGATCGATCTCATGCTTTCCAGCCTGGAGGAGAGATGTGGGGTCTTATTGACCCTGCATCTCTCCATAAAGAGGACCTGTCACAATAGATTCCTATTACAAGGGATGTTTACATTCCTTGTAATAGGAATAAAAGTGATCAAAAAAAACAAAAAAGTAAAAAAAAAGAGTAAAAAAAAAAAAAAAAACACCCATGTCCCCGGTAGCTTGGGCTCAGAAGCGAACACACACGTAAGTCCCGCCCACAAATGTAAAGGCCGTTCAAACCACACATGTGAGGTATTGCTGCGTTGCGTTAGAACGAGTGCAACAATTCTAGCACTAGACCTCCTCTGTAATGCGAAAATGGTAACGTGTAAAAAAATTTAAAGCATCACCTAGGGAGATTTTTAAGTACTGAAGTTTGGTGTCATTCCATGAGTGTGCGAAATTTTAAAGCGTGACATGTTAGGTATCTATTTACTCAGCCTAACAACATCTTCCACATTATACAAAAAAATTGGGCTAATTTTACTGTTTTGTCATTTTTTTTAAATTCATGAAACCATTTTTTTCCCCAAAAAAAGGCATTTGAACATTTATTGCGCAAATACAGAGCAAGATAAACATTTGCAATGACCGCCATTTTATTCCCTAGGGTGTCTGCTAAAAAAACATATATAATGTTTGGGGTTTGAAGTAATTTTATAGCCATAAATTTATGATTTTTACATGAAGGAGAGAAGTGCCAGAATAGGCCCGGTGCTGAAGTGGTTAAAATATCCCAATTTTTTTTTAGTCGGTCTTTTGTATTTATGTATAAAAAAAAAAACGCAGAGGTGATCAAATAGCACCAAAAGAAAGCTCTATTTGTGTGCAAAAAAAAATACATTTTCATTGGGTTACAGTGTTGTATGAGCGCGCAATTGTCATTCAAAATGTATCAGCGCTGAAATGTGAAAATTGGCCTGGGCAGGAAGGGGGTTTAAGTGGCCAGTGCGCAAGTGGTTAATATAAGGCTACATACACACGGACGTTTTTCCAGCCGCTTTTTTGAGCGTTTTTTTGCAGCTTAAAAACGGCTCTCCATGTTAGCCTATCGCTTCATGGCCACCATGGCGTTTTTGAGCTGTAAATGGCATAGGCGTTTTTAGGCCCCACGGGACGCTGGTGCAAAGTGTTCAGAACTAAGGTTGAAAGCGGCGTTTAGAAAGGCGCGCTTTTTGGCGTTTGCATGCCGCGTTTTACCACATTTGCGTCTATATGCGTTTAGTTAGGAAACATCATAAGGAGCCGCCCTAAGCTCCAAAAACAGTATTATTAACGATTTCAGCTATTTTGTGAGACCAGAGTGAGTATCAGCAGCTGAGAGAGCAGCAGTGTACTTGTATTTAGCGTGTCACTTGCCACATCACTTGCCACAAGTTGTGGATTGTCCACTTGCCACGTCAGCTGCCCCAAGTTGTGGATTGTCCACAATGCAATGGAAGCAATTTCATTTTTTTGGGGAAATATATATATTTTGAATGTTTTTTCCTCATTTGCCATAATTTTTGAGTTCATCAATGTAAAAAAATAGGTCACCTTTAAAACGCTTCTAAACTAAAATGCGGCTAAACGCCGGTACCGCGTCTGAAACGTGGAAATCTTTGGCGTCTGAAGGCATTTTTTTGCTTTGTGAAAAAGAAGGTTAAACGCGACTGCAGATTTTTTTTTCCAGGCCAAAAACAGTGTTTTGGATGTAATAGAATTCAATGGACCGACATCCAAAACGCAAGTACCACGATTTTGCGGCAATTTTTTTTTCTACCTGTTTATAGCTGGTTGTTAAAGGAAATGTAAAAAAAATAAACATTGCCAGCTCAAAAAAAAAAAACGAAAAAAAAATGGCGTGGGGGTCCCCCCAAAATCCATACCAGGCCCTTCAGGTCTGGTATGGATTTTAAGGGGAACCCCGCACCAAACTTAAAAAAAAATAGCGTGGGGGTCCCCCTAAAAATCTACACCAGACCCTTTATCCGAGCACGCAACCTGGCAGGCCGCAGGAAAAGAGGGGGGACGAGAGAGCGGCCCCCTCCCTCCTGAACCGTACCAGGCCACATGCCCTCAACATGGGGAGGATGTCCCCATGTTGATGGGGACAAGGGCCTCTTCCCGACAACCCTGGCCGTTGGTTGTCAGGGTCTGCGGGCGGGGGGCTTATCAGAATCCGGGAGCCCCCTTTAATAAGGGGGACCCCAGATACCGTCCCCCACCCTATGTGAATGAGTATGGGGTACATCGTACCCCTAACCATTCACCTGGTGGCAAAAAAAGTCAATAAAAAACATAACACAGGTTTTTAAAGTAATTTATTAGGCAGCTCCGGGGGTCTTCTTCCGACTTCGGGGGTCTTTCTGCTGGGCACCCCGCTATCTTCTTCCAGCTCTTTTGCTAGCGGGGGTCCCGGTTTTCATCGTCGCCTTCTTCCGACTTCGGGGGTCTCATGTTCTGTTCTCCGGTGTCGTCTCCGCGCTCTCCGGTTCTTCTCCCGCTCTCCGGTGTCTTCTCCACGATCTCCGGTTCTTTCTGCCTTCAACCAGGCGCCCCGCTATCTTCTTCCAGCTCTTTTGCTAGTGGGGTCCCGGTCTTCATCGTCGTCTTCTTCCCTCTTCTCTCTGCCCGATGTTGCCTCGTCGCTGTCTGCCGCTACAATGCTCTGTCCGCGGAGCGCACCCACTTATATTGGCATGGGGCGTGGTCACCAGGTAATGCCACCCGCTGACCCTGCCCCGTATCACGTCACAGTCCCATCATTTCCCGGGACTGTGACGTAATACGGGGGCGGGGTCAGCTGCCTAATAAATTACTTTAAAAACCTGTGTTGTGTTTTTTATCGACTTTTATTTCCACCAGGTGAATGGGTAGGGGTACGATGTACCCTATACTCATTCACATAGGGTGGGGGGCCGGTATCTGGGGGCCCCCTTATTAAAGGGGGCTCCCGGATTCTGAAAAGCCCCCCGCTTGCAGACCCCGACAACCAACGACCAGGGTTGTCGGGAAGAGGCCCTTGTCCCCATCAACATGGGGACAAGGTGCTTTGGGGTGGGGGAGCGCAGGGCGCCCCCTGCCCCAAAGCACCCACCCCCCCATGTTGAGGGAATGGTACGGTTCAGGAGGGGGGCGCGCTCGCCCCCCCTTTCCTGACCTGCGGGGCTGCGTGCTCGGATAAGGGTCTGGTTTGGATTTTGGGGGGACCTCCACACCGTTTTTCGGCGTAGGTGGTTTCCCTTAAAATCCATACCAGACCTAAGGGCCTGGTATGCGCCTGAAGGGGAACCCATGCCGTTTTTTTTAATTAAAAATTGGCGTGGAGTTCCCCTTCTTGATTCATATCAAACACGGGACAGCGAGCGCGAGGCTGCCGAGAACCAGCGCGATGGCATCGCGCTGGAGACATTCTCGGTCAGGTAGTCACCTCTAGGACACGAGTTGAGCAGCTGCTTCACGCTCAAGTCATGTTCAAGTTGCCTCGCAAAGTCGCGCTGTCCCTATGTGTTCGCATCTCAGCGAACGGCCGAACAGACGATGTTCGAGTCGAACATGGGTTCGACTCGAACACGAAGCTCATCCCTACCCACACACCAGTCCATCACCCTGGCTCCAATGAATCAGTCAATCAGGGTTGTCTTTTTTTTTTTTTTATAACTAGAACTTTAACCACCTCCCGTCCGCCGTATAGTCAAATGACGGCTGGCGGAATTCCTTTATCGTTCAGAAATGACGTCATATGACATTGCCCCAGTCTCACTGCTCTTACGTTCCCACGGGGGCGGGCAGCCCGGAGATCGCTGGCAAGCTGTGTCCCTGGGACACGACACAACCACAATCCAGTAAAGAGCCGATGTGGTGTCTCTTTACCGATGTGATCGGCTGTGTCCAATCACAGCCGATCGTATGTTATCATGGAAGTTCCGGTAATCGGCTCTCCTCGCCTCACACTGACAGTGTGAGGCGAGGAGAGCTGATCAGTGGCAACTCCTCGCAGGTAAGACAAGTACAGGTAATCAGGGCACTGATGATCGGTTCAGCCCCAACAATGCCCAGCAGTGATGCCAGTCAGAGACCATCTGTGCCCATCAGTGATGCCAATCTGTGCCCAGTGATGCCAATCTGTACCCATCAGTGAATCCAGTCAGCGCTGCCTTTCAGTGCCCATAAGTGCCTGCTCATCAGTGCCGCCAATCAGTGCCACCTATCCATGCCCCCTATCATTGCCCATATGTGCCGCCTATCAGTGACCATCAGTGGCACCTATCAATGCCCATCAGTGCCATCTATCAGTGCTCATCAGTGTTGCATATCAGTGCCACCTAGCACTGCCCATCAGTGCAGCATATTAGTGCTTCCTCATCAGTGCCACCTCATCAGTGTTATCTCATCAGTGCCCATCAGTTCTGCCTATCAGTGCCAGTCAGTGAGGCCTCGTCAGGGCACATCAGTAAGGGCTCTTTCACACGGGACAGATCAGTCATGATCCGCCCCGTGAAGCTCCGCTTGCTCAGTGGGGATCGCTCAATTGATCCCCGCTGAGCCGGCGGATGACTGGGCGGTCCCCGCATACTGTGCAGGGACCGCCCTGTCAGAGCGCTGCTCTCCCCTATGGGGAGATCGGATGAACACAGACCGTCTGTCCGTGTTCATCCGATCCGCTCCGCCGACGGAAGGAAAAATAGGGTTTTCCTCCGTCACACTTTGGCGGAGCGGAGTGGATGTCAGCGGACATGTCACCGCTGACATCCGTGGCTCCATAGGGCTACATGGAGCGGCCGTCCAGGTCCGCCTAAAAAACTGACAGGCGGACCTGAACGGACCGTCCGTGTGAAAGGGGCCTTAAGGAGAAAAATTACTTATTTACAAACTTTTCTAACCAAACTAAGAAAAACATTTTTTTAAATTTTTGTTCTCTTTTCGTTTTTTTTTTTTGCTATACGGCATTGCGTCGCTTTAACTGAGCGGTAGTGCGAGGCTGTACCCAAAAAAAATGTACATCCTTTTTTTCCCACAAAGATAGAGCTTTCATTTGGTGGCATTTGATCACCTCTGCAGTTTTTATTTTTTGGGCTGTAAACAATAAAAGAGCGTAATTTTTATTTTTTTTATTATTATTATTTTTTACATTTTGCTCTAATAAGTATTTACATTTAAAAAAAACAAATTTATTGATCAGTTTAGGCCAATATGTATTCGTCTACAAAATAGGGGATCATTTTTATTTTTATTTTTTTCACTAGTAATGGCGGCGATCTGAGATTTTTAGTGGGACTGCGACATTGCGGTGGGACATTTGACACTTTTTTGGGACCATTGACATTTATACAGCGATCAGAGATAAAAATATCCACTGATTACTGTATAAATGTCACTGGCAGGGAAGGGGTTAACACTAGGGGGCGGTCAAGGGGTTAAGTGTGTCCTAGGGAGGTGTTTCTAACTGTGAGGGCAGTGGAGTGACTGGGAGTATAGAGACGTCGCTGTTTCTAATCTCTAGAAACAGCAGATGTCTCTCCTCTCCCTGACAAAACGGGGGGATCTGTCTGTTTACATTGACAGATCCCCCGTTCTCTCTCTCTCCGGAGCGGTCATCGCGCCTGCCACGTGCATCAGCTCCTATGTCACACGGCAAGCGCACGCATGCGCCTGTCAAGTATATTTAAAGGGCTGACGTACAGCCACGGCGATTTGCCCAGGAGAGCCAATATGCCGCAGTATAATGATGGCGGCAGGTCGGCTAGTGGTTAAGACTAGAGTTGAGCGGACACCTGGATGTTCGGGTTCGACGGGTTCGGCCGAACTTTGGAAAAAAGTTTGAGTTCGGGACCGAACTTTACCCTGAACCCGAACCCCATTGAAGTCAATGGGGACCCGAACTTCTGAGGACTAAAAAGGCTCTAAAAAAGTAATGGAAAGGGCTAGAGGGCTGCAAATGGCAGCAAAATTTTGTTAGGAGCATGGGCAGTGCTCTGCAAACAAATGTGGATAGGGAAATAACTTAAAATAACATACAAAAAATAAAAAAATATGCTGGAGGCCCCCTTTTCAGAAGAAGAGGTACAGGAAGTCATTAAGAACCTCAGAAACTCAACGTCACGATGCCATACATATGGTGGGAATGCCCCAGAATACGCCCTTTCTGGAAAACATTATTCAATTTAATGGATAAGCTAGTGGGAAAATAAAATACTTTGAAATAAAAATGTAGCGTGGTGCTAAATTTAAAGGGAAGTGTTTGAGTGGTAAATAGGCTCAAACACCCTAATTCTGTAGGATTCATGGACCATTTTGTCCTCGGGGGACAGTATTGGTGTTCAGTTCCCTGCGGCCTACAGGTGGCGCTGCCATGGTAGGCTAGGGTTGAACCGCCGATACAGTGCTGTGCCTTTTGTGTCCCCTCTTGGCAGTAGTACAGCGGGGTGGGGAACCTGCTGTGCATGCCGTGAGAGGATATAAAAGGGGCAGACGCCTCCTGATCAGGGTCCGAGCCCCAGGCACCTTTGGCCTGGGGGCTGATGTCCAGTGGGGTCCGCGCCCAGGTGCCTTCGGCCTGGGTGCACGTGTTCCTGTTCCATCTCGGGCACCTTTAGCCCGGGGTGAGGTACTATCCTGGAGTTCCTGCTGCCCTGGGTATGGAGGCCTAGGGGCGGGAGTAAAGCCTGGGGTCCAGAGCCTTCGTCCGGAGTCCGCTAAGGGTCGAGGAGTCTTTGGGTGCCGCCTCATGTAGGGGACCCTGTTCCAGGGAAGGGAGGAACCTTCCGATGGACCGATGCTGGAGGCACGGTGAAGGAAGGGTCTGTTGACTCCCTGGAGAGATGTCTTCCCCTTGATATGGGCTAGTTCTTAGAAGGAGAAGCTCAAGGTCATCCTGACTGTATCGGAGGCCTTATTCACCCAGCCCGTGGCAGGGGCCTTATACACCCTGGTCTGTGGCAGAGACCAAAGTTCTCCAGGTCCGTGGCAGGGGCCTTGTACACCCGGTCTGTGGCATAGACCAACCTCACGGTCTGTGGCAGAGACCGTGCGCCTAAAACTGTTTGAGAAACCTAAGCAGTGAAGTGAATGTGCTACGTTTGTGCCTGGACCTCCTCCACACCTTAAGCTGTCCTGTTTCTTTGCTCTAACCTTTTCTATCCGAGTACAGTTTATTTTGCCATGAGAGAATAAACTCAGAGTTGGAGTAATATGTATAAAAAAAAATATTTTTTGTGGCCCTAAATGGGTGTTTTTGGAAGAGCACAGCACACCCACAGTACGTAAACGCTGTATCTCACAGCTACAGAACTGCAGAAAATGCTATTCCAATTTTTTTTTTTTTTTTTAGGATAGCACAGTAGAAGAAAAATATATAGAAATTGTTTAGTTCACACAGCTCCAGATATGCAGAAAACACTGCAAAATATTTTTTGCCCTAAATGGGTCTTTTTGCAAGAGCACAATACACCCACAGTATGGAAACGGTGTATCTCACACCTACAGCAATACAGAAAATGCTATTAATTTTTTTTTTTTTTTGGAATAGCACAATACAAGAAAAATATATAAATTTGTAAATCTCACACTTGCATATATGCAGAAAACACTGCAATTTTTTTCCCTAAATGGGTCTTTTTGCAAGAGCACAATACACCCACAGACAGTATGGAAACTGTGTATCTCCCACCTACAGCAATACAGAAAATGCTATTAAAAAAAAATTTTTGCCCTAATTTTTTTTTTGGAATAGCACAATACAAGAAAAATATATAAATTCGTAAATCTCACACTTGCATATATGCAGAAAACACTGCAATTTTTTTTTTTTTTTTTTCCCTAAATGGGTCTTTTTGCAAGAGCACAATACACCCACAGTAAGGAAACGGTGTATCTCACACCTACAGCAATACAGAAAATGCTATTAAAAAAAAAAGGTTTTGCCCTAAAAAATTTTTTTGCAATAGCACAATACAAGAAAAATATATAAATTTGTAAATCTCACACTTGCATATATGCAGAAAACACTGCAAATTTTTTGTTGTTGCCCTAAATGGGTCTTTTTGCAAGAGCACAATACACCCACAGTATTTAAACGGTGTATCTCTCAACGTAACATATGCAGTGCTGGTGCACTGAGCTTGCAGATGAAAGTTAGATTTTCTCTGACGCTGGGCTCATGGCAGTGTAAAAAGACTGTGCACTGCAACACTAGTGATGAGCCGAACACCCCCGGGTTCGGTTCGCACCAGAACCCCCGAACGGACCGAAAGTTCGTACGAACATTAGAACCCTATTAAATACAATGGATGCGAACGTTCGAATTCTAAAGTGCTAATTATAACAACTATTATGCATGTTATTGTCCTAAAAAGGGTTTGGGAACCCGGGTTGTGCACCAGGGGACATGTATCAATGCAAAAAGAAGTTTTAAAAACGGTTGTTTTTCGGGAGCAGTCATTTTAATGATGCATAAAGTGAAAAAAAAAAGTCAAATATTCCTTTAAATATCGTACCTGGGGGGTGTCTAAAGTATGCCTGTGAAGTGCCACGTGTTTCCCGTGTTTAGAACTGTCCCTGCACAAAATGACACTTCTAAAGGAAAAAAAAGCCATTTAAAACTGCTTGCGGCTTTAATGTAATGTCTGGTCCCGGTAATATGGATGAAAATCTTTAAGAAAAATGGCATAGCTACCCCATGACCCCCCCCCCTACCCCAGCCCATTACCAGCCCCTTTGGGTCTTGTATGGATATTAAGGGGAACCCCGCACATAAAATAAAAAAGGCCCTATATACTCTGAACAGCCGTATACAGGCGGTGCATACAAGACAGGGACTGTAGGTTTGTTCTTATGTAGAATCTGTTTGTAATTTTGAACAGGTACATTGTTTAAGTGTAGCTCCAGCCCAAAAATCTATTTTTAAACTTTTTGGAAAACATAGGTAAGGGTTATCACCCCTGTAACATTTGTTTTGCTGTCTGTGCCCCTGTTCAGAACATTTCACCTCACTTTCCGTCCCAATGACAACTGTTTTTGAAATGTGGTGTTTTTCTTGAAACAAGGATTGCTGATAAAGCATCAGTACAGAGGAGACACCTTTCTCCCATATTAATTCTTACAGGAGAGAATTTTCCTTCCAAGGGGTAGATTTCCTCTCACTTCCTGTTGTCTTCTTGCGTTTGCAAGTAGGAGTCGTTTGTAAGTTGGATGTTTGAAAGTAGGGACCTGCCGTATATACTCTGCAGAAATAGGCCCCTTAGTTGTTGGTGTTGGCACAACACTGTAAGCACTCACAGTTACTCTTGGTTGGTGCTGGAACGCCCTGCTGTCAACTATTATATCAGGAATTGTAATTACATATAATTGTTGAACAGTGGTAGTAAAAATTGGGCCTTTGATGGTGGTGCTGGTGCCACAACACTGTAAGCCCTGACAGTTACTCTTGGTGGGTGCAGCAATGGGCCCTGCTGTGAATTATTAGATCAAGAATTGTAATTGCATGCCCCTGTTGAACAGGGGCTGAAAAATTGGGCCTTTCGTGGTGGTGGTGGTGGTGGCGTTGCCACAACACTGTAAGCCCTCAGAGTTACTCTTGGTGGGTGCAGGAATGGGCCCTGCTGTGAATTATTAGATCAAGAATTGTAATTACATGCCCCTTTTGAACAGGGGCTGAAAAATTGGGCCTTTCGTGGTGGTGGTGGTGGTGGCGTTGCCACAACACTGTAAGCCCTCAGAGTTACTCTTGGTGGGTGCAGGAATGGGCCCTGCTGTGAATTATTAGATCAAGAATTGTAATTACATGCCCCTTTTGAACAGGGGCTGAAAAATTGGGCCTTTCGTGGTGGTGGTGGTGGTGGCGTTGCCACAACACTGTAAGCCCTCAGAGTTACTCTTGGTGGGTGCAGCAATGGGCCCTGCTGTGAATTATTAGATCAAGAATTGTAATTACATGCCCCTGTTGAACAGGGGCTGAAAAATTGGGCCTTAGGCACTGGTGGCACAACACTACAACCCCTCACAGATACTGTACTTGGAGCACAGCAATGAGCCCTGTTGCAAAGTATTGCTTCAAAAATTGTAATGACACGCCCCTGTTAAACAGGGGCTGAAAAATTGGGCCTTAGGCACTGGTGCCACAACACTCCAACCCCTCACAGATACTGTACTTGGAGCACAGCAATGAGCCCTATGGCAAATTATTGCAAAAAAAATTGTAATTACACGCCCCTGTAAAACAGGGGCTGAAAAATTGGGCCTTAGCCACTGCTGGCGGCACCCATAAACAAAAATGATCTTCCAAGCTATCATCATCAATCGTATCATTGAGGACTCGGAGGAGGAGGATAGCCAGTCAACATAACAGCACAGGCACTCAGCATCAGCATCAGTCTTGAAGGGATGTGACATGTTAAAATCAATTAGTCTGTTATAACAAAATCAGGTGTGTGGTAGCTGGTGGTGATCCAAGACTGGTTCATCTTGATGAAAGTCAGTCGATCAACCGAGTCGGTGGACAGGCGCACCCTGTGATCCGTGACAAATCCTCCAGCAGCACTGAATGTGCGTTCCGAAAGAACGCTGGATGCAGGACAGGCCAGTAGCTCAATTGCATACTGTGCAAGCTCTGCCCAGTGATCCATCCTCAAGACCCAGTAAGCCAGAGGATTTTCGGTGGGGAAGGTGTCCAAGTCTGACCTTGCCCCTAGATATTCCTGCACCATGTTTATCAGACGCTGGCGATGGTTGCTGGAACCGATCATACTTTGGGGCTGCGGACTAAAGAATTGTCTGAACGCATCGGTCAGACGGCCACCTTCCCCACCGCTCCTTCTTTGACTGGCCGAAGCCTCAGCAACTCGTTGTCCAGGACCAGGAGTTTGTAACCTCCCAGTCTCTGGGAACGCGTTGCACAGACCTTTCTGCAAGGCCTCCCGGAGTTGTCTCATCCTCTGCTCCCTCTGCGACGGTAACATAAGGTCCGCAACCTTACCCTTGTACCGTGGATCAAGGAGAGTGGCCAGCCAGTAATGGTCCCTCTCCTTGATCCGAAGAATACGAGGATCCTTCCGCAGACTTTGCAGGATCAGGGAGGCCATGCAGCGTAGGTTTGCTGAGGCATTCGCTCCGGAGTCCTCTGGGTCACTAAGGACGACATGATCCGCAGCCACCTCCTCCCAGCCACGTACAAGTCCACTGGTTTCTTGGGACTGTAAATCATCCCTAAAAGACTGCTGCTGATGATGCTGAGTGCCAGCCTCCACCTCCATGCTGACACAATCCTCCTCCTCCTCCTCCTCCTCCTCCTCTTCCTGTGCGATGGGTGGGACAGAAGGAACACTGTCTGGGTAAAGGGGGCCTTGAGAGGCAAGGAAGTCCTCCTCTTCCTGCCTCTGTTCTGCCTCAAGTGCCCTGTCCATTATTCCACGCAGCATGTGCTCCAACAGGTGGACAAGAGGTACAGTGTCACTGATGCATGCACTGTCACTGCTCACCATCCTCGTGGCCTCCTCAAATGGTGCCAGGACAGTGCATGCATCCCTGATCATGCCCCACTGGCGTGGAGAAAAAAAAACAAGCTCCCCTGACCCTGTCCTGGTGCCGTAGTCGCACAGGTACTCATTGATGGCCCTCTGCTGCGTGTGCAGCTGCTGCAGCATGGCCAACGTTGAGTTCCACCTGGTGGGCATGTCACATATAAGGCGGTTCTTGGGCAGGTTCAACTCCTTTTGCAGCTCAGCCAGGTGAGCACTGGCATTATAAGATCTGCGGAAATGCACACAGACTTTCCTGGCCTGCCTCAGGACATCCTGTAAGCCCGGGTACCTGCCCAAGAACCGCTGCACCACCAGGTTAAGGACGTGAGCCACACAGGGCACATGGGTCAGTTGTCCCTGTCGGAGGGCGGAGAGGAGGTTGGTGCCATTGTCGCAAACCACCATTCCTGGCTTAAGCTGGCGTGGCGTCAACCACCTCTCGGCCTGGCCCTGCAGAGCAGACAGGACCTCTGCCCCAGTGTGGCTTCTGTCCCCCAAACACACCAGCGCAAGCACGGCATGGCATCTTTTTGCCTGCGTACTTGCGTAGCCCCTTGAACGGCTACGGAGCACCGCTGGTTCAGAGGACAAACCACAGGAAGAGGCCATGGAGGAAGAAGAAGAGGAGGGGGTGGAGGAGAGAGGTGTGTCACAACCAGTAGTAGCATTTTGGAGGCGTGGCGGTGGAACAACCTCCAACACTACTGCACCTTGTCCTGCATCCTTCCCAGCTGCCAAAAGAGTGACCCAATGGGCCGTGAAAGAAAGGTAACGTCCCTGTCCATGCCTGCTGGACCATGAGTCAGCGGTAATATGCACCTTACCGCTGACCGCCCTGTCCAGCGAGGCCAAGACATTGCCTTCCACATGCCGGTAGAGAGCCGGAATAGCCTTCCGTGAGAAAAAGTGGCGTTTGGGAACCTGCCACTGAGGAACCGCACATTGCACAAACTCACGGAAGGGGGCCGAGTCTACCAACTGAAAAGGCAGCAGTTGAAGCGCTAGCAATTTAGCCAAGCTAGCATTCAACCGCTGGGCATGTGGATGGCTGGGAGTGAACTTCTTTCGACGGTCCAGCAGCTGGGGCAGGGAAATTTGCCTGCTAGAATCGGACGTCGGTGTACTGCTAGCAGAGTGGCCGCAAGTACTTGGCTGTGACACACCTAATTCTACACCTTCATTCCTCTCAGTGCATGTTTCAGAGAGGACTGAAGTTATAGTGGGGTTGGAGATCCCAGCTGATGCGGTGCAAGGAGAGGTCCGCTTTGTTCTTTGGTGTGGGTCTTTGAGGTAGGCTTGCCAACGAGCTGCATGGCAGGTCAACATATGTCTGGTCAGGCATGTGGTACCCAAGCGGCTGATGTTTTGGCCACGCGATATACGCTTGAGACATATGTTGCAAACAGCAGCTGTGCGATCTGATGCACTAGCCTCAAAAAAGCCCACACCAAAGAACTTTTTGAATGACGGGCAGAGGCAGCGCCCTGCACAGGCGGAGCTCTGCGGTGTGATTCCGTCGGTGTACTGCCCTTACGCTGGCCACCAAAGGGCATCCTGCCTCGTTGGAGATGTGCCTCCTCCTCATTCTCCTCCTCCTCCTCTCTCCTATTAGGCACCCACGTGGAGTCAGTGACCTCATCATCCCCTCCCTCCTCATCACTGGAGCCAATCTGGCAGTATGCTGCAGCTGCTGGAACATGACTGCCAGATTGGTGTCCTTCTTGAGCATCCCCTCTGTCTGCTCTCACGCTACTGCCTTCCTGTAGCTGGGTTTCATCATCAGACCCTTCGAAACGCTGGGCATCCTCCTGGAGCATGTACCCAACACTGTGCTCAAACAGTTCGGGGGACTCCTCAGGAGGAGGACATGGTGGGTCTAGGGAAGGAGTGACTGATGATGAGTCTGACATTGATATCAGGGAAGAGGAAGCTTTGGCAGCTGCTTTGCCAGTACCCTGAGCCTGGGTGAGAGAGGATGAGGAGGAGGAGGAGGGCTTGGTCATCCACTCTACCAAGTCTTCGGCATGATGTGGCTCAACATGTCCAGCTGCCGAAAAGAAGGACAAGCGTGTCCCATGGCCATGTGCTGATGACAATGCAAAGCGTCCACGACCAGCACTGTTGTCCCCAGACACAGAGCCTGCTTGCCCTCTTTTATTGCCTCCTGACTGTCTGCCTCTCCTTGTTTGCCTTCCAGACATTCTAATAGACGGCCTGCAGGGAGATGGGAAAAAAGCAATAAGGGCTACCTTCAGGTGTCCTTCTCTGTCCCTTTACTTAAGGATTTCTAAATATGGTTGAGGATGATTGCTTTTGCACAGAATAGCACAACGACAATTTCCCTGACTGTCCAAAAAACAAGGATTTCAAAGATGGTTGATGAGGAATGCTTTAGCACACTATAGCACAAGGAGAATTTCCCTCACTGTCCTTCCCTGTCCCTAGAAACAAGGATTATCACAGTGAAAGAAACTGACACTCTTCCTACCTATAGTTTTCTGTCCCTAGAAAAAATGTTTTTTTAAAGCACACTATAGCACAAGGAGAATTTCCCTCACTGTCCTTCCCTGTCCCTAGAAACAAGGATTCGCACAGTAAAACACACTGACACTCTCCCTACCTATAGTTTTCTGTCCCTAGAAAAAATGTTTTTTTAAAGCACACTATAGCACAAGGAGAATTTCCCTCACTGTCCTTCCCTGTCCCTAGAAACAAGGATTCGCACAGTAAAACACACTGACACTCTCCCTACCTATAGTTTTCTGTCCCTAGAAAAAATGTTTTTTTAAAGCACACTATAGCACAAGGAGAATTTCCCTCACTGTCCTTCCCTGTCCCTAGAAACAAGGATTCGCACAGTAAAACACACTGACACTCTCCCTACCTATAGTTTTCTGTCCCTAGAAAAAAATGTTTTTTTAAAGCACACTATAGCACAAGGAGAATTTCCCTCACTGTCCTTACCTGTCCCTAGAAACAAGGATTCGTACAGTAAAACACACTGACACTCTCCCTACCTATAGTTTTCTGTCCCTAGAAAAAATGTTTTTTTAAAGCACACTATAGCACAAGGAGAATTTCCCTCACTGTCCTTCCCTGTCCCTAGAAACAAGGATTCGTACAGTAAAACACACTGACACTCTCCCTACCTATAGTTTTCTGTCCCTAGAAAAAATGTTTTTTTAAAGCACACTATAGCACAAGGAGAATTTCCCTCACTGTCCTTCCCTGTCCCTAGAAACAAGGATTCGCACAGTAAAACACACTGACACTCTCCCTACCTATAGTTTTCTGTCCCTAGAAAAAATGTTTTTTTAAAGCACACTATAGCACAAGGAGAATTTCCCTCACTGTCCTTCCCTGTCCCTAGAAACAAGGATTCGCACAGTAAAACACACTGACACTCTCCCTACCTATAGTTTTCTGTCCCTAGAAAAAATGTTTTTTTAAAGCACACTATAGCACAAGGAGAATTTCCCTCACTGTCCTTCCCTGTCCCTAGAAACAAGGATTCGTACAGTAAAACACACTGACACTCTCCCTACCTATAGTTTTCTGTCCCTAGAAAAAATGTTTTTTTAAAGCACACTATAGCACAAGGAGAATTTCCCTCACTGTCCTTCCCTGTCCCTAGAAACAAGGATTCGCACAGTAAAACACACTGACACTCTCCCTACCTATAGTTTTCTGTCCCTAGAAAAAATGTTTTTTTAAAGCACACTATAGCACAAGGAGAATTTCCCTCACTGTCCTTCCCTGTCCCTAGAAACAAGGATTCGCACAGTAAAACACACTGACACTCTCCCTACCTATAGTTTTCTGTCCCTAGAAAAAATGTTTTTTTAAAGCACACTATAGCACAAGGAGAATTTCCCTCACTGTCCTTCCCTGTCCCTAGAAACAAGGATTCGCACAGTAAAACACACTGACACTCTCCCTACCTATAGTTTTCTGTCCCTAGAAAAAAATGTTTTTTTAAAGCACACTATAGCACAAGGAGAATTTCCCTCACTGTCCTTACCTGTCCCTAGAAACAAGGATTCGTACAGTAAAACACACTGACACTCTCCCTACCTATAGTTTTCTGTCCCTAGAAAAAATGTTTTTTTAAAGCACACTATAGCACAAGGAGAATTTCCCTCACTGTCCTTCCCTGTCCCTAGAAACAAGGATTCGTACAGTAAAACACACTGACACTCTCCCTACCTATAGTTTTCTGTCCCTAGAAAAAATGTTTTTTTAAAGCACACTATAGCACAAGGAGAATTTCCCTCACTGTCCTTCCCTGTCCCTAGAAACAAGGATTCGCACAGTAAAACACACTGACACTCTCCCTACCTATAGTTTTCTGTCCCTAGAAAAAATGTTTTTTTAAAGCACACTATAGCACAAGGAGAATTTCCCTCACTGTCCTTCCCTGTCCCTAGAAACAAGGATTCGCACAGTAAAACACACTGACACTCTCCCTACCTATAGTTTTCTGTCCCTAGAAAAAATGTTTTTTTAAAGCACACTATAGCACAAGGAGAATTTCCCTCACTGTCCTTCCCTGTCCCTAGAAACAAGGATTCGTACAGTAAAACACACTGACACTCTCCCTACCTATAGTTTTCTGTCCCTAGAAAAAATGTTTTTTTAAAGCACACTATAGCACAAGGAGAATTTCCCTCACTGTCCTTCCCTGTCCCTAGAAACAAGGATTCGCACAGTAAAACACACTGACACTCTCCCTACCTATAGTTTTCTGTCCCTAGAAAAAATGTTTTTTTAAAGCACACTATAGCACAAGGAGAATTTCCCTCACTGTCCTTCCCTGTCCCTAGAAACAAGGATTCGCACAGTAAAACACACTGACACTCTCCCTACCTATAGTTTTCTGTCCCTAGAAAAAACGTTTTTTTAAAGCACACTATAGCACAAGGAGAATTTCCCTCACTGTCCTTCCCTGTCCCTAGAAACAAGGATTCGTACAGTAAAACACACTGACACTCTCCCTACCTATAGTTTTCTGTCCCTAGAAAAAATGTTTTTTTAAAGCACACTATAGCACAAGGAGAATTTCCCTCACTGTCCTTCCCTGTCCCTAGAAACAAGGATTCGCACAGTAAAACACACTGACACTCTCCCTACCTATAGTTTTCTGTCCCTAGAAAAAATGTTTTTTTAAAGCACACTATAGCACAAGGAGAATTTCCCTCACTGTCCTTCCCTGTCCCTAGAAACAAGGATTCGTACAGTAAAACACACTGACACTCTCCCTACCTATAGTTTTCTGTCCCTAGAAAAAATGTTTTTTTAAAGCACACTATAGCACAAGGAGAATTTCCCTCACTGTCCTTCCCTGTCCCTAGAAACAAGGATTCGCACAGTAAAACACACTGACACTCTCCCTACCTATAGTTTTCTGTCCCTAGAAAAAATGTTTTTTTAAAGCACACTATAGCACAAGGAGAATTTCCCTCACTGTGCTTCCCTGTCCCTAGAAACAAGGATTCGCACAGTAAAACACACTGACACTCTCCCTACCTATAGTTTTCTGTCCCTAGAAAAAATGTTTTTTTAAAGCACACTATAGCACAAGGAGAATTTCCCTCACTGTCCTTCCCTGTCCCTAGAAACAAGGATTCGTACAGTAAAACACACTGACACTCTCCCTACCTATAGTTTTCTGTCCCTAGAAAAAATGTTTTTTAAAGCACACTATAGCACAAGGAGAATTTCCCTCACTGTCCTTCCCTGTCCCTAGAAACAAGGATTCGCACAGTAAAACACACTGACACTCTCCCTACCTATCCTTCTCTTTCCCTAAACTAAAGGAATCCAGGTTAAGCAAGAAAAAATAAATGTCACTGTCCCTGCCTATGCTTCTCTTTCCCTGCTCCGGAACACACTACACTAGGCCGCCGTGCTGGCGGCCTTTTATAGTGTGGGGCGTGTACTAAACACCCTCAGCAATAATTGGCCACAGGCATCCTGCCTGTGGCCAATCATTGCTCTCCTCGCTGCCGGCGCTGTGATTGGCCAAGCATGCGGGGTCACAGTGCATGCTTGGCCAATCACAGCGCCTGGATGACACTGCGATGGCGTAGTGCATTGTGGGCCGTTCGCGTCACTCGAATTAGGCGCGAACGGCCCAAATCGTTCGATCTTCGTCGAACGATCGAACACCGAGCTCATCCCTATGCAACACAAACAGGTAAACCTATGCAGATCGCTGAGTTATTAGATCTCTGAATCTGGACTCCTATATAAATCTCTCTCCCTGAAAGCACCATCGGGAACCTTCCCCTACACGAGGGATATGTAATTAGCGGACCTCCAGCTGTTGCAAAACTACAAGTCCCATCATGCCTCTGCCTCTGGGTGTCATGCTTGCTGCTGTCAGTGTCTCGCTATGCCTCATGGGACTTGTAGTTTGGCAACAGCTTGAGGTCCGCTAATTGCATATCCCTGCCCTACACGGTCTCTATCTTTTCTCTCACATTGCAGAATCAGGACTAACTCATGTATTTCAATCTCTCCCTAATAAGCAACAGCAGCCAGGAATCTCTCCCTATCCTGTCTAAAGCAGAGTGACGTGCTGTGCTGTGTGCCTCTAGCTTATATAGAAGCTGGGTCACATGCTGCACTGAGCTGGGTCACATGCTGCACTGGCCAATCACAGCCATGCCATTAGTAGGCATGGCTATGATGGCTTCTAAGGGCACACCAGCTAAACAAAAAGGTGATTGGCTTCCCCCTGAAACTTTTCTAAATGCGCCATTACATCGCCGAACACCGGACCCGAACCTACACGCAATTGTTCGGGTTCGGGTCCGGTGCCCAAAAACTCTAATGTTCGGTACGGACCCGAACTTTACAGTTCGGGTTCGCTCAAACCTAGTTAAGACCCATCTCTCTGCTCACATTTGCCTCCAAGCTCCTTGAATGCCTTGTCCACAACCAGATGAGTTGCTGCCTCACTGATAACAACCTTCTCAACCCTCTACAGTCTGGCGCTTGCCCAGAACATTCCACTGACACTGCTCTACTAAAACTCACTAATGACCTACCAACTGCTAAAACTAAAGGCCATTACTCCATTCTCATACTCTTAGACCTTTCTGCTGCATTTGACTCTCTCGACCACCCACTCCTCAGTATACTCCACTCCCTTGGCCTCCACGACTCTGCTCATTTCTGGTTCTCCTCCTTTCTATCTGAGCACACCTTCCATGTCACCTACAACTCTATAGCCTCGTACACATGATCAGATTTTCTGCAGACAAGGCCTCAGACTTTTGTCCGTAGGGCGTTGGCCAGCAATTTGTCTTGCATACAAAAGGCAAAGAATTGTCAGCCAACAAACACAAATGTAGTGACGTATTAGACGTAGTACTACGAGACTACAAAGAGGAAGTTCAATTGTCAGGTGCCACCCTTTAGGCTCCTTCTGCTAATTTTGTGCTAGTAGAAGTTTGATGAGTGTTGATTCACGCTTTTCAGTTCATGCTTTGCAGTTTGTTTCTGAGCGTCGTTCGTCAACCAGCCATCTTGTGGAATCGGAGGAGAGAACGTGCTATCATTGGGCTTGGAGTTATTGCTTTGACCCTAGTCCAGTCCAGGTACTGGAGGAGGAGGAGTTCTTGGACCAAAAATTGGTTGCTTAATTGTGACCAATTATGTCATATGCCTTTGCTTCAGGAGCTCCAGGAGAATAATCCTGATGATTTTAGAAATTATCTCCGGATGACGGACCCCTGCTTTCACCAACTTGGCATTGTTTACCCCCTATATTAAGAAGCAGGACACATGCATGAGGCTTGCCATTACTCCCGAGCAAAGGCTCATAGCCACCTTGTGGTACTTGGCGATGGGGAGAAGTCTCCAGGACGTTAAGTTTATGAGTGGGATCTCCCCCCAGGCTCTGGGACTCATTATTCCAGAGACCTGTTCTGCTATTATTCAAGTCCTGCAGAAGGACTATATTCGGGTAAGTTTTAGCCTTTAACATCACATTCTATGTATTTAATGTTTGCTAATGTATTAATTTCTTGATTCCATAATTATCATTATTGTAATATACTGTCAATGTGCTCTTTGTCCTCATGCATGCTGTAAGCTTTTTCTGCTCCTTTTTTGGCCTACATGCATATTTTCCTTCCCTAACCTCCCCAGCATGCAATCCTGGGCCCATACACACCTAGCCTAGTAACTTAACAATGTTTTTTGTCAGCTAATGTTATTGTTGTCCTCAAATTCAGGCAGCGTACAAGCGTCCATTTTTTTGTTGCACAAACTCATTTGGAACCCTCCCTCCCCCCCAAAATGCTAAGTTAACCGATACAAATACTCTATCTGCTGACTTTGCAAAACCCATACACACTATACCTCTTTTGTGGTCATATTTCTGGATGAATTCATCAAAGCATGTAGTGCAAGGGCCTGCCTGCTTACCTTCAAATTGTAACGTAGAAAGTTAATTTATGAATGTCAAAATGTGCTTCAATTTGGACAGTGTATATCCATATTTTTGGATTATGACACTTCTTACCTGGCCACTGGGCTGCCAATAGTGTAAGCAAGGAGGGGCTGGCCAAAGTATCACACATTATTTTTGCATTTAGCTCTTATGAAAGTGGAGAGGGTTACCTGTCCAAAACATCTACCCATCACCTCCCCCCACCATAAATTTTTTGGAATGGGCCCCCAGAGGGGGTGAGGAATATGATAAGTTGACAATGTTATGTGCAGAATTTTTTTTTACTCCACAGTGCCCTTTCAACCCACAGCAATGGCAGGATGTTGCAGCCTAGTTCCAGCGTCAGTGGGATTTTCCTAACTGTGGTGGTGCTATTGATGGAAAACATGTCAGGATTGTTCCACCACCCAACTCAGGCTCATATTTTTTTAACTACAAGGGCTTTGCAGCATAATCCTGCTAGCTGTAGTATCTGCAGCATATGAGTTCCTGTTTTTGGATGTTGGGAAGAACGGCCGCAACTTAGATGGAGGTGTCATTATGCAGACAGAGTTCTACCATCAGCTCCAGAATGGCACCTTAAATTTGCCACCTGCTGAGGACAATATTGAGGGCCTCAATTTTGTTTTTGTGGCAGGTGAGGCCTTTGTTCTGGGGGAACATCTTATGAAGCCCTTTCCTACGAGGACCTTACCCCAGAGCAGAGAATATTTAATTATAGGCTCTCTCGTGCCAGAAGGGTGGTTGAAAACTCCTTTGGCATCCTCTCCAGTCGCTTCAGGCTGTTTTAAACATCTATTAACCTGGCACAATATAAAATAAACCATGTGGTATTGTGCTGCTGCATCCTCCTCAATTTTTTACGTAGGAATGTTAGCAGCTACTTTGCCTCAGTGCCAACTGATGGGGACCCCTCTGTGTCAGGCCCAGTTGAAGAGGCTGCAGCTTACCTGTCGGTGGGTGTGATGACAGCTCTTGAAACTGGCCGTGCTGGGTTGCCCTCCCAAAATGCCCGAGATATCCGGCAAAAACACATGGACTATTTTGTGGGTAGAGGGGCAGTGGCTTGGCAGCAAACTGTCGCTGATCCTGAATAAATTTTTTATTTGATCATAAACTCCTATTTCATTTGAACTACTGTTGTCTGTGTTTCTTATCTATATACTAGGTATTCAAATGGCCTTTATTTTGGCCATTTTCTACAATAGTGCAAACGTACCTTATTTGCTACATGAGGTGACAATCTCTTCTTCAGCTAACTATTATGTTGTGCTGTGGGTCTGGCTACACACACACACAATGGGGGTTATTTACTAAAGGCAAATCCACTTTGCACTACAAGTGCAAACTACAAGTGCAAAGTGCACTTGAAATTGCACTGAAAGTGCACTTGGAAGTGCAGTCGCTTTAGATCTGAGGAAAAAACCCAACATTCACAGAATTGTAAATGTTTGACAGTCACCACATCCCTAATTGGATATAGAAAAAACAGAAAAACCCCCTTGGAGGTGGGACTTTGGAAGTGACTGCAAACAGACAAGAGTATATAAAAAGTATAAATGTAATCAATAAGTACAAGAACAAAAAACATTCTGAATTAAAAACCACATGGAGTTTGTACAAATCCAGAAAGCTCGGTAAATTGATGAAGAGAAGGTTGGACATTTATGATCAGACCCAACAGCTGTTTCGGTATAAAGCCCTTCTTCAGGGTTTTTACAGACATAAAAGGTCAAAAATTGTCTATGGAGAGACAAATTCTGTTAGATATACAATCATTACATAATATAGATCTCATCTTATTATGTACATATACAAAAAACAAAGTAGTTACAACAAGTAAATGTTTGCTTACAGAAATTTGCAGGATTTGTTCAGCATTCCATGTGTCGACAGATTACGTGCATTGTTAATTATGTAAAAGGGGGGGAAGGTCACTCCATAAAAGGGGCTCAAATATTGAAAGAGTCCACAGGCCTCCAACAAGGGTCCCCAAATGGTGATAGGCGGCGGGACTGAGGAAGACTCTATGTACGGTAACAAGTATGTACACTAAAAGACATTGAAAGAAAACAAAAAAATAATAAAAGAGCAGGTTAGCAAGCCCAAAATTAATACTTATATGGGTTTCAATGTAAAATGCACCCTATCATAGCCTAAACTAATTAAGGAATGTCCAATATGTATAAAAAAACACCCACCAGTATAGTAGAACAGCTCCTGGTCATGGAGTGAAGAGGAGAGGGGACTAACACAGACTTCAGAAATGGAGGTAGTCCTAAATCAAATGAAGATGCATCAATTATGCATCACCATTAGGGTGAAGCGACTACAAAAAAAATCCCGCTCTTCCACTTCAAAAGAATATGTCTAAGAAGTAAAGACAAAGAAAAAGTAGAAAAGATCATAAGTCAAAAGGATAAATGGTAGGTGTTGTTATAGCATAATGCATCAAGAACTATATCTCAAGGAGATTTACCTGTACAGTTCCTCAGTATGGAGTCAACCGCCGCATCAATTGCCTCGTGTGGACCGATACTGGCCACCGAGGGCTTTAAATGGCGTCAGATAGGCGCCCGCACATGCGTGAAAAGACGGAAAGGAGCGGAGATGTAGTGACGTCATTACCGAAAACGTTGCATGGTAATGACGCGTTCCACACTAAGGTAGAAAAGCACGACCGACCACCATGGATGGAAGTTAACCTGTAAGAAAAAGATAGTATCCAAAGGCCATACTTAGAACCACGCAGGCGCAGTAAAGAATATAAGCCAATCCGGTTGCAAAACTTGGACCATAAAAGGAGGGGAAAAAATTCTTAATTAATAGGAAAATACTTAAGTATGCAGCCGATCCTAGCTAAACCGAGTGAACACAATACAGGTCGAGACCAGAGACCACATTATGATCTAAGGTGACGACCGTAAACCATTGTATGGGAAAAATGGGACCTATAGTAATTATATGCATGAAATATAACATGCATATATATCCCCAAAATTGCCCATATTCTTGTATAGCAGCTAGTAAATATATTGGCAAAAAATATATATAATAATTGTATATATAGTCCCTCCTTATATTAAAAATACATGGAACATATATGAGCAACAGGGATGAGCCGAACACCCCCCTGTTCGGTTCGCACCAGAACCTGCGAACAGACAAAATGTTTGTGTAAACTTTAGAACCCTATTAAATACAATGGACTCGAACGTTCGAAATCTAAAGTGTTAATTATAAAGGCTAATATGCAAGTTATTGTCCTAAAAAGTGTTTGGGGACCGGGGTCCTGCCCCAGGGGACATGTATCAATGCAAAAAGAAGTTTTAAAAACGGCCGTTTTTTCGGGAGCAGTGATTTTAATAATGCTTAAAATGAAAAAATAAAAGTGAAATATTCCTTTAAATTTCGTACCTGGGGGGTGTGTATGATATGCATGTAAAGTGGCGCATGTTTCCCGTGCTTAGAACTGTCCCTGCAAAAAATGTCATTTTTGAAAGAAAAAAATGCATTTAAAACTGACTCGCGGCTATTAATGAATTGTCGGCTCCCGGCAATACATACAAAAGTCATTGATAAAAAAAAAAGCATGGGGGTTCCCCAGAATTCAATTACCAGGCCCTTCAGGTCTGGAATGAATATTAAGGGGAACCCCGCCGCAAATTAAACAAAAAATTGACGTAGGGTTCCCCCAAATATCCATTCCAGGCCCTTCAGATCTGGCATGGATTTTAAGGGGAACTCCACCCCAAATTTAAAAAAAAATGGCGTGGAGTCCCCCTAAAAATCCATACCAGACCCCTTATCCGAGCACGCAACCTGGCCGGCTGCAGGGGAAAAGGGGGGGACGAGAGA
Organism: Rana muscosa; assembly: GCA_029206835.1. Classification (NCBI taxonomy): domain Eukaryota; kingdom Metazoa; phylum Chordata; class Amphibia; order Anura; family Ranidae; genus Rana; species Rana muscosa. The sequence goes on from CM055120.1 coordinate 242,287,332, forward strand.
GCGGCCCCCCTCCCTCCTGAACCGTACCAGGCCACATGCCCTCAACATGGGGAGGATGTCCCCATGTTGATGGGGACAAGGGCCTCATCCCCACAACCCTTGCCCGGTGGTTGTGGGGGTCTGCGGGCGGGGGGCTTATCGGAATCTGGAAGACCCCTTTAACAAAGGGGACCCCCAGATCCCGGCCCCCCCTATGTGAATTGGTAAGGGGTACATTGTACCCCTACCATTTCACGAAGAAAGCGTAAAAAAATGTTTAAAAAAAACACACAAACACCTTGAAAAAGTCCTTTATTTAAAAAAAAACAAAAAAAAACAAAAAACATTCCAGCGGTGAAATCCAGTGTCCCGCGGCGATCCCGATGTCCAGCGCTGTCCTTCATTGGTTGTGCCTGAGCGGACCTGATGGGGAACTCCCTCTCTGTATTTTAAATGTATAGACCCGCCCCTTCTAAAAGTCCCTATCAGGTCCGCTCAGCAGACCAGATGCGGAACATGAAAAGGGGCGGGTCTATACATGTATTACCAAAGTGAGAGCAGTCCCCCATCAGGTCCGCCCCCTCGGTATGTCGGACCCGCCTACGTCATTGGCTTGAGCGGGGAACTTCCTTCACTATGTAAATTTAAATTACACAGTGAAGGACGTTCCCTGCTCAAGCCAATGACGTAGGCGGGTCCGACATACCGAGGGGGCGGACCTGATGGGGAACTGCTCTCACTTTGGTAATACATGTATAGACCCGCCCCTTGTCATGTTCCGCATCTGGTCTGCTGAGCGGACCTGATGGGGAACTTTAGAAGGGGCGGGTCTATACATTTAAAATACTGAGAGGGAGTTCCCCATCAGGTCCGCTCAGGCACAACCAATGAAGGACAGCGCTGGACATCGGGATCACCGCGGGACACTGGATTTCACCGCTGGAATGTTTTTTGTTTTTTTTTTAAATAAAGGACTTTTTCAAGGTGTTTGTGTGTTTTTTTAAACATTTTTTTACGCTTTCTTCGTGAAATGGTAGGGGTACAATGTACCCCTTACCAATTCACATAGGGGGGGGGCGGGATCTGGGGGTCCCCTTTGTTAAAGGGGTCTTCCAGATTCCGATAAGCCCCCCGCCCGCAGACCCCCACAACCACCGGGCAAGGGTTGTGGGGATGAGGCCCTTGTCCCCATCAACATGGGGACATCCTCCCCATGTTGAGGGCATGTGGCTTGGTACGGTTCAGGTGGGAGGGGGGGCCGCTCTCTCGTCCCCCCCTTTTCCCCTGCGGCCGGCCAGGTTGCGTGCTCGGATAAGGGGTCTGGTATGGATTTTTAGGGTGACTCCACGCCATTTTTTTTAAAATTTGGGGTGGAGTTCCCCTTAAAATCCATGCCAGATCTGAAGGGCCTGGAATGGATATTTGGGGGAACCCCACGTCAATTTTTTTTTAAATTTGCGGCGGGGTTCCCCTTAATATCCATTCTAGACCTGAAGGGCCTGGTAATTGAATTCTGGGGAACCCCCACGCTTTTTTTTTTTTTTTTATCAATGACTTTTGTATGTATTGCCGGGAGCCGACAATTCATTAATAGCCGCGAGTCAGTTTTAAATGCATTTTTTTCTTTCAAAAATGACATTTTTTGCAGGGACAGTTCTAAGCACGGGAAACATGCGCCACTTCACATGCATATCATACACACCCCCCAGGTACGAAATTTAAAGGAATATTTCACTTTTATTTTTTCATTTTAAGCATTATTAAAATCACTGCTCCCGAAAAAACGGCCGTTTTTAAAACTTTTTTTTGCATTGATACATGTCCCCTGGGGCAGGACCCCGGTCCCCAAACACTTTTTAGGACAATAACTTGCATATAAGCCTTTATAATTAGCACTTTAGATTTCTCCCATAGATTTTTCGAATTTGCCGCGAACACCCCAATTTGTTCGCTGTTCGGCGAACGGGCGAACAGGCAATGTTCGAGTCGAACATGAGTTCGACTCGAACTCGAAGCTCATCCCTAATGAGCAACCAGGATGGCAAATAAAGACAATACCCAAAATATTGTATCATCATGGAGGGCCCCCCGCGCGTTGAATGCCTGCCGCCACCCCAAAGTGATGACAGCCGGCCGACAATGCGCGCCGGCGCATTGATGCAGATAACTGCATAAAAAGGGGGAAAGGTAAGCACCAGGGTCAGAAATCAGAACCCTAGTCATAAAGAACGGGGACCGATTGACCATCAGGACACCCCCCCAAATGCGCCGTGTGGAGGACAAAGGACCGATCAAGAGCCAAATGAAACAAATGCACATGAAAAATTAATATGAAGGATCAAAAAACATGCACAACTCCCTTGTGGAATAAAATAAAACAAAACAAGAACAAAACAGGGGCATAGAAAAATGTACATCCAATAATATAGTTGAAACGTTTATACAGTACCATTCAAATCACGGGAACATAAGGTAAGAAGTTAGATATAGAAATTGTTGCTTATATAACTAAGCAACAGATAGTAAAAGCCCCCCCTGTAGATAAACCAAGAAAATTTATTTAGCTCAGAAAAGGCTGTTGTTTGCATAATGGAAAAAAGGCCAAGAAAGACAAATGAATGAAATACAAAACAGAGACAAATCAAAAAATTGTTATTGATTGAAAAGAAATTGAATATTATATATTTTTAAGTTTTCGTTTACTCTTCCCAACCACCAGAGGAGAAACCCTAGAGAAATGGACGGTAGCTGATAAGTTCATTCAACCCTGGTGGCGTGGTAGCATTCAGGGTGAAAATCCACCTAGTCTCTCTTTGTAAAAGAGTTCTGTTCCAGTCACCCCCTCTATTACTGGAATGTATCTTGTCTAGAATTAGAAATTTAATTCTAGGGATTCTACTGTTGTGGGTGTCTCTGATGTGACGCCCCAAGGGGAGATCTGGGTCACATTTCCTCATGCAAGTAATGTATCTAGACGCTCTTTTGAAGAATGGCTGTTTAGTTTTGCCAATATAGAACACCCCACATTGGCAAGAGAGTAGTTAAACGACTCCTTCCGTTTTGCAGTTAGCGAAGTGAATCGCTTTAAAGATTTTTCTATTTGGTAGAATTGCTTTTTTATCGATGCTCATGTACTGACACAGGCTACAGCCTCCACATCGAAAAGTACCCGGTCGTCTACAGGGATCTGCACGGAATTCACCCGTGTATTCACTTTGTATTAGACTGTCCTTTATTGAGTTAGTCTTGCGGTACGTGATTGACGGTTGGGCTGGCACGAATGGAGCTATAGATGGATCAATACTCAAAATTGGTAATAATACGTACGGTATTGTGATCACCATTATCCAATCCAATAGTTGGTTGTTTTTTAGTCAGAAGTTGGTCCCTAGATTTGAGGGTAGCTCTTCTGAATGTTTTTTTAAGACTAGTAAGGGAATATCCTCGTATTAGGAGGTGATCTCTTAAGGCATTGGCCTCTTTCTGGAAGGTGTCATCATTTGTGCAATTACGGCGTAGCCGCAAATATTGCCCAAATGTGATCGATTTGACCAATGTTATTGGGTGTGCACTTTCCGCGTGAAGTATGGAATTACATGCTGTGTCCTTGCGATATAAAGCGCTTGTGAGTTTGCCATTTATGTCCTTTAATATGGTGATGTCTAAAAAGTTGATAGAGACATCACTATATGTCATAGTAAATTTTAAATTATAGGAGTTGTCATTCATGGCATCCAAACAGGACAACAACAATTCTGGGGTGCCTACCCAGACGATACATGTGTCGTCGATATACCGACTCCAATTGACAATGAATTCAGTCAATGGCAAAAGAGTCTCTTCCGATAGGAAGCTCTGTTCCCACTCCCCCAGGTACAAATTGGCGTAGGATGGGGCACAGCAAGTCCCCATTGCTATGCCCTGTACCTGGAGGTAGTGGGACCCATCGAAGGAGAATGCATTGCAAGTAAGGATATGCTCAAGAGCAGAAAGCAAGAACAAATCAAAGGAACGGTTGTCACGATGAAATTGAGATAGAGTATGTCTGATAACCCCAATGCCCCGCTGGTGGGGGATGGAGCTGTAAAGTGCTTCAACATCAACAGCCACCAGCAGGGCATTGGGGGGCACAGACATCTCATCTAATTGATTGAGCAAGTGCATGGTGTCTTTGACAAAAGAAGGCAGGTTGTTCACATACGGACGAATCTGTATGTCAATAAATTTGCTAAGATTTTCGGTGATACTACCACATCCTGAAACAATGGGACGTCCTGGAGGTGTAGTTTGGTTTTTGTGCACCTTGGGGAGGCTGTAAAAAGTGGGGATTCTGGGATGGAGAGCTCTAATATAATTCCAAATTTGGAAATTGATAATTTTATTGGCATAAGCATCATCAATCAGCAAATAAAATGTACAATTGAATTTGTCAATCTGAGTTCTTGAAATTCGTCTGTACCAGTCATTATTGTTCAATATTTTTAAACACATCTCCTTATATTGAGAATTCCCCATAATTACGATGTTACCCCCTTTATCTGCTGGTTTTATCTTCAGCTGAGTCTATTTAGTCAAATTCTCAAGGGCCTTCTTTTCACCTCCAGTCAAGTTAGATGGAGATTTGCAGCGGGAATTAAGTTTCTTAATATCTCTAGTTGTCATAGTCAAAAAAGCTCCCAAGTTGATATTGGTACCTATAACTGGGAATTAATCGGATTTATTTTTAAGGGAAGATTGTACTTTAGGTAGGATGGCCTTTTTTGTGGTTGGTGTAGGGGTATCTCCTATGAGCAGACTATCAAGATCGATCCTGTCTATGAGGTCCAAATTCTCCTGGTCCGCAGACAAATCCACAAGAATTTGTACGTCGTGTTCATGTTGAGTTAGAGTTTTTTCTTCTTTGGTTGAAACTTCGATTTTGTTATACATACTTTTCAATAACAATTTCCTTGAAAATAACTGTAAATCCTTGATTATTTCAAATTTGTCCAAATCTGGACAAAAATTCAAACCCCCAAAAGGATCTCTCATCCTCTGATAATGTGTAATCTAAAAGGTTGATAATATTCAACCTATCACCACTAAATTCCTGACCGCCTAGCTATGGTACCGTATTTGATGAATTAATATTCATCTCCTCCATGGGTTCGGCCATATCTGTCATATTACTTTGGGGGAAAAAAAACCCTGATGAGGACTGCTCGGATGGACCACCCCGTGATCCTGTTACCTTCATATTCATAGTGCCATTATGAGAAGGGATGGATGTTGCTTCCACCATATGTTTTTTGGTTTGTCCCTTATTAGGTGATTTCCATTTATTCTTAAGCGGCTTTTTCTTTTCGGAAATTGAACGCTGTGAAGATGAGGAGAGAGAAGAATTTAATGAGACGTTAGATCCCCTGTCCCCGGTCGCACCCCTCATTTTGGTAAATTTGGGGCGTGTACGTGGGTTATTATTTCTTTGCCAGTGATATGCTTTTGATTCTTTGAAAGCAATCTTGTCTCTCCAGAACTTCTGTTCTCTGGCTAGCAAAACATTGCCAGCTAAAAGATCAAGATGAGTCTTGATACCTTCTTCTAAAATTTTGTAGTTGTCAAGATTCTCACATGGTTTTAACTGCATATAGACATTCTCGATATCTATATTTAAAACCAAAATACTCCTCCATTAATAACCTCATCATAATGAGGCTACATTGCTGTAAATTATTTTCCCATTGTTTCTTAAAAGATTCATCAATGTTGTCAAATTAGGGAAAATCTGAATACGCAAGCCTAGCGGGTTCAGATCTTCCTTAATATATTGTTCGAATCCTTCAATATGCCATAATAATTGTACCTTTTTCTCTACCAATTTGGATAATTGAGAGAAAAGAGCTGACATTTCAGACGTTTGAGCTTCTTTCCTTGCCTGTTCCCTATATCTGGACATGTGTCCCTCAAAGTCCTTAGATTTAAACATAGATCTATGCCAAACAACAAAAATAACAAATAAACCAAAATAATAGGAGATGAATAAAGCAAACAACCAGTGCAAAAATGGAATGGTTGTAATATCAGCAGAAGATGGTCTCCAACCCTTCAATTGAAATATGAGTACATATAAGTAGAAAGAAACAATACTGCGAATGTTGGAAAAAGAATGGGGATTTGGGGATTTGCTACCCTATTGTATAGAAGAAAAAACCCAACATTCACAGAATTGTAAATGTTTGACAGTCACCACATACCTAATTGGATATAGAAAAAACAGAAAAACCCCCTTGGAGGTGGGACTTTGGAAGTGACTGCAAACAGACAAGAGTATATAAAAAGTATAAATTTAATCAATAAGTACAAGAACAAAAACATTCTGAATTAAAAATCCAATGGAGTTTGTACAAATCCAGAAAGCTCGGTAAATTGATGAAGAGAAGTTTGGACATTTATGATCAGACCCAACAGCTGTTTCGGTATGAAGCCCTTCTTCAGGGTATTTACAGACATAAAGGTCAAAAATTGTCTATGGAGAGACAAATTCTGTTAGATATACAATCATTACATAATATAGATTGTTTTTTGTATATGTACATAATAAGATACCAAAGTAGTTACAACAAGTAAATGTTTGCTGTAACGGGAAGGCCCGGGGAACTCAGAATCGCTTAGGAAGTATGAAATACCCTTGCGCCAGCTTCCCCAATGGCTCTTATGTGTCAATCACCCTGTGTCTCTATTAGGGGCACAGGGTGAATGAAAACCCCAATATGGTCTATGATAGCCATATTCAAGGCTGTATATACATTGTATATAGATTGGATGTATACTGTATGTGGGGGTTAAGTATCATTGCTGTGAGGAATTAAGTTGTTTTGCATTTCTATTGTTCATTTAAGTCTGTCCTTGTGTGTATTGTAAAGTGCCAGACAGACTGGCTGCCAACCCTTTGTGAAAAGATGTGTATTGGAGATCGTATATTCTATTGTGTTGGGATCTTTTGAAGCCTAGCAGACGTCAGGATGAGGTGTTGAGTCTTGGGATGTGTGGGTGGAGCTGGGCCCTTGTTCATGTTAAATCATGTGCCTTGAATTGTGTATAAAGTTACAATGTTTCTCAATAATAAATTGATTCCTACTACAGAAGAGACAGAGTGCGTCTCGTCTTCTTCCAGAGGGGTCGGCTCCTATAGGAAAGGGTCGTTTAGCTGTGGATATCGGTAGCGAGTGGATGTGTGTCTAGGAGAGGGAACATCGTAAACGGCGTTAATACCCCTTGAGATTGGGGTGCCGTTACATTGGTTGGCAGCAGTGGGATTTTCCCTCCAGTTCCTGGGACACTCCAAACCACCACAGTGACTGGCCAGCGATGCAGCCAAAGGAGGGTGATGCAGGACCCCGGTCAGTTGAAGATTTGTTTCAGCAACGAGTGCGACAGCGGTTGGCATTGTATGGTGCTAACCCATCAGAGACCGCCATACGGGAAGCCATTAGAGACATCGAGCGGCAGGATGAGTGGCAACATGAGCAGAGAATGGCGCAAATACGGCAATCGGGGACAACACCTAAAGAACCAGCCGCCATGGAAGAGGAATTCGGAAGGAGGTTGCGAGAGATGCAGGGAGGAGAAGCAGGCCATCTCCCCCCCCAACAGTTAACCAGAGCAGATGGTGTGGAGTCCCCAGCAGAAGTGCTGGCAACAGGGCAGAGTGATACCCACCTCTGCCCAGCACCGGAAACCACTGTGGAGTTTCAGGGAGCCGGGGCAGTTGGCCCCTCTCCCCAGCAACAAGCTGAGGCAGTAAAGCTTTTACTCCCAGCTGAATCACTGGCAGCAGGGCAGAATGCTACTGGCCGCTGCACACAACTGCCACTTGAGCGGATATCGGTGGATGGGACTGCGGTCTCCACTCACAGCAACCCAGCAGAAGAGCTGGCAACAGAGCCGAGCGCCACGGGCCTCGGCTCCCAACTAACAGAAGAGGGAGTTCCTGTGGTATTGGATGGGACTTCAGTCCTCACTGACACAACCCCAGAAAATGGTGTGACACTGAGACAGGAGGATGTCAGCCTTGCTTTGCAAGCACTGGGAGATTTTCACCTACCACAAGTGGATGGGACTTAAGTCTCCACTTGTATACCACAGGGATGCCGGGCAGTCGACCCAGATCCCCAACAGCATGACGGACTGAGCCCAGTCACCCTGTCTTCTCTCCAGCGGCAGAAAGGACTCCAGGGAGAAGGGCCAGTCCAGGCCTCTCTCCAGCGGCGGGTGTGTTCTCTGAGAGAGGCAGAGGTTGGCTGGGTAAGCGATTCTCTGTTTGGAGAAATTTATTTGGGGTACTGTGTGGATACCGGCATTAGAAGAAGGGACCTATGGACTAACTTCAGAGTCAACCCGTCTGGGGTTCCCCCCTTTGTTAGTCTCCTGCCGAAAGGGGAGAGATGTAACGGGAAGGCCCGGGGAACTCAGAATCGCTTAGGAAGTATGAAATACCCTTGCGCCAGCTTCCCCAATGGCTCTTATGTGTCAATCACCCTGTGTCTCTATTAGGGGCACAGGGTGAATGAAAACCCCAATATGGTCTATGATAGCCATATTCAAGGCTGTATATACATTGTATATAGATTGGATGTATACTGTATGTGGGGGTTAAGTATCATTGCTGTGAGGAATTAAGTTGTTTTGCATTTCTATTGTTCATTTAAGTCTGTCCTTGTGTGTATTGTAAAGTGCCAGACAGACTGGCTGCCAACCCTTTGTGAAAAGATGTGTATTGGAGATCGTATATTCTATTGTGTTGGGATCTTTTGAAGCCTAGCAGACGTCAGGATGAGGTGTTGAGTCTTGGGATGTGTGGGTGGAGCTGGGCCCTTGTTCATGTTAAATCATGTGCCTTGAATTGTGTATAAAGTTACAATGTTTCTCAATAATAAATTGATTCCTACTACAGAAGAGACAGAGTGCGTCTCGTCTTCTTCCAGAGGGGTCGGCTCCTATAGGAAAGGGTCGTTTAGCTGTGGATATCGGTAGCGAGTGGATGTGTGTCTAGGAGAGGGAACATCGTAAACAGCGTTAATACCCCTTGAGATTGGGGTGCCGTTACATTTGCTTACAGAAATTTCCAGGATTTGTTCAGCATTCCATGTGTCGACAGATTACGTGCATTGTTAATGATGTAAAAGGGGGGAAGGTCACCCCATAAAAGGGGCTCAAATATTGAAAGAGTCCACAGGCCTCCAACAAGTGTCGCCAAATGATGATAGGCAGCGGGACTGAGGAAGACTCTACGTACGGTAACAAGTATGTACACTAAAAGACATTGAAAGAAAACAAAAAAATAATAAAAGAGCAGGATAGCAAGCCCAAAATTAGTACTTATGTGGGTTTCAATGTTAAAAGCACCCTATCATAGCCTAAACTAATTAAGGAATGTCCAATATGTATAAAAAACACCCACCAGTATAGTAGAACAGCTCCTTGTCATGGAGTGAAGAGGAGAGGGGACTAACACAGACTTCACAAATGGAGGTAGTCCTAAATCAAATGAAGATGCATCAATTATGCATCACCATTAGGGTGAAGCGACTACAAAAAAAATCCCGCTCTTCCACTTCGAAAGAATATGTCTAAGAAGTAAAGACAAAGAAAAAGTAGAAAAGATCATAAGTCAAAAGGATAAATGGTACGTGTTGTTATAGCGTAATGCATCAAGAACTATATCTCGAGGGGATTTACCTATACAGTTCCTCAGTACAGAGTCAACCGCTGCATCAAATGCGTCGCGTGGACCGATACTGGCCACTGAGGGCTTTAAATGGCGTCAGATAGGCGCCCGTGCATACGGAAAACATTGCATGGTAATGACGCGTTCCACACTAAGGTAGAAAAGTGAGACCGACCACCATGGACGGAAGTTAACCTGTAAGAAAAAGATACTATCCAAAGGCCATACTTAGAACCACGCAGGCGCAGTAAAGAATATAAGCCAATCCGGTCCCAAACTTGGACCATAAAAGGAGGGGAAAAAATTCTTAATTAATAGGAAAATACTTAAGTATGTAGCCGAACCTAGCTAAACCGAGTGAACACAATACAGGTCGAGACCAGAGACCACATTATGATCTAAGGTGACGACCATAAACCATTGTATGGGAAAAATGGGACATATAGTAATTATATGCATGAAATATAACATGCATATATATCCCCAAAATTGCCCATATTCTTGTATAGCAGCTAGTAAATATATCGGCAAAAAAATATATATAATAATTTTATATATAGTCCCTCCTTATATTAAAAATGCATGGAACATACAGTTGCAATAAAAAGTATGTGAACCCTTTGGAATGATATAGATTTCTGCACAAATTGGTCATAAAATGTGATCTGATCTTCATCTAAGTCACAACAATAGTCAATCACAGTCTGCTTAAACTAATAACACACAAATAATTAAATGTTACCATGTTTTTATTGAACACACCATGTAAACATTCACAGTGCAGGTGGAAAAAGTATGTGAACCCCTAGACTAATGAGATCTCCGAGAGCTAATTGGAGTGAGGTGTCAGCCAACTGGAGTCCAATCAATGAGATGAGATTGGAGGTGTTGGTTACAGCTGCCCTGCCCTCTAAAAAACACACACCAGTACAGGGTTTGCTTTTCACAAGAAGCATTGCCTGATGTGAATTATGCCTCGCACAAAAGAGCTCTCAGAAGACCTACGATTAAGAATTGTTGACTTGCATAAAGCCGGAAAGGGTTATAAAAGTATCTCCAAAAGCCTTGCTGTTCATCAGTCCACGGTAAGACAAATTGTCTATAAATGGAGAAAGTTCAGCACTGCTGCTACTCTCCCTAGGAGTGGGCATCCTTTAAAGATGACTGCAAGAGCACAGCGCAGACTGCTCAATGAGGTGAAGAAGAATCCTAGAGTGTCAGCTAAAGACTTACAAAAGTCTCTGGCATATGCTAACATCCCTGTTAGCGAATCTACGATACGTAAAACACTAAACAAGAATGGATTTCATGGGAGGATACCACAGAGGAAGCCACTGCTGTCCAAAAAAAACATTGCTGCACATTTACAGTTTGCACAAGAGCACCTGGATGTTCCACAGCAGTATTGGCAAAATATTCTGCGGACAGATGAAACCAAAGTTGAGTTGTTTCAACACTATGTGTGGAGAAAAAGAGGCACAGCACACAAACATCAAAACCTCATCCCAACTGTGAAGTATGGTGGTGGGGCATCATGGTTTGGGGCTGCTTTGCTGCGTCAGGGCCTGGACGGATTGCTATCAAAGGAAAAATTAATTCCCAAGTTTATCAAGACATTTTGCAGAAGAACTTAAGGCCATCTGTCCACCAGCTGAAGCTCAACAGAAGATGGGTGTTGCAACAGGACAACGACCCAAAGCATAAAAGTAAATCAACAACAGAATGGCTTAAACAGAAGAAAATACGCCTTCTGGAGTGGCCCAGTCAGAGTCCTGACCTCAACCCGATTGAGATGCTGTGGCATGACCTCAAGAAAGCGATTCACACCAGACATCCCAAGAATATTTCTGAACTGAAACAGTTCTATAAAGAGGAATGGTCAAGAATTACTCCTGACCGCTGTGCACGTCTGATCTGCAACTACAGGGAACGTTTGGTTGAAGTTATTGCTGCCAAAGGAGGTTCAACCAGTTAATAAATCCAAGGGTTCACATACTTTTTCAACCTGCACTGTGAATGTTTACATGGTGTGTTCAATAAAAACATGGTAACATTTATTTATTTGTGTGTTATTAGTTTAAGCAGACTGTGATTGTCTATTGTTGTGACTTAGATGAAGATCAGATCACATTTTATGACCAATTTGTGCAGAAATCCATATCATTCCAAAAGGGTTCACATACTTTTTATTGCAACTGTATATGAGCAACCAGGATGGCGAATAAAGACAATACCCAAAAGATAGTATCATCATGGAGGACCCCCCGCGCGTTGAATGCCTGCCGCCACCCCAAAGTGATGACAGCCGGCCGAAGACGCGCGCCCGGCTCATTGATGCAGATAACTGCATTAAAAGGGGGAAAGGTAAGCACCAGGGTCAGAAATCAGAACCCGAGTCATAAAGAACGGGGACCGATTGACCATCAGGACACCTCCCCCCCCCCCCCCAATGCGCTGTGTGGAGGACAAAGGACCGATCAAGAGCCAAATGAAACAAATGCACATGAAAAAGAAGACACATGAAACGTAAATATCAAGGATCAAAAAGCATGCACACCTCCCTTGTGGACTAAAATAAAACAAAACAAGAACAAAACAGGGGCATAGAAACATGTACATCCAATAATATAGTCAAATTTTCAATATAAGGAGATGTGTTTAAAAATATTAAACAATAATGACTGGTATGGATGAATTTCAAGAACTCAGATTGACAAATTCAATCGTGTATTTTATTTGCTGATTGATGATGCTTATGGCAATAAAATTATCAATTTACAAATTTGGAATTATATTAGAACTCTCTATCCCAGAATCCCCACTTTTCACAGCCTCCCCAAGGTGCACAAAAACCAAACTACACCTCCAGGACGTCCCATTGTTTCAGGATGTGGTAGTATCACCGAAAATCTTGGCAAATTTATTGAAGAACAGATTCGTCCGTATGTGAACAACCTGCCTTCTTTTGTCAAAGACACTATGCACTTGCTCAATCAATTAGATGAGATGTCTGTGCCCCCCAATGCCCTGCTGGTGGCTGTTGATGTTGAAGCACTTTACAGCTCCATCCCCCACCAGCGGGGCATTGGGGTTATCAGACATACTCTATCTCAATCTCATCGTTACAACCGTTCCTTTGATTTGTTCTTGCTTTCTGCTCTTGAGCATTTCCTTACTTGCAATGCATTCTCCTTTGATGGGTCCCACTACCTCCAGGTACAGGGCGTAGCAATGGGGACTTGCTGTGCCCCATCCTACGCCAATTTGTACCTGGGGGAGTGGGAACAGAGCTTCCTATCGGAAGAGACTCTTTTGCCATTGACTGAATTCATTGTCAATTGGAGTCGGTATATCGACGACATATATGTATCGTCTGGGTAGGCACCCCAGAATTGTTGTTGTCCTTTTTGGATGCCATGAATGACAACTCCTATAATTTAAAATTGACCATGACATATAGTGATGTCTCTATCAACTTTTTAGACATCACCATATTAAAGGACATAAATGGCAAACTCACAAGTGCTTTATATCGCAAGGACACAGCATGTAATTCCATACTTCACGCGGAAAGTGCACACCCAATATCATTGGTCAAATCGATCCCATTTGGGCAATATTTGCGGCTACGCCGTAATTGCACAAATGATGACACCTTCCAGAAAGAGGCCAATGCCTTAAGAGATCGCCTCCTAATATGAGGATATTCCCTTACTAGTCTTAAAAAATCATTCAGAAGAGCCACCCTCAAATCTAGGGACCAACTTCTGACTAAAAAACAACCAACTATTGGATTGGATAATGGTGATCACAATACCGTACGTATTATTACCAAATTTAGCAAACAAAGCAAGCAAATCAAGAGAATAATTTCCAAACAGTGGCACCTTTTGAGCATTGATCCATCTATAGCTCCATTCGTGCCAGCCCAACCGTCAATCATGTACCGCACGACTAACTCAATAAAGGACAGTCTAATACAAAGTGAATACACGGGTGAATTCCGTGCAGATCCCTGTAGACGACCGGGTACTTTTCGATGTGGAGGCTGTAGCCTGTGTCAGTACATGAACATCGATAAAAAAGCAATTCTACCAAATGGAAAAATCTTTAAAGCGATTCACTTCGCTAACTGCAAAATGGAAGGAGTCGTTTATCTACTCTCTTGCCAATGTGGGGCGTTCTATATTGGCAAAACTAAACAGCCATTCTTCAAATAAGCATCTAGACACATTACTTGCATGAGGAAATGTGACCCAGATCTCCCCTTGGGGCATCACATCAGAGACACCCACAACAGTAGAATCCCTAGAATTAAATTTCTAATTCTAGACAGGATACATTCCAGCAATAGAGGGGGTGACTGGAACAGAACTCTTTTACAAAGAGAGACTAGGTGGATTTTCACCCTGAATGCTACCACGCCACCAGGGTTGAATGAACTTATCAGCTACCGTCCATTTCTCGAGGGTTTCTCCTCTGGCGGTTGGGGAGAGTAAACGAAAACTTAAAAATATATAATATTCAATTTCTTTTCAATCAATAACAATTTTTTGATTTGTCTCTGTTTTGTATTCCATTTACTTGTCTTTCTTGGGCTTTTTTCCATTATGCAAACAACAGCCTTTTCTGAGCTAAATAAATTTTCTTGGTTTATCTACAGGGGGGCTTTTACTATCTGTTGCTTAGTTATATAAGCAACAATTTATATATCTAACTTCGTACCTCATGTTCCCGTGATTTGAATGGTACTGTATAGACTTTTCAACTATATTATTGGATGTACATTTTTCTATGCCCCTGTTTTGTTCTTGTTTTGTTTTATTTTATTCCACAAGGGAGGTGTGCATGTTTCTTTCTCGTACATCACGGGACACAGAGCGACATAGTCATTACTAATGGGTTATATAGATACCGTCAGGTGCTGGCACTGGCAACTTCCAAAACCGGAAGTACCCTCCCCTATATAAGCCCCTCCCATCCGGGAGCACCTCAGTTTTTTGCCAGTGTCTAAGGTGTTGGCCAAGAAGAAACATGTGTTTTTCACTGAGCTTGCGTACAGGTTCTTTTGGGCCTCAGTAAGCTATTCCGGATCCGACCAAAAAAGCTTCATAGCTAAACGGTCGGTACCCGGGCCTTGCAAAGAAGAGCAAGGTTTTGCCTGTAATGCTTCTCTTAGGAGAGCTGGACCCTGGGATCCAGAGCTCTGGTCATACCCATGACCAAGATGTTTTCTGTGCAGGGTGCTATACAGGTCCAGGGGAGTGGAATCCTTGGGAACCCGGTCCCTGAAGGTTTGATTACAATGCCTGCCGTGATAGGTGAAGTTTGGGCTTTTGTGGACCAAACAAAGTCCTGCGGCGGGGAACAGGTAAGTGGGGGCCCCCAGGAACTTGGTTCTATTGGGGGACCCCCAAGCCTAATTTTTTCTTTCTGTCTGTTACCTAATGGTATTCCCGCTAATATCTGTGCATGCCTGTAACTGCTAAAAAAATGTAATAACTTTTAATGGTGGTCAAGAAAAAAAAAAAAATTTTTTTATATATATATATATTTAATATATTAGACTGCGGTACCTGTGTTTGTCCACTAGAGGCCGCTGTGGAACGTTTCTTGTCATGTGGACTAGTTTCTTCTCATCAGAGCAAGTCCAGGCAGATGGTGAGTTCTCTTATGGGAAACTGCTTCCTCTGCCATGTTGCAATGCTCGTCCATCCCCCGGCCTGCGGCAAAGGGGCCCTGGCTCTTGTCCCTGGTTTCCATTTTCGAAATTAGCGCCGAAGGCGCACGTGGCCGCGCGCGTGCGCGTGCACGCGCCTCTATATATAGAGGTGAGCCGGGAAAGGGGGCGGAGCCTGGGGGATGACGCTCTGTGCGCGCCGCAGCGCTTCTGCGCATGTGCGGGCGTCCCAGCATGTTAAAAACCACAATTTTGTGTGGTGAGCTGGCTATGAAGTACAGAGACAGAGCTGGCAACATTTAAAAAAGGCATACAGCAAGCGGTTGATACAGGCATCCCCTAGAAAGGCACATTAGTAGACACCAACTGTTTCTTATAGCAGCATTTATGCTAGACTATTGTCAGTAACTGGTGTATTTCGGCTGGAATACCTCAGCTTTGTGGCTTAGGAATATGCCGTCTAAAAACTCCGGGACTAGAAATTCCAGGAGGAATAGGGGTCTCCATCGGGCTCTGAGGATCTTGGGCATGCTTTGGCTGCACCAGTCTCCCCTGAAGAATCAGAGGTTAGTGACCGTAGAGCACCCTCAGGAGTACCTGGTACTGTGGCTGTCCTCAGTTCACCTGCTCCTGTGTATATAACAGAGGAGGTTTTTTCCTCAGCTCTGGGAGGGCTGGAAGAGAGATTGTCAGCATTGATCGCGGCTTCCCTGTCACAGGAGAAAAGCGCCCGATCTCCGTCTCCTCCCTCAGAGTGCCTATTAACAGAGCAACAGTCCCATACAGGGATCGACCTACCTGAAGGGGATCAGGATGAGGTCGATTCGGTTGTAGAGGAATCAACAGTGGAAGAGCCGTTCTCAGCATCACATGCTGAAAGGTTATGGGTTCAGTCCCTGACTAATATGGTCCGATCAGCATTTAAAATGCCACTTGCGGAGCCATCATCCACTTCTGTCTCCTCGTTGGGGTCGCTAAAAGCTCCCCAGACTGTTTGTTCCTTTCCGATCCATCCTTTACTGGAAGGGCTCATTTACCAGGATTGGGAGCATCCTGACAAAATATTTACTCCCCCCAAGAGATTTCCGGTGGTCTATCCCATGGAGGATAAGTTCATCAGAAAATGGAGGGTCCCTACAGTGGACGCAGCCATCTCTTGTGTGAATAAATCACTGACATGTCCGGTGGATAATGTCCAAATGTTCAAGGACCCAATAGATAAAAAATTAGAGTCCTTATTAAAATCTGCTTTCTCTACAGCAGGATTGGTGACACAACCAGCAGTGGCAGCTATTGGGGTCTGCCAAGCAGTGAAGGATCAGTTGAAACAGGTCTTAAGGGACTTGCCAGATCAGCGGGCTCTTGCCCTAGCTGATCTACCTAGAGCCTTATGCTTTGCGGTGGACGCTATAAAGGATTCAATCCATCAGGCCTCCCGCCTTACGCTGTCTGTGGTACATATGCGCAGGCTTCTATGGCTCAAAAACTGGTCTGCTGAAGCTCCCTGTAAAAAATTGCTGGTCAGCTTCCCATTTCATGGTGAACGCTTATTCGGGGAAGACCTGGACAAATATATCCAGAGAATTTCCAGCGGTAAAAGTACACTTTTGCCAGTTAAAAATAGAGTTAGAGGTCCCTCTTTTAAGAGGCCTGCTTCTCCAGTCCCTAGGACATCGGCTGTGAAACAGTTCCGACGGCCTCCTCGGTCAAATCCCGGAGGTAAAAATCAGGGACAATTGCAGGGTAACAAGAAGCCCTGGAGCAGGAGAGTTAAAAAACTCCCCTCCTTCCCGCTTTATAAGGTCAAACGTGCCAAGGGATCCCCAGAAGAGAGGATCCCTCCTGTTGGCACTAGAACAATTATTGCTCCAAGCAGTAATTATAGAGGTTCCCCTGGAAGAATGGGGGTTCGGGTTTTACTCAAACCTCCTTTACAGTCCCGAAGCCAAACGGGGACGTGAGGCCCATATTAAATCTAAAAGGGCTAAACAAATTCCTACATATCAGGACTTTCCGGATGGAGTCGATCCGATCGGTAGCCACTGCCCTACAAGGGGAGGAATGGTTAGCCTCGATCGACATCAAAGATGCTTATTTGCACATTCCCATCTTTCCAGCCCACCAAAAATTTCTACGCTTTGCGGTAGAAGGGCGCCATTTTCAGTTCAGAGCCTTACCCTTCGGTCTGGCCACAGCACCAAGAGTGTTCACAAAAATTCTGGCCCCATTATTGGCCAATCTAAGAACACGAGGTGTAACGATAATGGCATATCTAGACGACTTGTTGCTGATAGACCACTCAGTGGAAAAACTAGAAGTGGTTGTTCACGAGACAATCAAGTATCTGGAATATCACGGTTGGATTATCAACCGAGACAAGTCAGCCCTAAAACCAGTCAAAAGTCTGGAATACTTGGGGCTAAGGCTGGATTCAGACCAGAGAAAAATTTTCTTGCCTCAAGAAAAGGGGTCGTCTTTGAGAGATTTGATCCACTTAGTGGGTTCAAAAAGACAGCCATCCATACGCCTGTGCATGAGGCTGCTGGGAAAAATGGTGGCATCATTCGAAGCAGTACCCTACGGTCAATTCCATTCAAGGAAGTTGCAAAGGGCCATACTGTCAGCCTGGAACAAAAAAGTTCAGGCTCTGGACTTACCAATGTCCTTGTCCCCTTCCGTTCGCAAGAGCCTCCGCTGGTGGTTGGTTCCCCAGAATCTGGAAAGAGGGAAATCCTTCAGTCCGATTTCCTGGAAGGTGGTCACTACAGATGCCAGCCTTATAGGCTGGGGAGCAGTACTGGAGCAATGGTCTCTCCAGGGCAGATGGTCGGATGCGGAAAAGGCCCTGCCCATCAATCTCTTAGAGATACGAGCAGCCCGGTATGCCCTAGTAGCATGGACATCCAAACTCCAAGGGTCCCCTGTCAGAATTCAATCAGACAATGCCACAGCAGTGGCATATATCAATTGTCAGGGGGGCACCAGGAGTCGTGCAGCCCAAAGGGAAGTAAATTACATCCTGAGATGGGCAGAAAGATATGTCCCAGCCATATCTGCGGTATTCATTCCAGGAGTGGAGAATTGGAAGGCGGACTTTCTAAGTCGCCAACAATTATGCCCAGGGGAATGGTCCCTTCATCCCGAGGTTTTCCGGACAATATGTCAGCGGTGGGGAACACCGGATGTAGATCTGCTAGCATCCAGATTCAACACAAAAGTGGACAGGTTTGTCTCTTGGACAAGGGATCCCCTAGCTTGCGGCTCGGATGCCCTAGTGTTCCCTTGGGATCAGTTCAAGCTGATATATGCATTCCCACCGCCACAATTGTTACCTCGATTACTCCGCAGAATCAGGGTAGAAAAGAAACCAGTGATTCTGGTGGCTCCAGCGTGGCCCCGAAGAGCATGGTACGCGGAGATTGTAAAAATGTCTGTGGGGAGTCCTTGGACCCTCCCACATCGTCCGGACCTGCTTTCGCAAGGACCGATATACCACCCTTCCTTACCAGCCCTAGGTTTGACGGCCTGGCTATTGAAGCCCACATTCTAAAAAAGAGAGGGCTCTCTAATGCTGTGGTATCTACCATGATCAATGCCAGGAAGCCGGTATCCAGGCAGATCTATTATAGAATCTGGAAGGCGTACATCGCCTGGTGTGAGGCCAAGAAATGGCATCCACGTAAATACGTAATAGGTAGGATTCTGGACTTCCTACAATGGGCTGTAGATAGGAAGCTTGCCTTGAGTACTATCAAGGGTCAGATTTCGGCCTTGTCAATATTTTTTCAAAGGCCCTTGGCTTCGCATTCACTAGTCAAAGCCTTTATACAAGGAGTGATGCGTATTAGTCCTCCGGTTAATATTCCCATATGTCCATGGGATCTAAACTTGGTTCTGGCGGTTTTACAGAAACAACCATTTGAACCATTACAGCATATTTCCTTGGTGCTTCTCACCAGGAAATTGATTTTTCTAGTAGCCATTTGTTCGGCTAAAAGAGTGTCGGAATTAGCAGCTATGTCCTGTAAAGAGCCATATCTGGTTATCCATAAGGACAGAGTAGTATTACGTCCTCAGCCAGCCTTTCTTCCTAAGGTGGTATCGAGGTTTCATTTGAACCAAGATGTGGTTCTTCCTTCTTTTTTCCCCAAACCTACTTCGGTAGAGGAAAAGTTATTGCATTCTTTGGATGTAGTAAGAGCAGTTAAAGCTTATCTAAAAGCCACTGCTCAGATTCGCAGAACGGATACTTTGTTTATTCTGCCGGAAGGCCCCAGAAAGGGTCAGGCAGCGTCAAAATCTACTTTAGCCAGGTGGATTTGACAGGTCATAATACAAGCCTATGGCTTGAGAAGGAGACCGCCTCCGTTCAAAGTTAGAGCGCACTCCACGAGAGCAGTTGGAACTTCATGGGCAGTGCATCACCAGGCCTCCCTGGCTCAAATCTGTAAGGCCGCAACATGGTCTTCAGTTCACACGTTTACTAGGTTCTACCAGGTGGACGTTAGAAGTCAGGAGGATGTCGCCTTTGGGCGCAGTGTGTTGCAGGCCGCAAAAGATCCTCATGTCTGATAGCGCTCAGCTTATATATGGTGTATCCCCCCCCTCATTTGGCATTGCTTTAGGACATCCCATTAGTAATGACTATGTCGCTCTGTGTCCCGTGATGTACGAGAAAGAAAATAGGATTTTTATAACAGCTTACCTGTAAAATCCTTTTCTTGGAGTACATCACGGGACACAGAGCTCCCGCCCCTCTTTGGGGACACTTATTGCTTTGCTACAAAACTGAGGTGCTCCCGGATGGGAGGGGCTTATATAGGGGAGGGTACTTCCGGTTTTGGAAGTTGCCAGTGCCAGCACCTGACGGTATCTATATAACCCATTAGTAATGACTATGTCGCTCTGTGTCCCGTGATGTACTCCAAGAAAAGGATTTTACAGGTAAGCTGTTATAAAAATCCTATTTTTTTGATCCTTGATATTTACGTTTCATGTGCCTTCTTTTTCATGTGCATTTGTTTCCTTTGGCTCTTGATCGGTCCTTTGTCCTCCACACGGCGCATTGGGGGGGGGGGGGGGTGTCCTGATGGTCAATCGGTCCCCGTTCTTTATGACTCGGGTTCTGATTTCTGACCCTGGTGCTTACCTTTCCCCCTTTTTAATGCAGTTATCTGCATAAATGCGCTGGCGCGCGTCGTCGGCCGGCTGTCATCACTTTGGGGTGGCGGCGGGCATTCAACGCGCGGGGGGCCCTCCATCATGATAGTCTTTTGGGTATTGTCTTTATTCGCCCTCCTGGTTGCTCATATATGTTCCATGCATTTTTAATATAAGGAGGGACAATATATACAATTATTATATATATTTTTTGCCAATATATTTACTAGCTGCTATACAAGAATATGGGCAATTTTGGGGATATATAAGCATGTTATATTTCATGCATATAACTACTATAGGTCCCATTTTTCCCATACAATGGTTTACGGTCGTCACCTTAGATCATAATGTGGTCTCTGGTCTCGACCTGTATTGTGTGCACTTGGTTTAGCTAGGTTCGGCTACATACTTAAGTATTTTCCTATTAATTAAGAATTTTTTCTCCTCCTTTTATGGTCCAAGTTTTGCAACCGGATTGGCTTATATTCTTTACTGCGCCTGCGTGGTTCTAAGTATGGCCTTTGGATAGTATCTTTTTCTTACAGGTTAAATTCTGTCCATGGTGGTCGGTCACGCTTTTCTACCTTAGTGTGGAACGCGTCATTACCATGCGACGTTTTCCGTAATGACGTCATTACGTCTCCGCTCCTTTCCGTCTTTTCACGCATGCGCAGGTGCCTATCTGACGCCATTTAAAGCCCTCGGTGGCCAGTATCGGTCCACACGAGGCATTTGATGCGGCGGTTGACTCCATACTGAGGAACTGTACAGGTAAATCTCCTCGAGATAACGTTCTTGATGCATTACGCTATAACAACACCTACCATTTATCCTTTTGACTTATGATCTTTTCTACTTTTTCTTTGTCTTTACTTCTTAGACATATTCTTTTGAAGTGGAAGAGCGGGATTTTTTTTGTAGTCGCTTCATCCTAATGGTGATGCATAATTGATGAATCTTCGTTTGATTTAGGACTACCTCCATTTGTGAAGTCTGTGTTAGTCCCCTCTCCTCTTCACTCCATGACCAGGAGCTGTTCTACTATACTGGTGGGTGTTTTTTTTATACATATTGGACATTCCTTAATTAGTTTAGGCTATAATAGGGTGCTTTTTACATTGAAACCCACATAAGTACTAATTTTGGGCTTGCTATCCTGCTCTTTTATTATTTTTTTGTTTTCTTTCAATGTCTTTAAGTGTAAATACTTGTTACCGTACATAGAGTCTTCCTCAGTCCCGCCGCCTATCATCATTTGGGGACCCTTGTTGGAGGCCTGTGGACTCTTTCAATATTTTAGCCCCTTTTATGGGGTGACCTTCCCCCTTTTTACATCATTAACAATGCACGTAATCTGTTGACACATGGAATGCTGAACAAATCCTGGAAATTTCTGTAAGCAAACATTTACTTGTTGTAACTACTTTGTTTTTTGTATATGTACATAATAAGATACCAATCTATATTATGTAATGATTGTATATCTAACAGAATTTGTCTCTCCATAGACAATTTTTGAGCTTTATGTCTGTAAATCCCCTGAAGAAGGGCTTCATACCGAAACAGCTGTTGGGTCTGATCATAAATGTCCAACCTTCTCTTCATCAATTTACCGAGCTTTCTGGATTTGTACAAACTCCATTGGATTTTTAATTCAGAATGTTTTTTGTTCTTGTACTTATTGATTCAATTTATACTTTTTATATACTCTTGTCTGTTTGCAGTCACTTCCAAAGTCCCACCTCCAAGGGGGTTTTTCTGTTTTTTCTTTAGATCTGAGGGGGACATGCAAGGAAAATAAAAAACAGCATTTTAGCTTGCACATGATTCGATAATAAAATCAGCAGAGTTTCCCCTCATTTCAGATCTACCCCTCAGATCTACAGTGACTGCACTTCCAAGTGCACTTTCAGTGCAATTTCAAGTGCACTTTGTACTTATAGTTTTCACTTGTAGTGAAAAGTTGATTTTCCTTTCGTAAATAACCCCCAGTGTGTCAACATGTGCTATCTCCCATCACGGGATATCAATGTACGCATTTTGGTGGTGCAACCCCTTCCTCATAACTAAAGTAGGTGAGGGGAAGGGGTTGCACCCCCGAAATACGTCCATTGATACCCCATAATGGGAGCTAGCACATGTTGACACACTGGGGGTTAATTACGAAAGGCAAATCCACTTTGCACTAAAAGTGCACTGCAATTGCACTTGTAAGTGCAGTCGCTGTAGATCTGAGGGGAAGATCTGCTGATATTGTCATCCCATCATGTACAAGCTAAAATTATGTTTTTTATTTTCCTTGCATGTCCCCCTCAGATTTACAGCGACTTGTGGCTTTAGAAAACTAGATGTAGGCTTTAGCAAACTAGATGTCGGGAAAGACACATTTAAGGCATGGGATCATGAGGGAAATACAAATGTTTTGGCCCAATTTGTGTGCATCGTCAATTTTTGGCTTTGTGATTCTTAAAAACACATAAAGATTACAATTAACATTACTTAGGGGAGTGTTTACCAACTCTCCTTTTCCAGATGCATTCCCAGGTCATGTGTTCTATATTTTTCATAATTCATTTTTATACTGTGGAAAATAAAGAAAACAGGACCTGGTGGTGCATCTAGAGAAGTGGAGTGGAGAAACACTGACCTCAGACACTAAAGACTAGGTTCACATTGGAGCGATCTGTCATGCGATTTGAGAGATAAAATTGCATGACAAGTCACAGCCTATTGGAGGCAATGGCACTGTTCCAATCGGTGCGACACAGATTTAGCGGCGCCGCACCAATTTTAGTTCCTGTACTACTTTTTCCAATTTCAGGTGTGACTTCAATAGACATCTGGGCATGAAGCCACACAAATGTCTATCAAGTAACACCTGAAATTGCGCTGACCTTGCTACTTAGAAATCGATTTCAAAGTAGCTTTTTCAAAGTAGCATCAATGTGAACCAGGGTTTAAAAGTAATAAAAACATGTTAAATAGGAAAAAAAAAAACAGGAGCCAACAAGTGGAACAAAACTTCAGCCCAGGCCAGATGCACTTAAAATTTGGCAAGCATGTCGACATAATCATGTATTCTTCTCTGTAAAGCAGTGGCAACCTCCGTTATTTGCTCTAGATCATTCAAAGCCTGCATCATACAGTATCTGCACTCATACGGCCAATTGTGCATCTTGGAAGTTTGTGACCTTGTAAGGGAACGATGGTCAAGTGGCTGGGGCCCTAAATGGTGAATTATGGTCACGTTACTAGTCAAATTGGGGAAATACTTACCTACCAAGTCTATTGTTGCTTGCAACCTGCTTGCCCTTCAGACACCTACACTACTAGGAATGCACACACTGCAACTACTCTGTAATCTTAGCCCTGGTGCCTGGGTCTACAAAACTCGGGTACCTAGCAACACTGCCAGCTCCTTCCACCTCTTCCTTCTCAATTCTAATGTTAAGGCACTACATACTTTGCTAATGTGTGGAGTGGGTGTTTGGTTTGGACATCTAAACACTTGACATGTATACACATTTGAAGCCAGATTCAAAGAATACTTACTTGCGCAAATAAGAGGCTCACGAGTAGTTTCTTCCACTTCTGGGTCTCTTTGGCCCTCTGTTGCGCCAGGGGATGTTACATCAACAAGTGCAAGGTCTGTACTGGGTCCAGCAATCAAATCCCACGCCTCAAAACAAACATCCTGGTTGAACTGACCACACTCACTTTCCTCTAAAAAGAAACAATACACCATTCGTTAAGCCACTTGCTCACATCTGTTTCTAGCATCCATTTTGCTGCATTAGTTGACCAACCTTGCACTTGGGACAATGTTTGCTCCTGACTAGTGGACTCCACCATGCTGCACTGTGGTTTTTTAGCATAGAAAAATGCATTGAAAAGGGAAGGTGATGTCATTACAGAGGACAAACACTGGACAAGTGCCAACATTTAAAAACTCATGCAGTTGCCCCCCAGCCCTCTTGTCTCCTATGGGATAAGGGATATGTGAGGATAATTCTAGCAGGCATGACTGTGTGACTGTGATAGACATGTGCGTTTAGTTTCGTACGAATCGAAAATTCGTACGGATTTCCAAAAATCATCCGAAATACGAATTTCTATTCTTACAAATTTTATACGAAATACGAAATTTCGTTGACGAATTTCGTTTCGGGAGTGGGAGACTGTTCAAACTGGTACTGGTAGTCGATGGGAGATTCAAAATTGGACAAAATAAGAATGTTCGTTAATATCGTTTTATTATTGTCATAATAATTACGATTATTCGTTATGATGAAGTTAAAAACCCAGGAAGTCAGCACAGGAATGGTGGGAGCCCCTCATAACGAATGTTTGTAATTGTTACGAAAAGTTAACGAATCTAACGAAAATTCGTATTTCGTACGAAACTAATCCAGATTGAATTTCGGACACGAATTACGAAATATGAATTTTCGTCTAATATGGAACGGAACGGAACGAAACTAAACAAATTTATTGACGGCGCACATGTCTAGACTGTGATCTCCGGGCCTCTCCTCTACTCATATCTACCCTGGCAAGGCTGCATTAATGGGCACTGATGAGCCAGACAGCAACCAGAAAGTGTTCTTTAACCCTTAAGCTCTGCCCTAAGCCCCATTGCCTTTGCCCCACCTAGAATCACCCCTGTCAGTGGCTAAATGAGTGTGTTTGAAGTTCTCATTTACAATTTTGGGGAGAAGATGGCCCTGTCTCCCCTGTTGGGGCCCAAGTGAGGGTAGCCTCCCTTCGTCCCCCAAAAAAAAGGGCAAAACCCCCAAAAAATTATGAATGTTCATTTCTGCTTTATATTTAACTTTATTTTAAAAAAACTAATTCAGACAAAGTTTAGAGAAAACATGGGGGCGTGGTCTGGAGCTGCTCTGTGATGGCTGCTTGACTCGTGGTCTCCCGCACACCGGAGCAGTAAAAGACAAGCCACTGGGATACTAAGCCTCCTCTAACCATGGGGAAGGGAGATAGCAGCTCCTCAGCCACCCACGGACCAAAGGATCCATCAGCGCAGCTGCCAGGCAACATCCCTGCGATGTTTAAGCTGCCAGCAGAAGAAGGCCACACAGCCTCGTGCTCTGAGCAGCCACGCACGCCGCACGGAAGCTCCGCTACCCACAGCGACTCAGCACATAGCCAGATGGCAGCGTCTCATTCCCTCAGCATAACTGACCTACAAACTGTGACAATGGACATTAAATCTACACTGGGGGCAGCTATTACGGACCTAAAAACTGAAACACAATCCATAGCATCCAGGATGGGATCAGTGGAACAGGCCTCAGCACGCCATGCAGAAGCCGTAAGGCAAGTACAAAAAAGCTCAGATATGCACTTATTACACATAATAGAGCTAAACAGGCACGTTGAGGACCTTGACAATCGTGGTCACCGCCATAACATCCGCATGAGAGGTGTCCCAGGGCCTATGGATCAAAATCCCCTGGAACACACAGCCTCAGCCATCTTTAATGATCTACTAGACAGGCCACCAGACTCTCCCATAGAATATGAGAGAATCCACAGGGCCCTCAGACCAAGAGGCCATGACAACGACCCTCCCAGGGACATCATTTGCTGTTTGGTCAACTTTCCCCTGAAAGAAGCACGCCAGATGATCTCCAAGCTTTCTGTGAGGCGCTAATAATTCCTTACACAGAAGTCCCGGAATGGTACAGTTCATTCTCGCTCAAAGACACATGGATCGAAGTGACCAAGAACTACACCCCACGAGCCCAGTGACACAGAGATCGACGCCGCAGGTCACCATCTACTAATTCAAGCAGGAGAGGAGAAGCTCAAGGAAGCCCCGACTTATCCCCCCCTCATCGCAGAGACCGCATGGATCACGTCGATCAAATGGACACTTAAACAACAAGGAAGTCTATGTCTTATGATATACTTTCTAATACCTCTTGCCCAAAATCTGAGACTTTTTACCCTAACTACTAAGTGAGATCTGTAAATTCTCAAATCCATACTGCCCTACTTTATACAGATCTGCAATTATCTATCCCCACTTTATACTAACTACTTTTGTTCTTTGTTTTACAAACCGCATCTTATACCCACAGTGCATATTAGATGAGCTACGCTGAAGAATGCGGAGAAATATGGACTTCCAGAAACCACGTGCGCTGCTATAAATGAAAAGTGGACACTCTCTCCAAATTGCTATGCAGTGGAGACTAATTATAAAGTTTTAGCACGCTGGTACCTAGTCCCAGCTAGAGTTGCAAAATTTGTCCCCTCATATTCGCCAAATTGTTTTACAGGATGCGATTTACCAGGCACTCATTTTGGACAAAAATATTCTCAATGGCATCTAAAAGTCGTGAAATTCCAATTCTTCCAGACCCTGCTACTGCTTTACTAAATCTTAAACCTTCCACACTTACCCAAACTCAATTTCAATTACTAATTTATCTAACTACAGCTGCCAAACAAACTATTGCCAAAGCTTGGAAAACAAACTCTCTAATTTTAGTGGAAGCCAAACACAGAATGACTAGAGCACTGTTATTTGCAAAAATGACAGCTATTGAAGAAAAAAAAAAATCGTAAAATTTGGCAGCCCTGGATGAAACATTACTTCCCAACCGACTTTGACCAATCTTTGATGTTACCAAACTAGTATCTATACAATCTCTCAAATTATATATACATATATGTCAGGAGTCAGATCACCGTCCCGGGTGTTTATTTATTTTTTCCTCATATTATCTTTTTTCTATCCTGTACTCGATTTAACAAGTTTTTACTTTAAGGTTACTTATCTCTAACTTTACTACGGCTTTATGCCTTATTAAATGAGTATGATATCTTGACAAATAGTCAGATCGACGCATCTGCTAATTTATTTTTTATTTTTAATCTCACATTTTTTAAAGATATTCACTTAATTATCTATGTGCATTTATTAATCATAGTGAATAGTTATATATATATATATATATATATATATATATATATATATATATATATGTGTACTCAATATGTTATACTTGGTACTGTTAATGTAACCGAGATACATCTAGATGCTTCTGTATTTTAGTATTTTCCTTTTATTTATTTTTTTATTTTTTTCCCCTCTCCAACTTCTGTTCCCCTATTGAAATCTCAATAAAAACATTTGACAAGAAAAGTGGACACTCATGAGTAACATATTTCTAACCTGGAATTCTAGCGTGTGAGGAGCCCCGGTTTCTCACACGCTCAGAATTCATATAATGCACAAAACAACACACTCATTAATGCTCAAGTAATGATGTCTGTCGTTGGATCGGTTATCTCCCACAATATTGTTAGGCTCTGCTTGAACCACACCTAGGTCAGACTTCTAAGACACTTACGTGGTCTATGTAAAACGGTGATTATTGTACAGTTATTTTAAGATAGAATTTACAATAGATAACATCAATCAAAAGACATTCTGGTGGTCGTTAAATCCTTATAACACACACTATGCTCATATGACTCACAACACCCTCATTCCATCCCATGTGGAAAGACACTAACATCCTCTTAAGCAAAACAATACAACACCATCTAAGGTCAGAACAGCACTATCTTACATTCAAAGAATCAAACCCCTCACGACCACCAGAATGGCGTGCTTATAAAAATGTTAAGTTTTGAATACCTAAGTTCTTATGGTTCCTAATTGTTATTATTTGAAAATCTGTTATGTTTACCACTACTAATAGATTGTTTTAATGTAGTATAAAAGATAAGACAGAAAGATAGCAAAGAAAAATAATTATAGAAGGCAAAAAAGGAAGAGTAGTATGAAACGATACGCAGGGTAGGAGAAGACCTTTAGTCTGTCCCTAACGAATATAGAAGGGTCGCTGTGGTTCCACATCGATGGAACAGGACATATAAATGAATGCATTTGTCCTCATTACAAACAAATATTACCCCTCATCTAACACTTGGCCAAAGCTATCCACTCTCTAGGACATAAATTCTTCCAAATACATAGACTGACATTTCCCTTCTACTTAATATTTTTATCCCTATAAACATTTACTTATTTCAGTAACATACTGCCCTCCGGTGGCGGAAATACCTATTGCAGTAAAGCTCTTTGAACACATTCCCCAACAGAGGAAGTTTCTTTTTTTCATCCCCTCTGAACTTTCCGGACCTTTGATCTCTAATCAATACCTGTTAATTCTCTACTATTTCACACAAGGTAGAATAGCTGGTCTAATCCTACCTCCGGTACATATATAAGTTCCCCCCCTTCCCCCATCCTTTTTTTTCTTTTTTCTTTTTTTTTCTTTCATTCCCTTAGCCCACCAACCACAATCCTCTGTTTACTCTATACAAAACTTGACAAGCCAATACTCTTCACCAACACAATGGGGCTGATTTACTAATAACAGTGCGCTGCGCTGGTTCTAACCTTAATTGGTGCGCCGG
Organism: Rana muscosa; assembly: GCA_029206835.1. Taxonomy (NCBI): domain Eukaryota; kingdom Metazoa; phylum Chordata; class Amphibia; order Anura; family Ranidae; genus Rana; species Rana muscosa. Next base: position 242,316,314 of record CM055120.1, read on the forward strand.
ATAACTCCTTCACTGGGCGCAGGAAGCAGCGGCGCACTGTTATAGTAAATAGAAATGTCAGCGGCGCTCTGTTGAAAATGAATGGTTCCCTATGGGAGCCCATTGATTTGAATAGAGGTCGCCCGGGAAGTCGGATCCGACTTGCGGGGCGACTCGTGTGCCGGCTGACACAGGGACAGCGCGACTCTGCGAGGCGACCTGGACACGACCTGAGCATGAAGCAGCCGCTCAAGTCGTGTCCTAGAGGCGACTAGCCGGCTGAGAATGTGTCCAGCGTGATGTCATTGCGCTGGTCCTCGGCAGCCTCACTGTCCCGTGTTTGGTATGAATCATGAAGGGGAACTCCAGGCCAAATTTTAATGAAAAAACCGGCATGGGTTCCCCTTCAGGAGCATACCAGGCCCTTAGGTCTGGTCTGGATTCTAAGGTGAACCCCCTAAGCCGAAAAACGGCGTGGGGGTCCCCCCAAAATCCAAACCAGACCCTTATCCGAGCACGCAACCTGGCAGGCCGCAGGGGAAAAGGGGGGACAAGAGCGCCCCCCCTCCCTCCTGAACCATACCAGGCCGCATGCCCTCAACATGGGGGGTTTGGTGCTTCGGGGCAGGGGGGCGACCTGCGGCCCCCCCACCCCAAAGCACCCTGCCCCCATGTTGATGGGGACAAGGGCCTCTTCCCGACAACCCTGGCCGTTGGTTGTCGGGGTATGCGGGCGGGGGGCTTTTCGGAATCAGGGCGCCCCCTTTAAAAAGGGGGCCCCCAGATGCCGGCCCCCCCACCCTATGTGAATGAGTATGGGGTACATCGTACCCCTACCCATTCACCTGGTGGCAAAATAAGTCAATAAAAAAAAGACAACACAGGTTTGAAAAGTAATTTATTGGGCAGCTCCGGGGGTCTTTCTGCCGGGCCCCCGCTATCTTCTGCTAGCTCTTTTGCTAGCGGGTGTCCCGGGCTTCCTCGCCGTCTTCTTCCGACTTCGGGGGTCTTTCTGCCGGGCCCCCGCTATCTTCTGCTAGCTCTTTGCTAGCGGGGGTCCCGGGCTTCCTCGCCGTCTTCTTCCGACTTCGGGGGTCTCTTGTTCTGTTCTCCGGTTGTTCTCCCGCTCTCTGACGCCTTCTCCACGATCTCCGGTTCTTTCTGCCGGGCCCCCGCTATCTTCTCGCAGCACTTTTGCTAGCAGAGCCGGTCTTCTACGTCGCCTTCTTCCTTCTTCTCTTCGCCCGATGTTGCCTCGTCGCTGTCCACCGCCGCAATGATCTGTCCGAGCAGCGGTGCCACTTTTATTTGCATGGGGCGTGGTCACCGGATGATGCCACCACTGACCCCGCCCCCATTTCACGTCACAGTCCCATCATTCCCCGGGACTGTGACATCATACGGGGGCGGGGTCAGTGGTGGCATAAGCCGGTGATCACGCCCATGCCAATAAAAGTGGCACCGCTGCTCGGCCAGATCATTGCGGCGGTGGACAGCGACGAGGCAACATCGGGCGAAGAGAAGAAGGAAGAAGGCGACATAGAAGACCGGCCCCCGCTAGCAAAAGAGCTGCGAGAAGATAGCGGGGGCCCGGCAGAAGGCAGAAAGAACCAGAGATCGTGGAGAAGACACCAGAGAAGAACCGGAGAACAGAACAAGAGACCCCCGAAGTCGGAAGAAGACGGCGAGGAAGCCCGGGACCCCCGCTAGCAAAAGAGCTAGCAGAAGATAGCGGGGGCCCGGCAGAAAGACCCCCGGAGCTGCCCAATAAATTACTTTTCAAACCTGTGTTGTCTTTTTTTATCGACTTATTTTGCCACCAGGTGAATGCGTGGGGGTACGATGTACCCCATACTCATTCACATAGGGTGGGGGGCAGGTATCTGGGGTCCCCCTTATTAAAGGGGGCTCCCGGATTCTGATAAGCCCCCCGCCCGCAGACCCCGACAACCAACGGCCTGGGTTGTCGGGAAGAGGCCCTTGTCCCCATCAACATGGGGGCAGGGTGCTTTGGGGTGGGGAGGGCCGCAGGTCACCCCCCCTGCCCCGAAGCACCAAACCCCCCATGTTGAGGGCACGCGGCCTGGTACGGTTCAGGAGGGAGGGGGGGCCGCTCTCTCGTCCACCCCTTTTCCCCTGCGGCCTGCCAGGTTGAGTGCTCGGATAAAGGGTCTGGTGTGTATTCTAAAGGGACCCCACGCAATTTTTATTTTAGTTTTTGGCACGGGGTTCCCCTTAAAATACATGCCAGACCTGAAGGGCCTGGTATGGATTCTGGGGGGACCCCCAAGCCATTTTTTTTTTCATTTTTTTGGATGAGGGGGTCCCCTTTGAATCCATACTAGACCCAAGGGCCTGGTATGGACCTGGGGGGGGGAACCCACGCTGTTTTTTTTTTTTGTTTGTTTTTTGAACCGTTTTTTTTTTTTTTCATTTCCTTTAACAACCAGCTATAAACAGGTCAAACAAAAAATCGCCGCAAAATTGCGGTACTTGCGTTTTGGATGCGGGTCCATTGAATTCTATTACATCCAAAACACTGTTTTTGTCCTGGCAAAAAAAATCTGCAGTTGCGTTTAAAATCGTTTTTCACAAACCCTCAAAATGCCTTCAGACGCCAAAGATTTCCATGTTTCAGACGCGGTACCAGCGTTTACCCGCATTTTAGTTTAGAAGCGTTTTTAAAGGTGACCTATTTTTTTACATTGATAAACTCCAAATTTATGGCAAATGAGGAAAAACCATTATATATATATACAGGTCCTTCTCAAAAAATTAGCATATTGTGATAAAGTTCATTATTTTCTGTAATGTACTGATAAACATTAGACTTTCATACATTTTAGATTCATTACACACAACTGAAGTAGTTCAAGCCTTTTCTTGTTTTAATATTGATGATTTTGGCATACAGCTCATGAAAACCCAAAAATCCTATCTCAAAAAATTAGCATATTTCATCCGACCAATAAAAGAAAAGTGTTTTTAATACAAAAAAAGTCAACCTTCAAATAATTATGTTCAGTTATGCACTCAATACTTGGTCGGGAATCCTTTTGCAGAAATGACTGCTTCAATGCGGCGTGGCATGGAGGCAACCAGCCTGTGGCACTGCTGAGGTGTTATGGAGGCCCAGGATGCTTCGATAGCGGCCTTAAGCTCATCCAGAGTGTTGGGTCTTGCGTCTCTCAACTTTCTCTTCCCAATATCCCACAGATTCTCTATGGGGTTCAGGTCAGGAGAGTTGGCAGGCCAATTGAGCACAGTAATACCATGGTCAGTAAACCATTTACCAGTGGTTTTGGCACTGTGAGCAGGTGCCAGGTCGTGCTGAAAAATGAAATCTTCATCTCCATAAAGCTTTTCAGCAGATGGAAGCATGAAGTGCTCCAAAATCTCCTGATAGCTAGCTGCATTGACCCTGCCCTTGATAAAACACAGTGGACCAACACCAGCAGCTGACATGGCACCCCAGACCATCACTGACTGTGGGTACTTGACACTGGACTTCAGGCATTTTGGCATTTCCCTCTCCCCAGTCTTCCTCCAGACTCTGGCACCTTGATTTCCGAATGTACTTTGGACCACTGAGCAACAGTCCAGTGCTGCTTCTCTGTAGCCCAGGTCAGGTGCTTCTGCCGCTGTTTCTGGTTCAAAAGTGGCTTGACCTGGGGAATGCGGCACCTGTAGCCCATTTCCTGCACACGCCTGTTCACGGTGGCTCTGGATGTTTCTACTCCAGACTCAGTCCACTGCTTCCGCAGGTCCTCCAAGGTCTGGAATCGGTCCTTCTCCACAATCTTCTTCAGGGTCCGGTCACCTCTTCTCGTTGTGCAGCGTTTTCTGCCACACTTTTTCCTTCCCACAGACTTCCCACTGAGGTGCCTTGATACAGCACTCTGGGAACAGCCTATTCGTTCAGAAATTTCTTTCTGTGTCTTATCCTCTTGCTTGAGGGTGTCAATGATGGCCTTCTGGACAGCAGTCAGGTCGGCAGTCTTACCCATGATTGCGGTTTTGAGTAATGAACCAGGCTGGGAGTTTTTAAAAGCCTCAGGAATCTTTTGCAGGTGTTTAGAGTTAATTAGTTGATTCAGATGATTAGGTTAATAGCTCGTTTAGAGAACCTTTTCATGATATGCTAATTTTTTGAGATAGGAATTTTGGGTTGTCATGAGCTGTATGCCAAAATCATCAATATTAAAACAAGAAAAGGCTTGAACTACTTCAGTTGTGTGTAATGAATCTAAAATATATGAAAGTCTAATGTTTATCAGTACATTACAGAAAATAATGAACTTTATCACAATATGCTAATTTTTTGAGAAGGACCTGTATATATATATATATATATATATATATATATATATATATATATAAGAAATTGCTTCCATTGCATTGTGGACAATCCACAACTTGGGGCAGCTGACGTGGCAAGTGGACAATCCACAACTTGTGGCAAGTGATGTGGCAAGTGACACGCTAAATACAAGTACACTGCTGCTCTCAGCTGCTCATATCACTCTGGTCTCACTAAATAGCTAAAATCGTAAATAATAGGATTTTTATAACAGCTTACCTGTAAAATCCTTTTCTTGGAGTACACCACGGGACACAGAGCTAGTCATTACATAATGGGTTAAGGGTCACCAGCGGTGATTGGACACTGGCACAACCAATGGAAGACAGTTCCCCTCCATATAACCCCTCCCATCAGGGAAGTACCTCAGTTTTGTAGCAAAGCAGTAAGGTTCCCATAAGAAGGGTGGGACCTCTGTGTCCCGTGGTGTACTCCAAGAAAAGGATTTTACAGGTAAGCTGTTATAAAAATCCTATTTTCTTTATCGTACACCACGGGACACAGAGCTAGTCATTACATAATGGGACGTCCCAGAGCAATGCTCATATGAAGGGGGGGAGACACAGATCAAACAGACCGCTTGCGGACCAGAAGCCCTATACTGCTGCCTGCAGCACACTTCGCCCGAAGGCGGAATCCTCATGTCCTTTCACATCTATTTGATAGAATTTGGAAAATGTATGGACTGAAAACCAAGTTGCAGCCTTACAGATCTGAGCCATCGAAGCCTGGTGGTGCACTGCCCATGAAGCACTTATCGCCCTGGTAGAGTGCGCCTTAACAGGAAAAGGAGGAGTCCTGTTCTTTAAACCATAAGCTTGAACAATTACTTGTCTAATCCACCTGGAAATGGTGGATTTTGATACCGCTTGGCCCTTCTTGGGACCATCTGGTAAAATAAACAAAACATCTGTTTTACGTATCTGAGCGGTTGCTTGCAGATACACCCTTACCGCTCTCACTAGATCTAGAGAGTGTAATAATTTTTCCCCCGCCGTCCGCGGGTTTGGAAAAAAGGAAGGCAGAACAATGTCTTGATTCAAGTGAAAAGCCGACACCACCTTAGGCAGAAAAGCCGGATGGGGTCGTAGTACGATCTTGTCCTTGTGACAAATTAGATAAGGCTCTTTACAAGAAAGAGCTGCTAGCTCTGATACTCTCCTAGCAGAAGCTATAGCAATCAGAAAGGCCAATTTCCTACTTAATATAATTAAAGGAATATGGCGAATAGGTTCAAAAGGTTGCTTTTGCAACACTGACAATACCAAATTCAAATCCCATGGACACAAGGGAGACCTGACTGGAGGATTTATCCTCAGTACCCCCTGAATGAATGTCCGAACTAGGGAGTGAGATGCCAATGGTCTCTGAAAGAAGACTGATAGAGCCGATATTTGCCCTTTGATGGTGCTAAGGGCTAATTTCATATCCACTCCTAACTGGCAAAAAGCAAGAATCCTACTTATTTCATATTTCAGAGGATTCCAACTTCTGGATTCACACCAGGAAACGTATGCTTTCCAGACTCTATGATAGATGAGTCTGGAGGCTGGCTTTCTAGCATTAATGAGCGTAGAAAGAGCCAGGCCAGAGACCCCTCTCTTTTTCAAAATGTGGGTCTCAGCAGCCAGGCCATCAAATTTAGCCTTTGTAAGGAAGGGTGGAATACTGGACCCTGTGACAACAGGTCGTGTCGAAGTGGAAGCTTCCAGGGCCTTCCTATCGCCATTTTTACGATCTCGGCGTACCAAGGCCTCCTGGGCCAGTTTGGGGCCACTAGGATTACTGGTATTCCCTCCTCCTTGATCCTGCGAAGCAGTCTTTGTAGAAGAGGGATCGGAGGGAATGCATAGATCAGTGAGAACTGATTCCATGGAGTTATTAGAGCGTCTGTCCCGTAGGCTAGAGGATCTCTCGTTCTGGACACAAAGTTGTCCAATTTCTTGTTGAACCTGGAAGCTAGCAGGTCTACATCTGGGTTTCCCCATCTCAGACATATGACCTGAAAGATCTCTGGGTGAAGAGACCACTCTCCTGGTAGCAGCTGCTGACGACTCAGGTAGTCTGCTTGCCAGTTTTCTATCCCTGGAATGAAGATTGCAGAGATGCAAGGTACATGCTCTTCTGCCCATGCCAAGATCCGGTTCACCTCTCTTTGGGCTGCCCGACTGTGGGTGCCTCCTTGGTGATTGATGTAAGCTACTGCCGTAGCATTGTCGGATTGAACCCGAACTGGGTAGCCCTGTAACCTGTATGTTCAGGTTTTGAGGGCTAGATATACTGCACGGATCTCTAGCACGTTGATGGGCAGGATCCCCTGAGTCTTGGCCCAGGTTCCCTGGGTTAGAAGCCTCCTCGAATACTGCACCCCAGCCCGATAGGCTGGCATCCGTAGACACCACCTTCCAGGCTGCTGGGAGGAAGCACTTTCCCTTCCGTAAATTCTTGGCTTCTAGCCACCAATTGAAGCTGTGGCGTACTTGTGAGGACAGGCGCATGGGTATATCCAGAGCTTGGCTCTTTCTGTTCCAGGAGGCTAAAATATTGCCTTGAAGTAGTCTCGAATGAAACTGGGCGTAAGGGACCGCCTCGAAGGAGGCTACCATCTTTCCCAATAGTCTCATGCAAAGGCGAATAGACGGCCTCTTGTTTGCTTTGACCTTGTGGATCAGGTCTTTCTGAGACTGTATCTTTGGCTCTGGCAGGTATACCCTGTTTTGGGCTGTATCTATGATCATGCCCAGGTACACTATCCTTCTTTGGGCCTGGAGAGAGGATTTTTGTAAGTTTATAATCCATCCTAAATGCTCCAGGTATCCTACTGTAGTGTCTACAGCGTGATCCAATCCCTCCTTTGACTGATCTATTAATAGTAGATCGTCTAGATAGGCTGTTACCGCAATGCCCCGTGTTCTCAGGTTTGCTAACATAGGAGCTAGCACCTTTGTGAATACTCTGGGCGCGGTGGCTACACCAAATGGCAGGGCCACAAATTGAAAGTGGCGATCTTCTACCGCAAACCTTAGGAATCTTTGGTGAGCGGGGAGGATTGGTATGTGTAGATATGCGTCTTTGATATCTATGGACGCAATGAATTCTCCGCCTTTTAAAGTAGCCACCACGGATCGAATCGTTTCCATTCGAAAATGGCGAACGTTCAGAAACCGGTTTAGATTTTTTAGATCCAGGATGGGTCTGACTTCTCCGTTCGGTTTTGGAATCACAAAGAGGTTTGAGTAAAAACCTGAACCTTGCTCCTTTTGGGGTACCTCTGTAACCACACCTTGAGCTATTAAGTGATTCAAACCTTTGAAGAAGGATCCTCTTTTTTGTGGATCCTTGGAGAGTCTTGAACTTCGGAATTGAGAAGATGGGATCTCTCGAAATTCCAGTCTGTACCCTGAGGATATTGTGGATACCACCCATTTGTCCTGGGTTTCTGTCCGCCAAGTCGCTGAGAACTGACGAAGCCTTCCCCCCACTCGGCCGAGCGGGGGCGCCCCTTCAATGAGAGGTTTTGGGGGCTTGCTTATTAGCTCTTGAACCCCACGGCTTCTTGTTCTTCTGAGCCTGTTCTTTGGCTTTTTTGGGCGGCTGAAAAGGCCGTCGCCACTGGCTGGAGTCAGATTTCCCGGGAGCTGGGGAGAGAGTGTGTTTAAAACAAGGTCTCTTGTTTTTCTTTTTCTCAGGTAAAAGTGTCGTTTTACCACTTGATATCTTTTGGATATATCTTTCTAAATCTTCCCCAAAAAGGCGTTCGCCATGGAACGGGAAACTTGCCAACAACTTTTTGCATGGGGCTTCCGCTGACCAATGCTTAAGCCAAAGTACTCTGCGCATCTGTACCAGCTGGAGTGTAAGGCGTGATGCCTGTATGATAGAATCTCTCATGGCATCCACTGTGAAGCATAAGGCTTTAGGCAAATTCTCCCAATTTTTAGCCTGCTCTGAAGGAAGCTCCTTCAGCCCCTGCTTTACCTGTTGGCTGACGACCTGACACATACCGACTGCTGCTACTGCAGGTTGGATAATTGAGCCGGCCAAAAGGAAGGAGGATTTCAGTAGGGATTCCAACTTCTTCTCAGAAGGATCTTTAAACACTTGTACATTATCCACTGGACATGTCAGGTTTTTATTTACACAAGAAATAGCCGCATCTACCGTAGGCAGGCTCCATTTCTTTAAAAAATTTTCCTCCATAGGATAAAGAATGTTAAACTTTTTTGGAGGTGAAAAACGCTTATCTGGATGTTGCCAGTCTGCGTACAATAGATCCTCTAGTAACGGATGAACCGGGAAGGAGCATGCACCTTGCAGGGATCTTAATGATCCTAGGGAGGAGACAGGTGATTCTGTTACCTCCAAAGAGGGTAACCTAAATGCAGCTCGCACGGCTCCTGCATAGCATTGCACCTGTGACTTTAAAATCTGGGATACCGAAAAAGGCTCATCCGATATCCCTGATCCGTCTGACTCCTCATCCTCTGCTGATGTAGCCTCCTCCTCATCCTCCTCCTCCTCAGGTACTTCTGAAGGGAGGTCCAATACTGGAGGAGATCTGCTTCGCTTATTGTCCTTTTTAGAGGATTTAGCGATTAAAGTAGCAATTTTCTCCTCCAGATTATTTAGGGCAGCTGATAAAGTGTCCTCAGTGACATATGCAGGCCCAGGCTTCACTGGGGAAGCCGCCATACCTGACAGAGGTAATGGCTCATCCTGTACAGGTGCATTTGGCAACACAGGAGAGGAAGGTACCGAGTCAGCACAGCTAGAGCCTCCTGTCTCAGGCGGCGGTGCTCTTTTATCTCTTTTTGTCCGCATTACTTCCCCTGGAAGACTTACTGTTTAGACAAAATACAAGGTACCTAAATGCATTTACTACCGTGTTCAGTTTAGCAAATACATTAAGTATGCAACTTTTAACACATAACTATGCATAACATGGATGTCTTCTAGGAAGTACCCAGTCCAACCACATGGAGTCTTACGTCCCTGTATAGCTGCTGTGTTTCTCTGCCAGGAACAAGAGAACTAACGAGCTTGCTTGCTGCTGCAGTGCTTTTTACACTGACAGTCTTTTAAATTTGGCGCCGTTTCTGTGCCTGCGCGCGCCATGTGCCCGCGCACGCCTTCGCCCCCCCCCTCCGATAAAGCGCGCTCCCGCGCGCGCGCGGCCTTTAGCGCTATGGTGGTGGCCATAGTGAGAGAGGACTCTCATCAGCCCCTGTCCCCACTTACCTGCATCTGCAGGTGTCTGTATCGGCCACCGAAAGGAGGAGCGGGGTGCTCAAGCAAGCTCAGCAGCGGAGGTGACGAGCAGTGTACTTCGCCGAAGCCGACACTGAACAGAGTGAGGTGAGTATATTCAGCTCTTTACTCCCCCCAGTGGTGGAAAAAAAGAAGACATCCACTTCTTGAAAAAAAGGTCCCAACTTATTTTTTTTTTTTTATGGACCTTCTAATCTTACCTTATCCACGCCGCAGGTTTTTCTGCTGAAAGTTTTCAGACAGATACCAAACTTCACCCTTCACGGTGGGCTATGTGTGCCAACCTTCAGGGATATGGGTTCCTATTTAAAGGATACCTCTCCCCTGGGCCTTGTACAAGACTCTTACCAGGACTTTATAGCGAAATAGCGAAAGTGCTGGATCTTAGAGCCCAGTCCTCTGAAGAGAGACATTACAGGCGACGCCTCATGGATGAGGCCCGGATCCCATCCAGATTCAGCTCACTTGTAGGCGTCTTGGATGGATCCGAAAGCATAGCTCTTTTACCCCCAGAGGGTCTCTTTGGTAGAGCTTTCCTTTAGCACCTCCTAACGCGTCCAACACCTTTCGACACTGGCGAAAAAACTGAGGTACTTCCCTGATGGGAGGGGTTATATGGAGGGGAACTGTCTTCCATTGGTTGTGCCAGTGTCCAATCACCGCTGGTGACCCTTAACCCATTATGTAATGACTAGCTCTGTGTCCCGTGGTGTACGATAAAGAAAATACTGTTTTTGGAGCTTAGGGCGGCTCCTTATCATATACACGCAAATGTGGTAAAACACGGCATGCAAACGCCACAAAGCACGCCTTTCTAAACGCCACATTCAACCTTACTTCTGAACACTTTGCACCAGCGTCCCGTCTACATGGGGCCTAAAAATGCCTATGCCATTTACAGCTCCAAAACGCCATGGTGGCCATAAGGCCATAGGCTAACATGGAGAGATGTTTTTAAGCTGCAAAAAACGCTCAAACAAGCGGCTTGAAAAACGTCCGTGTGCATGTAGCCTTATATTAACCACTTGCGCACTGCCCAGACCCAGACCAAGTTTCACATTTCAGCGCTGATGCACTTTTAATGACAATTGCGCGCTCATACAACACTGTAACCCAATGAAAATGTTTTATTTGTTGGCACACAAATAGAGCTTGCTTTTGGTGCTATTTGATCACCTTTGTGTTTTAGTTTTATTTTTTTTCTATAAATACAAAAGACCGAGTTTAAAAAAAAAAAATGGATATTTTACCCACTTCAGCACTGGGCCTATTCTGGCACTTCTCTTCTCTTTATGATGTAAAAATCATAAATTTATGGCTATAAAATTACTTCAAAACACCAAACATTATATATTTTTTTGGAGCAGACACCCTAGGGAATAAGATGGCGGTCATTGCAAATTTTTATCTCGCTCGGTATTTGCGCAATAAATTTTCAAGCGCCTTTTGTTTGCTAAAAATATTACAAAACAGTAAAGTTACGGCCAATTTTTTGGTATAATGTGAAAGATGTTGTTATGCTGAGTGAATAGATACCTAACACGTCACGCTTTAAAATTGCGCACACACATGGCATGACACCAAACTTCAGTAATTAAAAATCTCCCTAGACGATGCTTAATTTTTTTTTACACGTTACCATTTTGGCATTACAGAGGAGGTCTAGTGCTAGAATTGTTGCACTCGTTCTAACGCACGCAGCAATAACTCACTTGTGTGGTTTGAACGGCGGTTACATATGTGGGCGGGACTTACGTGTGTGTTCGCTTCTGAGCGCGAGCTACCGGGGACATGGGCGTTTTTTCTTATTTTATTTTTTAACTTTTTTGTATTTCTTACTCTTTTTTTACTATTTTAAATTTTTTGGGATCACTTTTATTCCTATTACAAGGAATGTAAACATCCCTTGTAATAGGAATGTGTGTGACAGGTCCTCTTTATGGAGAGATGCAGGGTCAATAAGACCCCGCATCTCTCCTCCAGGCTGGAAAGCATGATATTGTTCCAAAAAAATCACCAATCTCATGCTGACAGCCGAGATCACGGCTTGGTTAACATACGGGAACACGGCGGGATGTCATAACGTCGTGCCCGCGCCTCCGACGGTCATAGAGATGACTGATGACCATCTGGTCACCAGTCATCTCCAAATCGTTCTCCGAGCCCCAGATGGCACGGGAGAGTCCGGAGAAGCACCGGATGGCGGCAAGATGGGGGAAACGTCCCCTCCCCCGCCTATAAGAACGATCAAGCGGCGGAACTGCCACTATGATCATTTTTATTGTGCACAGAATCGCCGGCTGAAAAGAATGATATCTGAATGATGCCTGCAACTGCAGGCATCATTCAGATGTCACCGCCCAAAGCCAAGGATGTCATTTGACGGTGGGCGGTAGGAAACTGGTTAATATTTTTAAAAAAGGTAATTTTTCTTCTTCATTGATGTACACTGATGAGACTGCACTGATGGGCACCGATAAGGTGGCAAGGGTGGGCACTGAGAGGTGGCATTGCTATTTGGCACTGGTGGGCAGTGAGAAGTGGCACTGCTAGGTGGCAATGATAGTTGGCAGTGATGGGCACTGATAGGCAGCACTGCTAGGTGCCACTGATTGGCACCAGTGGTGGGCATTGATAGGTGGCACTGGCAGGGGCTACCAATTGTCACAGATGATGCAGAATTGCCTCTTCCTCTTTGGGCCCCATGTCCCTTGCACATAAGCCGGTGATTGCCTTTTTTTATGCTCACGCTGTCAGCACAAGAAGAAAACAAAAACCATTACCCAGCTTTTGTTTACATCATGTGATCAGCTGTCATTGGCTGACAGCTGATCACATGGTAAAGTGCAGGTATCGGCCCCTTACTTTGATCTGTCATCACCCGAGTCTCAGTGACTCGGTGACCACAGCGCACGCGCGCGAAGGGGAGGACGTTTATTGACGGACTCCCAGCAATTGAGGACCATGCTGTGGACGTCGATCAGTTATAGCACTGATCTCAAGTGATTAAAGAGGGTCTAAATGGGCCATTTACATGCATCACAATTCAACTCAGGAATGAGTCTTTGAAAAGTTAAACTAAATAATTTGGCCACTTTATCCTTCCAAATAATTCACTTCCTGTCACATAGCCACACAGGAAGTGAGGGGAAATCCCTAACAATGTCTTTCCTTGGGGACACACAGGTCAGTCTAAATACTTTCCCCATTATGCACATTGCACTCCAGCATATTGCGGGGTACACCACAATTTATTAGGTAGTTTGGACTGTGGGGTTTATTTACTAAAGGCAAATCTACTTTGCAGAACAAGTGCACTTGCTGTATATCTGAGGGGGACATGCAAGCCTAAAAAAAAAAAATCTTTGCTTTTACATGATTGTAACATCCAATCACCAGTACTTTCCCTGGAGATTTTCAGCAGCTACACTTTTACTGCAGAGTGGATTTGTCTTTACTAAACCCCAAACTACCCAATGATTTGGGGTGTACACAACAAAGTGCTAGAGTGCAATTTGCTTAATGGGGACACTAGTTAGATTGATCTGTGTGTCCCCAAGAAAAGCCATTGGTAGGGTTTTACCTTCACTTCCTGTTTAGCTGTGTGACAGGAAGTGAAGCCAATGTCACACAGCCAAACTACAAAAAAAAAAAATTCTAAAAAAACAAAAAAAAAAAAAACAAAACACACACACACGCGCAGGGGTTCTAACACTTAGTTTCCCTCAAAATGCCCACAATTAGAATTATATGGCCTTGAGCTATTTTTAAGTGCAGTGCTCTAAATCAGTGCTTCTCAAGTACCCCCAACAGGCCATGTTTGCAGGTTTTCCTTCATCTTGCACATGTGCTTTAAATCAGTCAATGGTTTTGATTTTTGGACAGCAATTCTCGATAAGATAAATTCACAAAACATGTCCTGTTGGGGGTACTTGAGGACTGAGGCTGAGAACCACTGCAGTAAAAAAAGGAAAATTGAATACTTACCGCTCTGCATTTTTCATTTCCTGGTGACGCTCCATTGCAGCACACAATCCATGCATATACTACCATGAAGGCACCAGGGTAGACAAACCACACCAGTTTTGTTTTGACATGCCAATCAGCTGTCACATTTGTTGCAAAGAAAACACAAAACATCAAAACTTTGCATCTAATTTTATTGTTCAACAAAACAAAAAGGGAAGGCAAAATAAAAAACATGGTCAATTTGAAACAGTTACAGACTCAACATCTTGAGCAATTTTTGGCCAAAAAAATGCAGCAGACAATTAAATCAAAGTGAACAAACAACACACATTAACAACATCAGAATTATTTCAGGGGAACATATCTCCCCCACACCAAAAATATACAATCCACAAAAGTTAACCAATCACCTGTTTTGCAAAGACATAACAAATAAAATACATGTGTTACAAACTCGATAAGGACACCAACATGTACATTTTGCCCCCCACACACTTGCCTCTTCTCAAGGCAAGCGACCGAATGCTCTGTGAGCTTTATATAACATATGTTTGTGTGCTAATGAGGCAATTGAAAACACATGCACAGTCCATGGAACACCCAAAATGCAAGTTCACTCAATGTAGAGACTGAAATTCAAAGTGGGTACACCTGTTAAGGATGTCCTTCAATTTCTAACCCATAAAAACACTCTGAGTGAGCATGCCCAGAAATATCCAAGCGCTGTTCACACACAAAAAGCACGCCAAAAAAAAACTGGCTGGGCATGTGCAGAACACCACCAATGCAGCTAGCAAAAAATAACCCCCCCTCCCCCCCGTCCAAAATTAAGCACATCATCCAGCATGCTACAAAATTAGAGATGGGACAATCACCCCTCCCCCCCACCAACAAATCCCATTGCAGTCTATGGGAACTGACTTGTTAATTTTGCTAGTCCCTACTTGGCTGGCTTATCTTCTAGTTATTGGCCTTAAAATGGGGGCCCAGGTCCCACCCTAAGGGACATATATCAATGTCACCAATTTGGAAAACACCAAAAATAAAACAAGGAGAAGTGCCTTTAAATATGCCAAATTGCTTAAGGGCCATTTCACACCACATGCAGTGCATTGTGTTTTTTATGCATGCAAAATGCATGGAAAGTTGGTTATATGGTTCTAAATGGCAGTGTTTGTTCCAGTGCGTTCCAGTTCCACCAAAAAAGTAGAACATGCTGCATTTTACCTGCACTGGACTGTACTGGAACGCATCAAAACGCATCATAAACGCACTGGAACGCACAGGAACACACCTAAATGCACCAAAAACACACTGGAACACACTTGTCCTTATCTATGGTTAATAAAAAAGAGGGGTGAAAAAAAAGCACTGGACTGCATCAAAAACTTCCCAAAAATGCACTGGAACGCATGAAAAACGTGCATGCAGAAAAGCACCTGGAACGCATCCGGATTGTGTTTCTATGGTGTGAACTGGCCCTAGTTCACACTATAGAAACGCAGTCTGGGTGCGTTCCAGGTGCTTTTCTGCATGCGCGTTTTTGACACATTCCAGTGCATTTTTGAGGCGTTTTTGATGCAGTCCAGTCTTTTCACTTAGGACAAGTGTGTTGCAGTGCGTCTTTAGTGCATTTAGGTGCGTTGCGGTGCATTCCAGTGCATTTTTGGTACGTTCCGTTGCGTTTTTGATGTGTTTTACTGGGGTCCAGTACAGTTTTGTACCTAAAAAATGCAGCATGACCAATTATTTTTTGCCTTTCTGAAATGCACTGGAACGGACTGCAGTGGTGTGAACTATGCCATTGGCATTAATGTGATCAACTTTCTTTGCGTTTTCAGGCATAAAAAAAACGCACTGCACTGCATCCGGTGTGAACTGGCCCTAAATATCATCCACGGGGGGTGTCTATAGTATGCCTGTAAAGTAGCACATGTTTTCCATGTTTATAACAGTTGGAGAGCAAAATTACATTTCTAAAGTAAAATAATAGTCATTTAAAAGTCCTTGCGGCTGTAATGAATTGCTGGTTCCTGTCAATACAGATAAAAGTCATTGAAAGTCTTTGCTAACCCAAAAAAAAAAATGCGTGGGGGTCCCCCAAATTCCATAACCAGGCCCTTCAGGTCTGGAATGGATATTAAGGGGAACCCCGCTGCAAATTTTTTAAAAAAATAACGTGGGGTTCCCCCAAATATCCATACCAGGCCCTTCAGATCTGGCATGGATTTTAAGGGGAACTCCACCCCTAAAAATCCACACCAGACCCTTTATCCGAGCACATAACCTGGCCGGCCGCAGGAAAAGAGGGGGGGGACGAGAGCGGCCCCCCTCCCTCCTGAACCGTACCAGGCCACATGCCCTCAACATGGGGAGGATGTCCCCATGTTGATGGGGACAAGGGCCTCATCCCCACAACCCTTGCCCGGTGGTTGTGGGGGTCTGCGGGCGGGGGGCTTATCGGAATCTGGAAGACCCCTTTAACAAAGGGGACCCCCAGATCCCGGCCCCCCCCTGTGTGAAATGGTAATGGGGTACAAATGTACCCCTACCATTTCACAAGGAAAGTGTCAAAAATGTAAAAAATGACAAGAGCCGGTTTTTGACAATTCCTTTATTAATGTCTTCTCTTTTCTTCCATCTTCTTCCTTCTTCCATCTTCTTCCATCTTCTTCTTTTCTCCACTCGGGTTTCTTCCTCCATCTTCATCTTTATCTTCATCTTCATCTTCCTTCTTCCTTCGGTGCTCTCGTCCGAATCTTGCCCCGGCGTCTTCCCTTCTTCTTTCTTCTCCGCCGCTCCGTTTGAATTGGAGGTTCCTGCTGTGCGACACTTCAGTTCCCCTCTGGGTCCGCTTACACCCGGTGACCCCGCCCCCCTCTGACGCACATGGATTTCACGGGGACTTTCCCCGTGGTGACAGAGGGGGGCGGAGCCACCGGGTGGTAGCGGACCAAGTGGAGAACTGAAGCGTCGCACAGCGGGAACCTCCAATTCAAACGGAGCGGCCGGAGAAGAAAGAAGAAGGGAAGACGCCGGGGCAAGATGCGGACGAGAAGACCGAAGGAAGAAGGAAAATGAAGATAAAGATGAAGAGGAAGATAAAGATGGAGGAAGAAACCCGAATGGAGAAAAGAAGAAGATGGAAGAAGAAGATGGAAGAAAGGATTAGACATTAATAAAGGAATTGTCAAAAACCGGCTCTTGTCATTTTTTACATTTTTTACACTTTCCTTGTGAAATGGTAGGGGTACATTTGTACCCCATTACAATTTCACACGGGGGGGCGGGATCTGGTGGTCCCCTTTGTTAAAGGGGTCTTCCAGATTCCGATAAGCCCCCCCGCCCGCAGACCCCCACAACCACCAGGCAAGGGTTGTGGGGATGAGGCCCTTGTCCCCATCAACATGGGGACATCCTCCCCATGTTGAGGGCATGTGGCCTGGTACGGTTCAGGAGGGAGGGGGGGCCGCTCTCGTCCCCCCCTTTTCCCCTGCGGCCGGCCAGGTTATGTGCTCGGATAAGGGTCTGGTGTGGATTTTTGGGGGAACTCCACGCCATTTTTTTAGAAAATTTGGGGTGGAGTTCTCCTTAAAATCCATGCTAGATCTAAAGGGCCTGGTTTGGATATTTGGAGGGAACCCGCACGTCATTTTAAAAAAAAAATTGCAGCGGGGTTCCCCTTAATATCCATTCCAGACCTGTAGGGCCTGGTTATGGAATTTGGGGGACCCCCACGCATTTTTTTTTGGGTTAGCAAAGACTTTCAATGACTTTTCTCTATATTGCCGGGAGCCGACAATTCCTTACAGCCGCGGCTGCTTTTAAATGCCTTTTTTTTCCTTTGGAAATGTCATTTTGCCGGCGCACTGGAAAGTTCAGAGCTGCGCCTGTTCAACTTATGCAAATTGATTTACGTGACTTGACATTTACTAAGATTTTGCCGGCGCATTTAAACCATTGAAATTCCCGCGCTGAGCTCAAAAAAACCTCCCGCAGCTCGAATCGTACTTGCCGGTGCAGTGGGCTGGTTTTGAAAAAGTTACTTTCTCACTCTATTTTGGGCATATTAGTTATTTGGGCAGGTGTCACTACACTTCCTCACATCACCCCACATCACCCCCATTATATTCTCACTTCCAACTTCTTTATATTTAGATTTTAACATGCCGTGCGCCAGGTCCCTAGTGGCGCACTGAGCGCCTCCTCCCGTCCGCCGACAACACTATAGTAAATGGCAAATAGGGCTGCGCTACAGGCGCTAATGTTTTGTAAATACCAAAACAGCCATTGCGCACGCAGATGCGCCAATACTCATGGCGCAAACGTTTGGTAAATCAGCCCCAATGTCTACCCAAAAACCTCAAACCTCTTCATTATCAATAAAACTTGTTTCCTTCAATGCTAAGGGGCATAATATCCCTGAAAAAAAGATCCCAATTTCTCAAAGAATTCAACAACTTGAAGGCTAATATGGTATGCATCCAGGAAACATATTTCAAAGCAGACAAAATTCCGAAATTCACAGATAAGCGATTTCCTCTAGCATACCATGCTACAAACCCTGACTCTAAAACCAAAGGAGTAACTATTCTAATTTCTAAACAAACTCCCTTCCAACATGTATGACCAATTGGGGAGATATATATTCCTAAAACGTAAAATAGGCTCCCACCCTATCACGATTGCAAACATCTATGTGCCCAACACTAAGCAAGTCACATTCTTCCGTCAAATAGGAGACCTGCTTACCTCATTCTCCACAGGCATTCTCATCCTTGGAGGGGATTTTAATGTCCCACTAAACCCCAGTTTAGACACATCAAACGGCACATCAACCCTTAAATTCAGAGCACTAAAACAAATTAAACTGCAAATCCAAGGACTCATGTTACATGATGTATGGCAAATTCAAAACCCCCAAGAGAAAGACTACACCTACTATTCACCTCTGCACCAAAAATATTCTAGAATAGACTACTTTTTTTTATCCCAATCCGACCTTAAATTATTAGGGAAAACCACAATTGAACCCATGATTCTATCGGACCATCATCCAATAACCTTGTCTCTAATATTCCTGGAAAAAGTGTCTAGAACAAAGACCTGGAGGCTGAACACTTCCGTCCTTAAAGACCCCTCTGATATACAACATTTCAATGACTGCCTGGGAGACTATTTCTTACGAAAAACGATAACCAAGAGACATCCCTCCTTAATCAGTGGGAAGCCCACAAATGCGTTATTAGAGGAGAATTTATAGCCAAGACTTCCAGAATTAAAAAAGAACAACAAAACTAAAATCAACTCCCTCATAGCTCATAACTATAAACTTAAAAAGTTACACAAACTCTCTATAGCTAACTCAACATTAAATGAACTAATCCAAGCTAGAACACAACTTGCAGAAGAACTAAACATGAAAACAAAGAGGCAATACATCTTCAGACATAAAATATATTATGAACAGGGTAACAAGAGTGGGAAATTGTTAGCGAAGGCTGTACAAAACAAAAAAAGCGCTGCCACAGTACACTAAATCAGAGACAAGCATGGCAAAGTACATTCATCCAACGAAGAAATAGCCAAACAATTTGAACAATCCTACCAATCCCTTTATAACATTCCTTCTAACCCCAAATGTCCACAAAATTCTGAGAGTAGCAAACAACTTATTCAACAATTCTTACAAAAATACAGTCCATCTCCAATCTCAATAGAAACCGCACGTGAATTAGAATCCCCCCTAGGAGAGGCAGAATACGATAAAGCGATTAATGACATGAAATTGGGAAAGGCGCCAGGTCCAGATGGTTTTCCTTTACAATACTATAAATCAGGGCTCGACAAACCCCGGGCGCCAGGTCGCCATTGCGACTAGAATTAGCGACCTGGCGCAGCACAGCTGGGGTATCCTGTGTCTCCGTGCCCCCCCTCCGCGCCGCGGGATCGCGTCGGGCCGCGCCGGCCGGTAATTGAGGCCGCGGCTTTGTGGCCTTCTGCAGGTCTATGCTTCCTTCTGTGGTCTAGCGCCATCTTGTGGTGGCCGTTGGTATGACAACCAGCAATGCTAATGGAGTTTCCCTGTCTGTTTTCCCTGCCATCTCCTTCCCTCTAATTAGAACCCCCAAACATTATATATATATTTTTCTAACACCCTAGAGAATAAAATGGCGGTCGTTGCAATACTTTCTGTCACACCGTATTTGCGCAGCGGTATTACAAGCGCACTTTTTTGGAAAAAAATACACTTTTTTTTAATAAAAAATAAAACAGTAAAGGTAGCCCAGTTTTTTTTTATATTGTGAAAGATAATGTTACGCTGAGTAAATTGATACCCAACATGTCACGCTTCAAAATTGCGTCTGCTCGTGGAATGGCGACTAACTTTTACCCTTTAAAATCTCTATAGGCGATGTTTAAAAAATTCTACAGGTTGCATGTTTTGAGTTACAGAGGAGGTCTAGGGCTAGAATTATTGTTCTCGCTCTACCGATCGTGGCGATACCTCACGTGTGGTTTGAACACCGCTTTCATATGCGGGCGCTACTCACGTATGCGTTCGCTTCTGCGCGCAAGCTCGGCGGGACAGGGCGCGTTCCTGGCTCCTAACTTTTTTAGCTGGCTCCTAGATTCCAAGCAAATTTGTCAAGCCCTGCTATAAATCATTCTCTAACATCTTGAAACCCCGCTTTCTGGCTGCCTTCCAATCTCTTCATGCATGAAAACAATCCCCCAACTCAACTCTTAGAAGCACACATAGCGGTAATCCCTAAAGAGGGAAAAGATGAGTCTCAGGTCACAAACTACCGCCCAATTTCACTCATCAATGTGGACGTAAAAATTTACGCTAAAATATTAGCTAATAGACTTATCCCACTACTTACGTCCCTTATATCTCTTGACCAAGTAGGGTTCATCCCTGGAAGAGAAGGACGAGACAACACAATAAAAGCACTCAACATCCACCATTTGCTAACATCTAATAAGAAACAAGGCTTCTTTCTCTCCCTAGATGCGGAGAAGGCGTTCGACAGGGTGACCTGGGACTATATGGATGCAGTATTAAACGCCATAGGCATCCCACCCCTAATGAGAGCTAGCATTCATGCACTAGGGATGAGCTTCGAGTTCGAGTTGAACTCATGTTCGACTCGAACATTGCCTGTTCGCCAAACAGCGAACAATTTGGGGTGTTCGCGGCAAATTCGAAAAGTCTATGGGAGAAATCTAAAGTGCTAATTTTAAAGGCTTATATGCAAGTTATTGTCATAAAAAGTGTTTTGGGACCCGGGTCCTGCCCCAGGGGACATGTATCAATGCAAAAAAAAGTTTTAAAAACTGACGTTTTTTTGGGAGCAGTGATTTTAATAATGCTTAAAGTGAAACAATAAAAGTGAAATATTCCTTTAAATTTCGTACCTAGGGTGTGTGTATAGTATGCATGTAAAGTCGCGTTTGTTTCCCATGCTTAAAACTGTCCCTGCACAAACTGTCATTTCTGAAGGAAAAAAAAAATATTTAAAAAACTCATTTGCGGCTATAATGAATTGTCGGCTCCCGGCAATACATAGAAAAGTCATTTATAAAAAATAAAAAAAAAGCGTGGGGGTCCCCCCAAATTCAATTACCAGGCCCTTCAGGTCTGGTATGGATATTAAGGGGAACCCTGCCACAAATGAAAAAAAAATGCGTGGAGTTCCCCTAAATATCCATACCAGGCCCTTCAGGTCTGGTATGGATTTTAAGGGGAACTCCACCCCAAAAAAAAAAATCCATACCAGACCCTTTATCCAAGCACGCAACCTGGCAGGCCACAGGAAAAGAGGGGGGGGGGCGAGAGAGCGCCCCCCCTTCCTGAACCGTACCAGGCCACATGCCCTTAACATGGGGAGGATGTCCCCATGTTGATGGGGACAAGGGCCTCATCCCCACAACCCTTGCCCGGTGGTTGTGGGGGTCTGCGGGCAGGGGGCTTATCGGAATCTGGAAGACCCCTTTAACAAAGGGGACCCCCAGATCCCGGCCCCCCCTATGTGAATTGGTAAGGGGTACATTGTATCCCTACCATTTCACAAAGAAAGTGTAAAAAAAATGTAAAAAAACACACACAGACATGGGGAACTTCCTCCACTGTGTAATAAATGAATAGACCCGCCCCTTCTCACGTTCCGCATCTGGTCCGCTTAGCCTTACACCTACATTATTGGCTGAGCTGACCTGATGGGGAACTTTAGAAGGGGCGGTTCTATTTATTTAATACACTGCGGAGGAAGTTCCCCATCAGGTCCGCTCAGGCTCAGCCAATGACGGACAGCGCTGGACATCGGATCACCGCGGGACACTGGATTTCATTGCAGGAATGTTTTTTTTTTTAATAAAGGACTTTTCCAAGGTGACTGTGTGTGTTTTTTTTAAAAATATTTTACACTTTCTTCATGAAATGGTAGGGGTACAATGTACGCCTTACCAATTCACATAGGGGGGGCCGGGATCTGGGGGTCCCCTTTGTTAAAAGGGGTCTTCCAGATTCCGATAAGCCCCCTGCCCGCAGACCCCCACAACCACCGGGCAAGGGTTGTGGGGATGAGGCCCTTGTCCCCATCAACATGGGGACATCCTCCCCATGTTGAGGGCATGTGGCCTGGTACGGTTCAGGAGGGGGGTGGTGCTCTCTCGTCCCCCCTCTTTTCCTGCGGCCTGCCAGGTTGCGTGTTCAGATAAAGGGTCTGGTATAAATTTTGGGGGGGAACTCCACGCCTTTTTTTTTTATTTGGGGTGGAGTTCCCCTTAAAATCCATACCAGACCTGAAGGGCCTGGTATGGATATTTGGGGGAACTCCACGCATTTTTTTTAAATTTGCGGCAGGGTTCCCCTTAATATCCAGTCCAGACCTGAGGGGCCTGGTAATTGAATTTGGGGGGACCCCCACGTTTTTTTTTTTTATCAATGACTTTTTTCTGTATTGCTGGGAGCCGACAATTCATTATAGCCGCGAGTGAGTTTTAAATGACTTTTTTTCCTTCAGAAATGACACTTTGTGCAGGGACAGTTCTAAGCACGGGAAACAAGCGCGACTTTACAGGCATACTATATACACACCATAGGTACGAAATTTAAAGGAAAATTTCACTTTTATTTTTTAATTTTAAGCATTATTAAAATCACTGCTCCCAAAAAAACTGTAGTTTTTAAAACTTTTTTTTGCATTGATACATGTCCCCTGGGGCAGGACCCGGGTCCCCAAACCCTTTTTAGGACAATAACTTGCATATTAGCCTTTATAATTAGCACTTTTGATTTCGAACGTTCGAGTCCATTGTATTTAATAGGGTTCTAAAGTTCACGTGAACATTCTGGCTGTTCGCAGGTTCTGGTGCGAATCGAACAGGGGGGTGTTCGGCTCATCCCTATCCTGAACTATACTCCAACCGAACTGCAAAAGTGTGAGTTAATGGCCACCTGTCGAACGCCTTCAACTTACGCAACGGTACAAGACAAGGATACCCTCTGTCCCCCTTACTGTTCGTCCTCACACTAGAACCCTTGTTAAATAAAATAAGATAGAACCCAGACCAAAAAAAGGTATTAAAATACACAATCAAACATACAAATTGGCTGCCTTCGCAGACGATATGCTATTTTTTCTGTCTGAACCACACATAACACTCCTTAAATCATACACGACCTGGAACATTTCCAATCATTATCAAATTTAAAAATAAATCACTCCAAATCACATGCTCTCAACATCTCCCTGTCATCAGATTCAGTGACATCATGCCAAAAAAACTTCTTCTCTTGGTCCAAGGATGCTATGACTTACCTTGGAACTCAAATTCCTACCAATATGTCAGACCTCTTCAAACTCAATTATATGCCTATCCTAAAAGAGACATATGAAGATCTAAAACGCTGGAACTCTCTGAATATTTCTTGGTTTGGTAGAGCATCTTTGGTCAAGATGACTATACTTCCGCGGTTCCTTTATACCATGCAAACTATTCCCACTCGGGTGCTTAATTCATATTTCACATCCTTCCGCCGTGCCTGTTCTACATTCATATGGAGAGGAAAGTGTCCCTGAATTAAATTGACTGGAATATACACCATCCAGTTAAAGATTGGGTATCCCTTGAGCACACACAATTTCCACAACCCCTAAAAACTCTCCCTTGGATACATCCAAAACATCATCCAACGGCAGCCAAAACCCACCCCCTAATACACCCCACCTTAGATATCTTCCGCAAAATATCAAAAACCAACAATCAAAAACCCTGGTTAGGCCCTATAACTCCATTGAAAGACAATCCAGATTTTCCCCCAGGCCTAGAGCATAGCTTCCTCCTGAGAGATTGGCCTCACAAGGATAATCTGGCTAAGCACTTTTTCGGAGGGAACACTCTCAAAACAAAAGAAGAGGTCAATAGAGAAGTCTCCCCGAAAGCCATATCTGATTGGAACTATTTACAAATCAAACACTTCCTAACCAGCATTGGGGGGAGGGGGAAACTTGGGACTTTGAATGAGGCAGTGACCGGGTAAGGTCGGTTGCCTCCATCCCTATCTAATTTGAAGAGCGACAAAGGTTGGGACTTTAAATGAAGCAGGCAGGTGTAGGTAATTAAATTTATTGGAAATCAATGAAACGTTGCATGAAGGTAATCATGAGAACAAGGAAACCAATAATTCAATGGATATACATACAGCAATAACAATTGGCCACACACTGATAAAATTTCACAAATCACATGGTACAGGTGATCTTAAGGTAAAACATGTAGTGGGCATAAAAACATGGCATATAGTAGCTCTATGCATTTTGTGGATTCATCCACTCTACAGGAGCATGCGCATGGAAAACTGAAAGCTGTTGTATAATGGTAATAGAAATATCTGTAAGGTCTGACCCTGTCACGGAAAAATTTAAATACAATTGGGTAATTAGAGATAATATTGCCTAGGATAGACCCCCCACAACCACTCTCAACAGTACTTACATTGTCTGTGTCTAAGCAGTAGCATGGTTCCATGTGGATGAGAAAACCCCCCCTGGAGGTGTCGCTGGTGGGAGCTGAGGTGGTGATGGCAGACAGGACTCAAAAACAAGGATGGTTTCCAAAGAAAGGTTCCAAAGGTAGGGTCAAGAATGACCACAAGTGCTAGAAACAAGGTGAGATAAGAAAATAGGCTAAAAGGCTCATACTATGTGGTATAGTGAGTCATCAGCCCTAACCTTGGTAAAGGATAGGGTGTAAAGATGTTAATGAGTGTATAGGTATGGTTAACTTAGTGAGAGTGAAGTATAAATTAATAGAAGGTGAAAAGCATAGAAATTAGAAAAACCCAGTTTCCAACAGAGTAAAATAGATCAGATGAAAATTTCATGTAAAAAGGTAAATAAGGTTACCTAATAACCACTTGTATATACCCTAAACCTGATAAGGGATAGAATAATGAGATGCTAATGAGTGTATAGGTATGGTTAACTTAGTGAGAGTAAGAGAGTAAGTTACCCATGAAAGTAAATTAGATCAGATAAATCTTCAATGTGAATAAGTGATGAAAAGTAACATGAAATTACCTAATAAACACGTCAATTGTGAAGGATCAACAGGATGTGCAGATAAGAAGCTGGAACCACCATGTGAGTCAACCGCCCCAGAATGGCTTATAAGCAGAGGCGTAGCGTGGGGGGGGGGGGGGGCAGGGGGGACCGTGGCCCCGGGCGCAACATTTAGGGGGGCGCCATTCCGTGCCTCCGAGTCCTCCTAATTTTAATTTTCTGTGTCCGGGTGTCCCCGATCTCTGGCTGCCATGTTTAGTGTCCGGCGCCCTGTGATTGGGCGTATGGGGGTCATGTGCGGCATGTGGCTGGCCTGTCTGTGATTGCTCTAGAAGTCCCGCCTCCGCCACATGACCGCCATACGCCCAATCACAGTGCGCCGGGAAACACTGAACATGGCAGCGGGAGACGTGCACTGTGTGAGCTGCCGGGGCCGCTATCTTCCCCTCCGCCTGTCCCTCTGCTCTGGTACGGCGCTGTGTGTCGAGCGGAGGGCGAGCACGGTGGAGATGGGAGCATGGAGCGGAGGTGCAGCCGACGTCTGACAAGGAGGAGCGGAGCCTCCACTACACTGACAAGGAGCGGGGCCTCCACTACACCTGGAGGTGCAGCCGGCGTCTGACATGGAGCGGAGGTGCGGGTGGATGGCGCTGGCGGGGAGTCCTGCACATCCGTCCAGATCCAGTGCTGAGGTCATGAGGAGAGTCCTGGCGAAGAGCAGAGAGGTAAGGAGGATGTATTTGCTGTGTGGAGGGGGGAGGGGGGTGTGAGTAGTGCAGGAAGTAGGACTCCTACTGTAGGTGTAAGGTCAGGGGGTCAGTGTAGGTGTAAGGTCAGGGGGTCAGTGTAGGTGTAAGGTCAGGGGGTCAGTGTAGGTGTAAGGTCAGGGGGTCAGTGTAGGTGTAAGGTCAGGTGGTCAGTGTAGGTGTCAGGTAGGTGGGTCAGTGTGTCAGTGTATGTGTCAGGGGGTCAGTGTATGTGTCAGGTAAGTGTGTCAGGGGGTCAGTGTATGTGTCAGGGGGTCAGTGTATGTGTCAGGTAAGTGTGTCAGGGGGTCAGTGTATGTGTCAGGGGGTCAGTGTATGTGTCAGGTAAGTGTGTCAGTGTATGTGTCAGGGGGTCAGTGTATGTGTCAGATAAGTGTGTCAGGGGGTCAGTGTATGTGTCAGGGGGTCAGTGTATGTGTCAGGGGGTCAGTGTATGTGTCAGGTAAGTGTGTCAGGGGGTCAGTGTATGTGTCAGGGGGTCAGTGTATGTGTCAGGTAAGTGTGTCAGGGGGTCAGTGTATGTGTCAGGGGGTCAGTGTATGTGTCAGGGGGTCAGTGTATGTGTCAGGTAAGTGTGTCAAAGGGGTCAGTGTATGTGTCAGGGGGTCAGTGTAGGGGTCAGATAGGTCACATGTGTTCATAAAATGGAAAGAGTGCAGCTCTATGTGGTTAAAACTATGTGTGAAATTAATGTTAAACCTTGAAATGTAAACAAATGATATGTGAAAAATGTATTAAAAAGAAAACTAATGCAGAGTCCAAAAAGAACACAACATAGTCCGTGAAGAGTTCATTCCAAAAGCAAATCCGTGAAGGGTTAATTCCCCCCCAAAAAAGACAAATTGCTTGCCAAGAAAGTGAAGTTCGGTGAATAATAAGTCCCAAAATAAATCAGGGTATTGCCAGAGAAGTAGTGAGTGATAGAAATCTTCCCAAGAGCAGCGTGATTTTTCAGGTGTGACACCCAAGTGATTAATATCTTGCTTACCAGATAGCCGTGACTGATGCACAATCTGGTAAGCAAGATATTAATCACTTGGGTGTCACACCTAAAAAATCACGCTGCTCTTGGGAAAATTTCTATCACTCACTACTTCTCTGGCAATACCCTGATTTATTTTGGGACTTATTATTTACCGAACTTCACTTTCTTGGCAAGCAATTTGTCTTTTTTTGGGGGGAATTAACCCTTCACGGATTTGCTTTTGGAATGAACTCTTCACGGACTATGTTGTGTTCTTTTTGGACTCTGCATTAGTTTTCTTTTTAATACATTTTTCACATATCATTTGTTTACATTTCAAGGTTTAACATTAATTTCACGCATGGTTTTAACCACATAGAGCTGCACTCTTTCCATTTTTTGCTATCTATCCTAAGTTTTTTGTACTGAACTTAAGTGCAAGCTGCTTTCTTATACATTTTATCATAATTGTTTTTATTATCATCTTAAATTAGCGCAGCGTTGGCCTTAGGGCTTCTTTTTTTCTAAGGTCACATGTGTTGCAGGGTAAAGTGGAGTCAGGGCGCAGCCGGGGGGAGGGCAGCAAAAATCCTTGCACCATGGTTCATGTGCTTTAGATAGGAGCATTGGCTCCATCGCTTTGGGGAGCTGCGGTGCGTACTGCGAGTGCTCCTCCCCCTCCCCTTATTTACAGGGTGGATGGACCGCTCCCACTACGCATCGACATCACGCATATGCGATGGAATAGTTGTGCCATGGTTTTGGCGCTGTTACCTCCCATCGTTTTACATCTAGCAGCCAGGTGGAGGGACCTTTTGGCACTTATTGTCTGGGGGCGTTTTTTCCCCAGCTGCAGTTGTCTACTCTCCATAAGTGCCCGCCTACGTGATGTTGGTGGGTGTGGCTGACCAGCCCTTATAAGCCATTCTGGGGCGGTTGACTCACATGGTGGTTCCAGCTTCTTATCTGCACATCCTGTTGATCCTTCACAATTGACGTGTTTATTAGGTAATTTCATGTTACTTTTCATCACTTATTCACATTGAAGATTTATCTGATCTAATTTACTTTCATGGGTAACTCGGTTTTTCAACCTTTTATGCTTTTCACCTTTATATCTGTCTACCTCTTACTCTCACTAAGTTAACCATACCTATACACTCATTAGCATCTCATTACCCTATCCCTTATCAGGTTTAGGGTATATACAAGTGGTTATTAGGTAACCTTATTTACCTTTTTACATTAAATTTTCATCTGATCTATTTTACTCTGTTGGAAACTGGGTTTTTCTAATTTCTATGCTTTTCACCTTCTATTAATTAATACTTCACTCTCACTAAGTTAACCATACCTATACACTCATTAACATCTTTACACCCTATCCTTTACCAAGGTTAGGGCTGATGACTCACTATACCACATAGTATGAGCCTTTTAGCCTATTTTCTTATCTCACCTTGTTTCTAGCACTTGTGGTCATTCTTGACCCTACCTTTGGAACCTTTCTTTGGAAACCATCCTTGTTTTTGAGTCCTGTCTGCCATCACCACCTCAGCTCCCACCAGCGACACCCCCAGGGGGGGTTTTCTCATCCACATGGAACCATGCTACTGCTTAGACACAGACAATGTAAGTACTGTTGAGAGTGGTTGTGGGGGGTCTATCCTAGGCAATATTATCTCTAATTACCCAATTTTATTTAATTTTTCCGTGACAGGGTCAGACCTTACAGATATTTCTATTACCATTATACAACAGCTTTCAGTTTTCCATGCGCATGCTCCTGAAGAGTGGATGAATCCACGAAATGCATAGAGCTACTATATGCCATGTTTTTATGCCCACTACATGTTTTACCTTAAGATCACCTGTACCATGTGATTTGTGAAATGTTATCAGTGTGTGGCCAATTGTTATTGCTGTATGTATATCCATTGAATTATTGGTTTCCTTGTTCTCATGATTACCTTCATGCAACGTTTCATTGATTTCCAATAAATTTAATTACCTACACCTGCCTGCTTCATTTAAAGTCCCAACCTTTGTCGCTCTTCAAACTTCCTAACCAGCCATGGCACTGCACACATATGGACAAGACCACTAACCACCCTAGAAAATCTTTGCACCCAAAAAACACCACAAAGACACATCATCTCTATCCTATATATATATCTCTCTATGGGGATCTAAATGAGTTTAGCAGTACGTCCTGTCAAGCATGTGAACGTGAGCTCAATATCTGTTTGACAACTGATGAATGGGAAAACATTTTTACATATGCTCATAAAGGCTCTCTTAATAACGCAAGAATGTGGGTACAAAATCATTACACGTTGGTACAGAACGCCCACCCTATTAAACAAATTTTATCCCCAAGTTTCTGATAAATGTTGGAAGTGTCAAAAGGATGAAGGCTCGATCATACATGTATGGTGGTCGTGTCCCTAGATCTGAACATTTTGGGAAATGGTCCATGACACAATCAGTACAGTCACATCAGAAAACTTGAGTTTAAACCCGGCACAATACCTCCTGTACTATACTAAAACGCCTAAGAAAAAATATCTCAAGTCTTTACCTATGTTCATGATAAATGCCGCTAGACATTTCATCCCTTATCATTGGCGCTCAAAAAATAGCCCTTCAAGGAAAGAATTGTTCTCCAGAATTAACCACATAGAAAAAATGGAGGAACTGATCAGCATTTCACAGGAAAACATCTCAAAGTATACTTCAACCTGGTATAATTGGGTACAATTCAAATCCACTAATGCCTATAAAAAAGTAATACAATATTGGGAAAGATGTAATGAAGTAAAATATATTGACAGGTAATGGGAGGGAAAAGGGAAGAATACATATGCTCCCCTCCCCCTCCCCCCCCTTTTTTTTTAATTTCCTCTTATTATTGTGATAAAAAGAAAAATAATGCATAGTTCATGTGAGATATGATATATATGCGTACAACATGTTATCTACACTATATTAAAATCTGTTTTCCCGATTTTATGCAAACAATGTAACACTTTATATTCTTTGTTATCGTTATCTTAATGTATGCTGTTTTGTTCTTCAATAAAACTTCAATAAAACAAAAAAAAAAGAAAACATTATCTCGATTTTTCAAGACCTACTTGGAGAAAGCACATATACAGACAGCTAATTTACACATATACATATTGGTTAGATACAAATATTGCTTACTTTTTTGATTATGTGATGGATGGACTCCATATGCTCTTGCTCGCTGTGCTTTAGATCAGACCATCGCCTTCAGATTTGTTCCTTCTTTCTTCGCATCGAAAATTCTCCCTCCAAAACGGGGATGACCTTCTCCAAAATTAGGTCCTTTCGGCTGTTGGGCCTTTCGCAGTTGTGCAGCTTGCAGTCATAGTCATGCTTCTCAAGGATGCGCACCATCTCCACCATCTTACCCTTGCTCATGGGGGTGGCTTTGTGCCTCCTATAAGCTCCACCACCGCGGGGCTGCTAAGAATTTGCAGAATCAGCCATGTTGTCCCTCCCGAATTTTCCGCTGTGTGTGTCGCATGCAGAAGAGAGATGGTCACACCCCAGCGTAATGACGCACCGAGAGCGGAGTTTCACGCATGTGCAGTGTATATAAAGCCATAACGCACGGTCGATGTAACAGCCGTAGGAACAAACGATCGCCATCGCCAAGAGGAGCCATAAAACGAAGGTACAATTGTAAAAAAAAAAATTTTTGCATCAAAGTTTATTGAATTAAATAGAATGTACATACAGGTATGGAAATTGCAACATACTACATGTATGTCAGAAAACATGCTGAACAAAAGTATACAATTATAATGGTAGGCAGATGCACCTGTTAAATGTGGGACACAGACATTGTCCTAGGCCTCAAATAAGTGGAGGATTGCACCCCCTAAAACCATATGACATTTCCAATTATTGCATATATAGAGAGAAATATTGGAGAATGAAACATAGAGAAAGAGAAAATATATAGAATAAGAGAAAAGATTATTCCCCCTTAGAAGGGCTGTCGTGGCTATTAAAGAACACCACAAGCCCTATTATTCAGGTAGAGATGGCTGATTCTCATATCAAAAACCAGGAAAGTACTCAACTAGGTTGGACTACTAAGGAAATCATGGCGGTGCTTAGAGGACATATAAAACAGAACCATCAAGGTTGGGGAGACCCCGATGCCCGAGTTACTAATCAGCTAGGAGGAACTCTTCCGAGTAAAACCTCATATTCCCGAGAGTATTTAAAAACAAACCAGGGAGACCAAATTTTGTGGTAACGCTCCACAATCTCAGTGGACTGGGCAGCAGTATCCTCCATTTCACAAATGTCGGAAACTCTGTGCAGCCAATCCGGTACCGTGGGGACCTTTGTGGATTTCCAGTGTAATGGAATGAGCGATTTAGCTGCATTCAACAAATGTCTAGAGAGGTATTTTTTATATTTCCTGAGGGAGAAGTGAGAAATGTGTAGCAGGCAACATGCCGCATCAAGGGAAAGCTTGGCCTCTGTAATTTGCTGTATAATCTCCTTCACCTTTGACCAGTAAGGTGTTATCATGTCACATTGCCACCAGATATGTAGTAGGGTTCCCTTTTCCTTGTGGCATCTCCAGCACATCGGATGACTGGGGATACCATTTATTTATCTTCTCTGGGGTGGCATACCATTGGGTCAGAATCTTGTATGCAGTTTCCTGCATTCTTGTGCGCACTTGTGAGATAATATGCATGCTCTCTCCCATTGAGCCTCAGAAATTGTCATTCCAAGGCTGTCCGACCATCTCTCTCTGCATCTGTCCGAGCCAGATATCTTCAGATCCTGCAAACACGCATAAGCGGTGGAAGTTGATCTAGGAACCTGTTCCCCTTAAGGCACACTGACTCCAACTTGGTGAGTTCTCTGGTAAAATGTCTCCTATGTGTGTTGCTATTGTCGAAGCTGCATATGTGGAGGTATGACCACATGGGTAGGAGGGGTGTGTCGTTGTCTCTCTTAAATTGATTCAGGTCTTTCATTGTTTTGTTGTCAAAACAGTGTAGGGTAAGGAGAGGCGTCTTGGTGTCTGTGACTCTCAAAATTCGGTTCCCTATTCCAGGTGGAAAATTTGGGTTGTTCGTGAGCGGAGTGAGGGGGCTAAGAGATGAAGAGAATTTGGGATGTTTGGTCAGCTGGTGGAAAATTCAGAGTGTAGTGCCAATCAAGGGGTGGGAATTCATAACCCGCGGGTAGTTGGCGTTAGGTATCCATGGAGAGAACTGTAGGTGTATAGGATTCAGGCTTGATTCAATCGTGACCCTGTCCTTACAGCCAGAGTGGCAGTGCTAATCAACAATTCTGGCAATATGGGAGGCAAAGTAATGTGTCTTGAAATCAGGGATACCCAAGCCTCCCGACCTTTTGGGTCTGGTTAGTAAAGATGATTTAATGCGGGGTAGTTTATGGGCCCAAATAAATCTTATCTGAATTGATTGAAGGGTTTTAAAGAAACTCTGGGGTATTCTAACAGGGAGAGTGCGGATTGAGTATAGGACTTTTGGTAGGACCGTCATCTTGCAGATAGCTGCCCTGCCGAACCAGGAGAAATGTCCCGATTGCCACGTTCGTAAGTCATTTTCAATACTTTTAAGTAGGGTTGTCCCGATACCACTTTTTTAAGACCGAGTACAAGTACCGATACTTTTTTCCAAGTACTCGCCGATACCGAATACCGATACTTTTTTTTTTATCTCTTTTAAAAAAAAAAATTTTTTTTTTATTTTTTTTATTGATTGATTTTTTATAATGTTTTCTTTTTTTAAGGGGTGGGGGTGGACAGTGTCAGTGTGTTTTTTCTTCTATTTTATTTTATTTATTTTTTACAATTCATTTCTTTATTATTTATTTTTTTATTAAATTTTTTATTTTTTTATCAGCCCTGTTGGGGGGCTTTGGTGAGATATCAGGGGTCTTAACAGACCTCTGACATCTCCCCTTTGAGACAGAGAAAGGGACTAGGGACAGATTCCCCAGTCCCTTTCTCAGCAGCCTCTGCTGCGCTGAAAATGAATGGAGAGAAGACCGCGGCTTCTCTTCATTCATAAACTAAAACATTGTAAACACAGTTTACGATGTTTCAGTTATGTGAATGGACAGAGTCAGTGATCACTGACTCTGTACATTCCGAACAGTAAGGAGCCAGATTTACCGGCTCCTACCTCCGCTCTCCATCCTGACAGATGGAGGGGGTGGAGGAGGAGAACAGAGGGGGATGGCAGCACGGAGGGGGACACGGATTGGGACGGCAGCACGGAGGGGGACACGGATTGGGACGGCGGCACGGAGGAGGACACGGATTGGGACGGCGGCACGGAGGAGGACACGGATTGGGACACACGGATTGGGATGGCAGCACGGAGGGACACACGGATTGGGACGGCAGCACGGAGGGACACACGGATTGGGACAGCAGCAAAACGGAGGGGGCTGGAGGAGGATACGGGGACAATCAGCGGTGATCGTGTGTGGGGGAGCTACAAGCACCGATCACCGCTGATTTTAAAGCAGCTGATACCCGCGCGAGGGGGGGAGAGAGAGAGAAGTGGACTCGGAGAAACTACTTTTAAATATATACAGCGGTGATCGGTGCTGGTAACTTCCCCCACCGCACTGATCACTGCTGATCACAAGTATCGGGTGAAGCATCGGGAGCATTTGCCCGAGTACAAGTACTCAGGCAAATGCTCGGTATCGGTGCCAATACCGATACTAGTATCGGTATCGGGACATCCCTACTTTTAAGGAGAGGGGTAAAATTGTGGCCAAAGATTGATGAGAGCCTGGGGGTTAGCCACACCCCAAGGTACCTGATGGCAGATGTTTCCCAGGTGAGGGGCTTGTTGTCTTGTACTGCTTTCAGTTCGGGCTCTGGTAATGTGATATTCATCGCTTCGGATTTTGAATAATTTATTTTGAGATTGGAAATGTGGCCATATATTGAGAACTCCCTTAGGAGGGAGGGTATAGAAATGTGTGGGTCTGTCAAGAAAAATAGGAGATCGTCTGTGTAAGCAGCAACTTTGAACTCCTG
The DNA here is from genome assembly GCA_029206835.1 of Rana muscosa. Lineage (NCBI taxonomy): Eukaryota > Metazoa > Chordata > Amphibia > Anura > Ranidae > Rana > Rana muscosa. The sequence continues at coordinate 242,350,275 of CM055120.1, forward strand.
CCCTGCCAGTTGAAATCCCCTGATGGAGGTGTTGGCCAGAATTTGTCTAATAAACGGTTAAGAAATTATAAAAAGCAAGGGTGACAATGGACAACCCTGCCTTGTTCCATTTTTGATACTCACACTATTTGAAAGGGAGCCATTTATTTTGAGTTTAGCCAAGGGATTCTTGTAGAGCGGGAATATCCACGCCATCATGTGGGGGCCCAGACCTATATGTTTACAGGTTTCCAACATGTAATCCCAGGCTACTCGATCAAAGGCCTTCTCCGCATCTGTCGATAGGAGAAAGCCCTCGATCTTTCGCTCGTGAGCCGCATGGATGAGGTTGAGGGATTTAGTTACATTATCCCTGGTCTCTCTGCCCGGCATGAAGCCAGCCTGGTTAGGTCCTATCAAGTCATGAAGCAGCGGCAACAATTTTCGCCTTTAGCTTGACATCAAGGTTTAACAAAGAAATTGGCCTGTAGTTTGTGCAATGTAATGGGTCTTTACCCGGCTTGGGCAGAACTGTGATGTAGGCCGATAAAAAATCGGCGGGTACGTCTCTTGGCTTCGATAAGGAGTTCAGGGTGTCTCCAAAGGGGGTGTTAAGTAGACTTGTGCACAACGGAAAAATTTGTTCCGTTTCGGTTCGTTTCTTTCCGGTCCTGTTGATTCGTAATCATTCGTAATTTTGCTAGACGGGATTTTTCGTGTTCGGACTCATTCGTATTTTTGCAAGCGACATTTTTCGTTGAATTTTTTGTTGCTTTATAATTCGTACTTTCGGTAGAGTACGTTGTTTTTCGTTGATTCTGGACACAACTCCTACTTTCGTAACTTTTTTTGGGTTCGTACTTTCGGTAGAGTACGTTGTTTTTCGTTGATTCTGGACACAACTCCTACTTTCGTAACTTTTTTTGGGTTCGTTGATTCGTAATTTTCCGTGTCTCTCTCACAACGACGCTGCCTATTATGCCTAATGTGCTTCGAATGGATTTGTACTTTTCTAAATACATTGCGGTTATTTGTAACGATTCGAAATCTCGTATTTTACTTTCGTTTTTAACATGCGGCTATAGGCTCCGCCCCTGTACACCATTTTCAGAGGGTTCAGCACGGTGAGGGAGAAGCAGAGAGCAGAGTGAGTGTTATTGTGCTTCGAATGGATTCGAAATCTCGTATTTTACTTTCGTTTTTTACATGCGGCTATAACCTCTGCCCCTGTACACCATTTTGAGAGGGAGTTCAGCACGGTGTGGGAGAAGCAGAGAGCAGAGCAGAGTGAGTGTTATTGTGCTTCGTATGGATTCGTACATTCGTAACTTTTTCATAACGAATTATGCCGAAGACATTCGGGCATTCGCTATTTGCGGTATAATTTATTTCGGATTCGGTCTTATTCGTAATTGCTTTGTTCGGAAATTCGAATGCTTCCGAATGTCCGAAAGTTGCTAAATTCGGACGAATTTCAATTCGTTACGAAACGAATTGCACAAGCCTAGTGTTAAGAATGTCAGTAAATGTCTTGTAATATATGGCACTAAACCCATCAGGTCCAGGGCTTTTACCCGTCTTTAGGTCTATGATGGCAAGCCTAATTTCAGAAGTGTCTATAGGGCTTTCGAGCAGGGAGACATCATCAGCATTAAGTGTTGGTAAAGTGGAAATTTTAAGGTATTCCTGGATAACCTGCAACTTAGTGCCAGAGACGTTAGTTCAATTATGTTGTGTCGGAAGGTTATACAGGTTGGTGTAGAACTCCTGGAAATGTTGCGCTATCTTGTCTGTTTCTCTATCAACTTTACCGCTTTTGTTTGTATGCCCAAGATGTTGCGGTTTAAGACCGAACCCCTCAGAGCCCTAGCCAGCAGGTTGCCCGGTTTATCGCCGTGTTCATAATACAGTTTTTTCAGAAAAAACAGGAATCATTTAGTTTTGGTGTCTAAGATCTGCCTGAGGGCTTTCCTGGACTCTAGTAGGGATGTCGCCGAATGAGTCCTCAAAGATAGTTTGTGTAAGGATTCCAGGGAGTGGATTTTGTTTAGAAGCTGTGAAATTTCCCTATCCCTCTCTTTTTTTTCTGTATGCCCATTTTAATGAATTCCCCTCTGATGGTACATTTATGGGCCTCCCACACCATTAAGGGGTCTGCGTCTGGAGTAACATTGTGCTTAAAAAACTCAATGAGTGCTGAATTCAAATTGGGAAGCAAGGCTGGGTCCGTCAGTAGGGAAGAGTTCAATCTCCATATATTAGATCTAACAGGGGGCGCAGTGAGGTTTAAAGTGAGGGAGACAGGAGCGTGATCTGAGAGGGTCTGTGTTCCTATGTGGGCTCTTGTTATAACGTGGAGGTCCTGCTGTGAAATGAATAAGTAATCGATCCTAGAGTATCGATTATGAGGGGTGGGGTAAAAAATAAAATCTTTGTCATCCGAATGTAGAAAGCGCCAGGTGTCAATCAGATCAAGAGAGTGTAGAAGAGATTTGATTTTTTTCAAAATCCGATAGGAAAATACACATAAAAGTGATCATATAATAACACTGATATTGGAAAAGTGCTTATAAAACTATAAAAAATGTGATGAATCCAATGATTAAAGTGCCTGTGCAATATATAAAACACGTGAAGAAAACGTGAATTTCAATGAATCAATAAATGAATCAATAAGTAGATTCAAAAAAATGTATATGTATAGTCCAGTATATATATATAATACATATGTGAATAAATAAATAAAGGGTGAATGAGTGTTCTTGTTGGGTGAAAATAAAGTCTCTCAATCAGATGTCAAAGCTGGAATGCTAAAAATGGATGTGTATATGTCCTATTATATAGCGGAAGATTCCATGTCTCCAAGCTGAAGTCTCACTGGACTCTCACCTTCAGATGTGCAAATATGGGCAAAATCTGTATGCTCTCTCTCCTTTGTGTCGATCCCTCCAGCGTTTCTGTGTGCTCCTTTCTCCTTCTCACCTCCAAAAAACCGATACTGTCCCTATGGTGATCCTAAAGGGGAGGGGGGAAGTGGGGGATCGGTTCCAATAAAATATTGGCTCCGAGTTAGGGACAGAGAGAGAGTCTCCAATAGTGTGATACTGTTGTAAATAGGGGAATTTATTAAAGTCAGTAATGCTCGTACATATAAAAAGACAATAGCCAGCATAAATCGCTAAGCGGCGCAATCGTCGTCTTACTGTTCGTCCGGGTACTTCCGGTTTGCGGTACCTCTCGATTTCCCTACGGCATTACGTCACGTACCTCGTGACTTCTTCAGGGGAAACTGATTGGCTGTTGAGGCAATATTTTTATGTGTGAATACCGGAAGTGATTATTCCGCCATTTTCTTGTAGTCTGGTGCATATATTTGGACGCCGCCATATTGCCAGTACTATAGAATGGCTAAATTTACCTAGCTGTTTCCTTTATTTGGATACTAATCGTTAATTATGTTAATATTAAAAATGATGAGAAAATTAGGTATTCAATGGAACGTGTATGTAATGTACCATGTACCGACACCTACAGTTGGCCGACTGTATGCATAACGTGTCACGGGACAATCTAATACAGTGCCATCTAGGGGACCAATCTCTATCTGCACCAATAAGATTAAAATAAATTGTTAGTTAAATGTTATACAATCTATTATTAAAAAAGGTAATAGATGTAGATATAAAAGTATATAAAATTGATTATATTAAAAATAGATATAGATTATTTTTATTTATATTTATATCCCAAATCATAATATATAATTAATGTTGTACTATTCTTGGATCTCAGGGTAAATGATTAGGGGCTAAAAAACGTATTAAAAATCTCAAGGCCTCTGCAAATCGGATGTACCCTGAGTTATGACATAAACATGATGTTACATTCAACATTATGACAATGAAAAAAATTAATATATTTAAAATTTATATAAAAAAATTAATAATTAATATAAAAATATGAAATATAAATGTAGTGTGTATGATATGAGATGACCTCCAATATGTCACAGTGAGGAACTATGACAATCCCTATATTGGGATATTACCTGTATGTATACATTCACAACTAATGACAGATACCAGGCTATTACTGTGGTAATGTAAGTCTTCCCTAAAGACGTGTCCTCTAAGGGATTGAGAGGGACACCTCCAAGGATTAATCGACCTGAACTAAAGCCCCTCAGTTCCCTGATCAATCTCTGGCAAAAGGTCTGATGTGAGGTGTTAGGAAAGTATGCATTCGCTAAGGTGATGGGGATTCCACCGCAGTTCCCTTTAAGGAAAATAAATTTACCCCCAGGGTCAACTACTTTGTCAGTCAACTCAAATGCTGCATTTTGGCTGACTAGGATCGAAACCCCTTTGGATTTGGACGTGTCATTGGTAGCGTGGTGTGCCTCTATAAAGTAAGAGTCTGTGAACCTTGGAACAATTGTAAATTAGGGCATCAGTGGTTAGTGGCCTATACTGCTTAGATTCAGGCCTATATTGGGACCAGATTAAGCCTGACATTATGGTTTGACTTGTGTTCTATCTTGCAGGCATCTGCTAATTTATCATGGTGGATAAATTCACTGCGCCTGACTTTTAGCCTCAATTTATAGAGCAGTACCATGAGCTGCCCAGTCTTTGTAAGGTGAAGAGTAGGGATTACTCTAATAAAATCAAGAGGAAAGCAGCGACGGAGAAACTCTTGGAATTAGTGAAGCCTCTGTACCCCAGGGCAGACATCAGTTGTTTGAAGACCAAAATTGGTAGCCTTTCTAGTACATATAATAGGGAGCACAAGAAGGTCCTGGAATCCCAGAGATCGGGAGCATCAGCTGATGATATCTATGTCCCCAGGCTGTGGTACGACCACAGCCTGCGTTTTTTTGTCCGATCAAAATTAACCACGGCCATCACTCTCAACACTCCCTTCCACTTCCACACTATTGTGTACCTAACAGTTTGCAAAAAAATATGTAATTGTGTAAATGATAGTATATACCGTATGTCTTTATATCTGAAAATATTTTGTGTCCATCTACTGTGAATAACGTGTATGGCCATAACCAATAATACACGTGATGGTAATTACACCTGATAGTCTGAGAAGTGCAGAAATAAAATTAAAATCTAAAATGTAAAATTAAATTTTTAATTTACTTTAAGTAAGTGCATGTCCGGAGGGGCATGGTTGCAAAAAAAGTGAAAAATTATATTGTATTAATTAAAGAACTGTGTGTATAATAATACATATAAAAAACGTTTTTTTGATGTTATGTGATGAACAAGCAACCGGCAGGGTGACATCTTATAGAAATTATACAGAATATATAGGGGCTAATTTACTATAACTCCAGGAAGTACTGAGCACATCGCAAAAAATAGCTCCAATTTTTGACAATTAAAAATTCCATGCGCGATTTTGCGAATGAAAAAGAGCACTATTAGGAGCAAACAAGTGTTAGTAAATGTGAAATCAGCGCTAATTAGTGAATCCGCGTACGCGCAAATGCCAATTTACACTAAGTTTTTATATAGCACTGCACTGTAACCATGATCCATGTATGTGAAAGAAACATTTTTATATGAGATGTGCTCTATCTATTGATGTATATTGCAATTAGTATTCCTAGTTTTTTTCCTTCTTTTGCTAACAAATGCAGTTATGAAGGATTATTACATAGTAATGTCTGCTATTAAGTAAAATTAAATTACATGTATTAAACATTTAGGTTACCTATTTGTTGTATGTTGTTTTTTTCATGTTTTTATTTTTTCATTTAGGTGGCTATAAAGTGGTAATTATTTATGTTCATTCTTTAATCATACTACACTATTATGCAGGTCTTGTACTTAGCACAATGGCTTAGTGGTCTGCTCCCATGTCTATACAGCTCTCATGTTACAAGTTCAAATACCAGCCAACCTACCATCCAACAGCTATGTTTATTATTTGCACAAGCAAATTAAAATAAACAAACAAAGAAATGTAAACTGCCCGTTAGATAGTGTGTGATGTTTGGAAGTCCACACCATAATATTATTGAATACAAGTGCATTGGCTAATTGGCATTCACCTATTTTCAGCATATGCTGCTTTGGCTAATTGGCTAATAGGCATTTGCCTTTTTTCACCAATACAATCTTTTAGTATCTCTCTGTGGGATTTGAACTCATGAGTGCTTCAAAGCCTGAGTTTTTCAAGGTAGAAGTGCTGACCACTAGCCTATTGAGCGTAGCACAAACATCTACTAGTGTGTGTAGGTTAAGGAGATATTTCTTGCACCTACAGGTAAGCCTTAATCTAGGCTTACCTATAGATGCAAGTTGTCTAAGTGGGTTTACAACCACTTTAATATTATTGTAACAACCATGCTGATGTGGCATTGGCTAATAGGCAATCGCCTCTTTTCAGCATATGCTGCTGAGTGTTTGATGGTGGGACTACTTTATATTCTAGGTATAATAGTACTCAGCACAGTGACTTAGGCCCCTTTCACACTTGTGCGACCTGAAATTTGTGTGATTTTGATGTGACTTTAAGCAATGCCTGTGTAATCTTGAGGTCTATGGACGCAGGAGTCGCAGGGAAAGGTGCACAAACGTTTGTCTGCATTTTTTCTGCGATCCCAGGGAATGCCTGTCAACTCGTATCAAAGTCGGACCAAAGTAGTACAGGGACTACTTTGAAGTCGGTGTGACTTGAAGTTTCACAGATATAAATGGTACACATTGAAAATCATGGGGTATGACTTGTCATGCAACTCTGATGACCAAAGTCTCAGGAAAAGTCGCTCAATTGTGAAAGGGGCCTCAGCCTGACTTTGTGAGCGATTTCAGAGACATCAGTGCACTTTCCTGCACAGATGTCTAGTGAAATCACATAGGTCTCAACTGTTCCTGATTTGGACCAAAGTCCCTCTGTCCCTCTTTCCTCCTCATTTGTCCCTCATTTTGTTCGGATCTGTATAGTTTGATATAAAATGCAATTTTTATCTTTCAAAAAGTGTTTCCCAGCGCTAAACCTTTCATCTAATTTCTAAATTGCTTTGTTTGTAAATTCTCAAAGCCAATCTAAAGGGATATTATTGTTAAAAAAAAAGCACTTGGGGGTTTAACTAATATATATATATATATATATATATTTTAATAATACTCCTTTAAGAAGGTGTTTTAGGAGGTGTGTACTATGCCTACATACTTTTGCTAATAGTTGTCCCTTATACCCATCTCAAAAAGTTGGGAGGTAAGAAATCGCCTCCTGAAGTAGCCCAAAGTAGTGTAGGAAATACTTTTGGGAATCTGTGTGGCGTCACACCAATTCGGACAGTTCTATTGCCGTCAATAGGCGCAGATTTGGCCTGCAATTTGACATGTCAATTCAGAGCTATGTGAACATGGGTGAAGTTGCATAGATATGAATGGAACTCATGGGGGGGGGGGATACTTTTAATGCGACCTAATGAGATTAAATGATAACACCTTTTAATAAAGCCCCATTTGCACTTTTGCGACCTTAAAATTGCACAGCTTTGCCATGACTTGAAGCAATGTCTGTGTAATCTTGTGGTGTATGGACCTCAAATCGCTTCAAAGTCAAACCAAGGTAGTGCAGGGATGAATTTTCCCCACTTTCAGGATGCACAAGTGACAATAGGGCCAAATTCAACGATATCCTTGAATCTCTTTCACACTGCTGCGACCTGAAAGTCACCCTAATTTGCTGCCACTTTGTCGCTGCAACTTGGCCCCAACTTCTGGGAATGCCTGTGTAATATTGCGCCCTATGTACCTCAAGTCACATGAGGCTCTGTTTCCACTATTGCAACCCTAAATTCGCATGATTTTGCCGCAATTTTTTGCCGCAATTTTGATGCGACTTGGAGCAATGCCTGTATATTCTTGAGGTCTATGGACCTCAAGTTGTATCAAAGTGGGTCCAAAGTAGTGCAGGGACTACTTTGAAGTCGCTGCGACTTGATGTCGCACAGATATGAACCATACTCATTGGAAATCATAGGGTATGACATGTCATGCGACTTTGCAGTCCCAAGTTGCATGACAAGTCGCACTAGTGGAAACCGAGCCTGAAAGTCACACCAAAGTAGTACAAGGACTACTTTGAAGTTGGTCTGACTTAAAGTAGCACAGATATGAATGGTTATCATTGAGAATCATGAAAAGTCGCCCAACTGTGAATCAAGTCATATATATTTTAATAGAAAGGAGCTCTCATTTATACTTGCATAGTCCTTACTGATTTACATCAGCAGAACAAATGCAGGAAGTAGTGATGTGTGCACATGGGCCAGAAGCAAATGTGTAGTGATACCAAACAAATCAATGAAGCCCACCCACACCAAATCCACCCCCACCTTGAGTAAGCACAAGTACATATCCTACACTTGGAGAAGAAGGAGAAAAACTGCGCTAAATAAATAAATTAAGAAAAAAAGAAAGAAAAAAACTCCAGACGTTTAACTGGTAGCTTTGTAGCTATGGAGAGCTGCGATTAGAGATGTAAACTACCATACATGGTAATGATTAAGGAAAAAAAAGTTGGTGGAAATCGCGCTACCCCCGTGACCAATCACTGTGACAGTGAACAAGTGGATTAAAAATCAACAGTTAACCCATACATCACAAATCAGAAATGAACGGATAAGTGAAAAAAGGTTATGTATATAAAACAAACTATAAATCTATGAACATTAGATATAAATAAAAAATGGTCCATCAAAAAAGTTTGTTTAAATAAAGTCCAAAGTATTAACACCAGTGCTTTATGTAGAAATCATAAACAAATTGTGCTGTGTCCACATTCATCTGTGACATTCCACCACCAAAACTCAGGATTTCTCCTTACCAGCTGTACATGACCCCCTATTACAGAGGGTCAGTGTATGCATTCAGTAGTTTCTCCCACAGGTCACCGCAGCACACAACACAAGAGATTCCTAAGATACCGACCTCCGGTTCTCATCAATGGGCTCATATGTATAAAAAGAATGGAACACACTCCACATAGTGCATTATATCTTTTTTTAAAATTTATTCCATAAAAAGCAAGTATTGCACTTACATGTATGCAGTTAAAAAATCGCCTGATTACGTCTGGTGTGCCGGCCGTAGCACATTCAACAGACACCCGTCGGTATCTTAGGAATCTCTTGTGTTGTGTGCTGCGGTGACCTGTGGGAGAAACTACTGAATGCATACACTGACCCTCTGTAATAGGGGGTCATGTACAGCTGGTAAGGAGAAATCCTGAGTTTTGGTGGTGGAATGTCACAGATGAATGTGGACACAGCACAATTTGTTTATGATTTCTACATAAAGCACTGGTGTTAATACTTTGGACTTTATTTAAACAAACTTTTTTGATGGACCATTTTTTATTTATATCTAATGTTCATAGATTTATAGTTTGTTTTATATACATAACCTTTTTTCACTTATCCGTTCATTTCTGATTTGTGATGTATGGGTTAACTGTTGATTTTTAATCCACTTGTTCACTGTCACAGTGATTGGTCACGGGGGTAGCGCGATTTCCACCAACTTTTTTTACATATCCTACACTTACCCGGCAAATCAGCAGCACTTCCTCTATGCTAAAAAGAGGGAGCTCGCCATGTCCACCTAGATGGAGATCCTGACCAGCACAGGAACTTCCGGGTGATTACAATGACTCATTTCCGGGTCAGGAGGTGAAACCACGCTCTGTTGATTGCAGCTGCGAAAATTTGATCTCAATCACACTTAGAATTTATTATTTTTGATTATTTGCAGATATGCAAATCTGTATTTCTACATATGATATTTGAAGGTAAACTTAAGGGAGTTTGAAAAGGAATGGTGTCTCTGCCATAGCAGCAGGTGAATTACAAAGGCAAAAGGCCCGGTTTGAGCTCTGCTTCACACTGACAGCGGGAGGAAATTGTTCAGCTGAACTCATATGATTTTCATTCCCGCATGTCAGTCCCGACTGCAGGAGGGGGAGGGGGGGGGTACATCAGAGACATCTGTGCAGGTTTCTGCACTTCTATCAATACAAATCACACCAATTAGAACAGCGCAATTGCCACCGATCTGACATGTCAAATCGCACCAATGTGAACCAGAGCTGACACATACAACACTGTCTATCCTCCAGCTGAATTCATTACCTGCAATTCGCCACAGCTGTTATATATAAAGATTCCACCTTTATCATTTACTTGCAGGTGTGCTGAAGCCTAGGGTTCCATTGGGGCGATTTGTCATGCACTTTCAGAAATCAAATCGCATGACTATTGGTGGCAATGGCACTGTTCCAATCGATGCAACCCCAATATTTGTGGCGCCGCACCGATTTCCTGCACTACTTTTGCCAATTTCAGGTGCAACTTCAATAGCCATTTGTGTATGAAGCCACACAGATGTCTATCAAGTAGTACCTAAAATCGCGCTAGCTTAAGTGAAGTAGCGCGATTTCAAAGTAGCATCAATGTGAACAAGGGCAAAGAGATTCATTTTTTTGGTGCACAAATCCACATAGAAATAAAATATTAAGGATTTTGCACAAAAAAAAAAAAGCACACACACCAAAGCTCAATAACGTACTTTTATTTTGCTAGCAGAAACAAAATTAGGTACATTCATTTACTAGCTTAAAAAAAAATTTGGACAGGATACATGGTGCTACATTTGGCAATTGGATTTTAAGGGCCCTGCTCATAGGAGCTTACAATCTAAAATTTGTCAAAACCTTAGAGTGCACACAGCTTTACTTTTAGTGTATAACGGGCAACACATCACATTTTTATCTGCAAGATTATAGAAACATACTCAAGTCATTATTCTTACAAAGCTTTCCAACATAATAAAAAAGACACATGTTCAAAACACCCACCCCCACCCCACAATCCACATATACATACATTGGTGACCATGTTCTGCTGGAAGCTGCATTTCTGTGTACATGATTAAGCAATGAGATCCAAGAGTAGAAGGTCAGCAGATGCTTCCAAACGATTTTGCATGGTCAGACAGGAACAATACACACACAATTTTTGATTGAAAAAATGCACAAGAATTTCAGCAAATAACACTAGTTGGGGGGGTTTGTCAATCTGCACAATATCATTCCTTCTCCCCCCACAAATCACAGCAAAAAACCTGGCCTTCTCAGACCAAACGATCCCCCATACTGCAGGCCTTTATATAAGAGAGGTTGTATTGTTAGCACACTGACACACGCCCAATAGAAGTACACGCCCAATAGAAGTACACGCCCACCAGTATCTTTCAATCTGTCTCTTCGTGTATGTCTAAAGTGATTTCACCTGATGGGCAGGAACACATAATACTATTTGCAACTGTGCTAGCCCTTGGCTATGTGCATCAAATCTCCAACTACAGGCCAAAGATCCAAGTCCATTTGCATGCACATAAACAAAGCAACAGTTTTCTAAGCATATGTACCTGTGCAGTGTAAACCCTACAATTTTAAATGTCCAAGTCCCTGGGCATGATTAGTGCTAACAAACATTAACATCGGGCCCTGGCTCCAATGAGCTTCCAATCTAAAGTCCAAAATAAACTTTCTTACATTAGAGACTATTTTGACAGGAGACAAATAAAATACCAGCATGTCTTCAACATAAGCATGTTGGGGAATTGAACCAGCAACCCCAGTGCTGCTAGACAGAAATGCTGCCCACTTAGCCACCAGGCAGCCTCACACATGTTCTCTGCATCTCTGTGGTGTGAACCAGCCCTAAGTCCATAGCCAAGTTCCGTGTCTCCAAGCAATATACAATATATTGGCCTAAGTATTGGGACGCCTGCCTTTAAACGCGCATGAACTGTAATCGCATCCCAGTCTTAGTCCGTAGGGTTCAATATTGAGTTGGCCCCGCCCTTTGCAGCTATAACAGCTTCAAGTCTTCTGGGAAGGCTGTCCACAAGGTTTAGGAGTGTGTCTATGGGAATGTTTGACCATTCTTCCAAGTGCATTTGTGAGGTCAGGCACTGATGTTGGACGAGAAGGCCTGGCCTGCAGTCTCCGCTCTAATTCATCCCCAAGGTGTTCTATCGGGTTGAGGTCAGGACTCTGTCCAGGCCAGTCAAGTTCCTCCACCCCGAACTCACTCATCTATGTCTTTATGGACCTTGCTTTGTGCACTGGTCCAAATCATTTGGTGGAGGGGGATTATGGTGTGGGGTTGTTTTTCAGGGGTTGGGCTTGGCCCCTTAGTTCCAGTGAAGGGAACTCTTAAGGCATCAGCATACTGAGACATTTTGGAAAATTTCATGCTCCCAACTTTGTGGGAACAGTTTGGGGGTGGCCCCTTCCTGTTTCAACATGACTGCACACCAGTGCACAAAGCAAGGTCCATAAAGACATGGATGAGTGAGTTTGGGGTGGAGAAACTTGACTGGCCTGCACAGAGTCCTGACCTCAACCCGATAGAACTCACTTTGGGATGAATTAGAGCAGAGACTGTGAGCCAGGCCTTCTCATCCAACATCAGTGCCTGACCTCACAAATGCACTTCTGGAAGAATGATCAAACATTCCCATAGACACACTAAACCTTGTGGACAGCCTTCCCAGCCTTCCCAGCCTTCCCAGAAGCTGTTCTAGTTGCAAAGGGTGGGCCAAATCAAATTTTAACCCTACGGACTAAGACTGAGCTGCCATTAAAGTTCATGTGTGTGTAAAGCCAGGCGTCCCAATACTTTGGGCTAAATTGTGTATCTGGCAAGATTTACAGTGGTGGTGGAACCCTCCTACACATAAATACAAGATTTAGGACCTGGGATATGAGACAACTTCTCTACATGAAGCAGCATGTTTGGGATTTGAACACAGACACTCAGGGATGCTAAGCAGAAGTTCTAACCTCTAAGCCATGGAGCTGCCACATGTGGAAACCTCCTACACGTAAATACATATAAATACTGCATTTATTTGGACATACAGGTGATGGAATTACATTACTTCTTGATTTATTCTGTGATATTTGGTGTTTTTTTTTGGGGGGGTGAGTTTAGAATAGTGATATTACCCTCAAATTTTGGGGAATTACATTTTTATTTCTGATGTTGGAACACATATCAAATTTTTGGGGCTCAAATTATGATTATTTAGAAATAATAAAAAGCACAAAAAAATGTGACTAATTTTAAATTTGCATCAGCAATAGTATTGATTGTGGTTTGTAAAGACACCTGTATGAGTTTGGGTAAAGATTCGTGTGAGATGGAGAGTAACTAGTGAAAGTGGCAGAGAAAAATATATTTTATCAAAACATTCCACATTCTAGCTTTCTTTAAAAACAAAATATTTTAATTAGAAGCAACATTGTTGCAAAGGAAAATTTATTTCAGAGAAAGATACATTTCATCTCAACATTAAAAGGATTTATTTGTGAAAGTTACAATTGTATCATTGGAATCAATGGCTAAAACTTGCATTGGACTAAAATAGCTTGGATTTTCACTTCCAAAACATGCTCTTTAATTAGCCCTCATTTCGGTATTTACTATAACTCTTGTGAAAAAAGTCACTTGAGTAGTGTTGAGCGAACCCAAACTGTAAAGTTCGGGTCCGTACCGAACTTTAGCTTTTTCCCGAACCCGAACCCGGACTTTGCGCAAAAGTCCGGGTTCGGCAATCTAATTACGCAGTTAGAAATGCTTCAGGGGCCAGCCAATCACCTTTTGATTAGCTGGTGTGCCCTTAGAAGCCATCATAGCCATGCCTACTAATGGCATGGCTGTGATTGGTCAGTGCAACATGTGACCCAGCTTCTATATAAGCTAGAGGCACACAGCACACACGTCACTCTGCTTCAGAATAGATAGGGAGAGGATCTTGTCTGCTGCTGCTGCTTTTAGGGAGAGATAGAAAAATACATGAATTAGTCCTGTTTCTGGAATCTGAGGGAAAAGAAAGAGAGACAGTGTAGTGTAGGGCCAGGTTCCTGTTTTTTGCATTTATGGAGAGAGATATATTATATAGGAATAGGAGTCCAGATTCAGAGATATAACTCAGCGATCTGCATAGGTTTACCTGTTTGTGTTGCAGTGCAGTCTTTTTACACTGCTATGAATCCAGTGTCAGAGAAAATCTACCTTTTATCTGCAAGCTCAGTGCACCAGCACTGCATATATTACGTTGAGAGATACACCGTTTCCATACTGTGGGTGTATTCTGCTCTTGGAAAAAGATCCATTTAGGACAAAAAAAAAAGGCACTTTATTGTGCTCTTTTCCAAAAGACCCATTAAGGGCAAAAAAAATAAAAAATTTCCATTTCATTTTGCTCGTGCAAAAAAAGACCAGTTTAGGGCAAAAAAATATTTAAAAAAAATTGCACTTTAATGTACGCTTGCAAAAAGACCCATTTAGGGCCACAAAAATATTTTGCAGTGTGTTATACATATGTGGAGGCGTGTGAAATAAACCATTTCTATATATTTGTCTTCTACTGTGCTATACTAAAAAAACAAAATTTTTTTTGAATAGCATTTTCTGCAGTTCTGTAGCTGTGCGATTCAGCGGTTACGTACTGTGGGTGTGTTGTGGTCTTCCAAAAAACGCCATTTAGGGCCACAAAAAATATTTTGCAGTGTGTTATACATATGTGGAGGTGTGTGAAATAAACAATTTATATATAGTTTTCTTCTACTGTGCTATACTAAAAAAAAACATTTTTTTTGAATAGCATTTTCTGCAGTTCTGTAGCTGTGCGATTCAGCGGTTACGTACTGTGGGTGTGTTGTGGTCTTCCAAAAAACGCCATTTAGGGCCACAAAAAATATTTTGCAGTGTGTTATACATATGTGGAGGTGTGTGAAATAAACAATTTCTAAATAGTTTTCTTCTACTGTGCTATACTAAAAAAAATAAAAAAAATTTGAATAGCATTTTCTGCAGTTCTGTAGCTGTGCGATTCAGTGGTTACGTACTGTGGGTGTGTTGTGGTCTTCCAAAAAACGCCATTTAGGGCCACAAAAAATATTTTGCAGTGTGTTATACATATGTGGAGGTGTGTGAAATAAACAATTTATATATAGTTTTCTTCTACTGTGCTATACTAAAAAAACAAAATTTTTTTTGAATAGCATTTTCTGCAGTTCTGTAGCTGTGCGATTCAGCGGTTACGTACTGTGGGTGTGTTCTTCTCTTCCAAAAACACCCATTTAGGGCAAGATCCTAAATTTGGAAAATATGAGGAGAAGGTCAAAGGGACGTGGTGGCCCCGGTCATGGTGCTGCTGGTGGAGCTCCTGTTGCAGGGACAGGACGTGGTGGATCTGTGCCAGATACACGCACAAGTGAAACACCTTCCTCAGGTGCAAGTAGGCGACCGAGCCTGCGGCGGTATTTTGTCACGCCTAATGAGGCTGTACGAATGTTTAGGCCAGGACAAGTACAGGCGATAGTAGATTGGGTTGCTGACAGTGCCTTGGGTTCCTTCACATTGTCTCCCACCCACTCTTCTGATGAAAGATCAGAGTTGGCACCTGAAACCCATGTCCATCAGTCTTTCACCTCACCCCCTTGCAAATCAGCCAAGCAGTCTGAGCCCCAAATCATGCAGCAGTCTCTTCTGCTTTTCAATGACTCTGTTAGCAGGGTTTCCCAGGGCCATCCACCTAGCCCTGCCCCAGAAGTGGAAGAGATTGAGTGCACCGATGCCCAACCACTTATGTTTCATGATGAGTACATGGGAGGACCATCGCAGCACGTCTCGGATGATGATGAAACACAGGTGCCAACTGCTGCTGCTTTCGCAATTGTGCAGACAGACAAGGAGGGCAGGGGTGAAGACTGGGTGGAAGATGATGTGGAGGACGATGAGGTCCTCGATCCCACATGGAATCAATGTTATGCAAGTGACCAGTGTAGTTTGGAGGAAGAGGCGGTGGTCGCACAGAGCCACCAGCACAGCAGAAGAGGGAGCAGGGTGCAAAAGCGGAGCGTCCGTCCCCTAGACAGTATGTCTGCTACTGCCCAACGCAGCAAGGGACCGAGCACACCAAAGCCAGGTCCAAGGAGTTCCCTAGCGTGGCAGTTCTTCACACAATGTGCTGATGACAAGACACGAGTGGTTTGCACGCTGTGCAATCAGAGCCTGAAGCGAGGCATAAACGTTCTCAACCTGAGCACAACCTGCATGACCAGGCATCTAAGTGCAAAGCACGAGCTGCAGTGGAGTAGACACCTCAAAAACCAAGAAAGGTCTCTGGCTCCTCCTGCTTCCTCTTCTGCTGCAGTCTCGGCCTCTTCATCCACCTCTGTAGTGACAGTGGCACCTGCCACCCCGCAAACAGAGGATCTGCCAGCAACACTACCACCTGGGTCACCAACCATCTCCACAATGTTCCATGGAAGCGTTCAGCTCTCTATCTCCCAAACATTGGAGCGGAAGAGGAAGTACCCCCCTAGCCACCCGTGATCCCTGGCCCTGAATGCCAGCATTTCAAAACTCCTGGCCTTTGAAATGCTGTCATTCCGTCTGGTGGAGACGCAGAGTTTTAAAAGCCTGATGGCATTGGCTGTCCCACAGTACGTCGTGCCCAGCCGCCACTACTTTTCCAGGCGAGCCATCCCTTCCCTGCACTACCAAGTGGGGGACAAAATCAGGTGTGCACTGCGCAACGCCATCTGTGGCAAGGTCCACCTAACTACGGATGCGTGGACCAGTAAGCACGGTCAGGGACGTTATATCTCCCTAACAGCACACTGGGTAAATGCAGTGGCGGCTGGGCCTGAGGCAGATAGCAGTTTGGCGCATGTCCTTCCACCACCGAGGATTGCAGGGCGCTTCAGTTTGCCTCCTGTTGCCAACTCCTCCTACTCCGCTTCCTCATCCTCTACCGCCTCCTCATCCGGTCAGCGTAACACCTTCACCACCAACTTCAGCACAGCCAGGGGTAAACGACAGCAGGCAGTTTTAAAACTTTCCTGTTTGGGGGAAAAACCCCACACCGCGCAGGAGTTGTGGAGGGACATGGAACAACAGACCAATGAGTGGTTGCTGTCAGTGAGCCTCAAGCCCGGCCTGGTGGTGTGCGATAATGAGCGAAATCTCGTAGCAGCTCTGGGCCTAGCCGGTTTGACGCACATCCCTTGCCTGGCGCATATGCTGAACTTGGTGGTCCAGAGGTTCCTTAAAAATGACCCCAATATGCCAGAGCTGCTGCAGAAAGTGCGGGCTGTGTGTGCGCACTTTCGGCGTTCTCACCCTGCTGCTGCTCGCCTGTCAGCGCTGCAGTGTAACTTCGGCCTTCCCGCTCACCGCCTCATATGTGACGTGCCCACAAGGTGGAACTCCACCATGCACATGCTGGCCAGACTGTGCGAGCAGCAGCAGGCGATAGTGGAGTTCCAGCTGCAGCAATCACGCGTGAGTCGCTCTGCGGAACAGCACCACTTCACCACCAATAACTGAGCCTCCATGCGAGACCTGTGTGCCTTGTAGCGCTGTTTCGAGTACTCCACCAACATGTCCAGTGCCAATGACGCCGTTCTCAGTGTTACTATCCCAGTTCTATGCCTCCTTGAAAAAACGCTTCGGGCAATGATGGAAGAGGATGTGGCACAGGAGGATGAGGAGGAGGAGGAAGCGGGATCATTTCAAAGGCTTTCAGGGCAGTCTTTCACAAGTGGCTACGAGGGTGGGTTCCTGCACCAACAAACGCCAGGTACACAATTGTCCGGCAGAAAGGGCACAGTTCTGGAGGATGACGAGGTGAAGGAGGAGATGGAGGAGGAGGAGGAGGAGCCATTTTCACAGCAGGGTGGCACCCAGACCAGCTCGTGGCCATCACTGGTGCGTGGCTGGGGGGATACAGAGGACACAGACGATACACCTCCCACAGAGGACAGCTTTTCTTTGCCTCTGGGCAGCCTGGCACACATGAGCGATTACATGCTGCAGTGTTTCCGCAATGACCGCCGAGTTGCCCACATTTTAACTGGTGCTGATTACTGGGTGGCCACCCTGCTGGATCCCCATTACAAGGACAACGTACCGTCCTTAATTCCCTCACTGGAGCGGGATCGTAAGATGCGCGAGTACAAGCGCACGCTGGTAGACGCGCTGCTGGTGGCATTCCTACCTGACAGCGGGCGTACGGTGGAAGCACAAGGCGAAGGCAGAGGAGGAGGAAGAGGTCTCCAACGCAGCCGGGGCACCGGCAGCACCTCAGAAGGCAGGGTTAGCATGGCTGAAATGTGGAAAAGCTTTGTCAGCACGCCACAACAACCAGCACCACCAGCTGAGATGGAACGTCTTAGCAGGAGGCAGCATTTCACCAACATGGTTGAGCAGTATGTGTCCACAGGCCTACACGTACTGGATGACGGGTCTGCCCCCTTTAACTTCTGGGTCTCCAAATTGGGCACATGGCCTGAGCTTGCCCTTTATGCCTTGGAGGTGCTGGCCTGCTCTGCAGCCAGTGTATTATCTGAACGTGTATTTAGCACGGCAGGGGGCGTTATCACAGACAAGCGCAGCCGCCTGTCCAGAGCCAATGTGGACAAGCTCACGTTCATTAAAATGAACCAGGCATGGATCCCACAGGACTTGTCCGTACCTTCTGCAGAATAGACATGTATACCGGTGTTGTGACAAAAACTGTCCGGCCATCGGATTGTGTCCGGCCCATACTGCGAAGGCGCAGCGCTTGCGCAGTACAGAGGACAAGGAGATTCACAAAATCTCCGAAGATGAACGGCGCCTGCGCCGTGAGTGCAGGTTCAAGCCCCAACATCCAAGTGGACATACGGTAGCACATAGTAACAGGGCCCCTCACGGGCTCGCTTCGATCGCCACGCTTCGGGCACGGCCTCACTTGGCTCGGCTTGAACCACGGATGGTGTGGCCTTCACCTGAACTCACCACGCAGGCGCCGTTCATCTTGGGAGATTTTCGAAATCCTCTTGTCCTACATACTGAGCAAGCGCAGTACAGGGTGGACACTATTCGACGGGGGACAGAATTCGACACATCACTGGCCTTACCCAGCCATTGTTGTATTTTTGAACCAGTGTTGGCTACCTCGTCCTCCTCCACCGCCGCTTCCACCTACACAGCCACATCCACCGCCACCTCAACCTCCTACTCCATATGGACCTCGTCCTCCTAGGTCAAGATTATAATTTTTATTTTATTTTTTTGTAGCGCACAGATCCTTTCCCCCTTACCTGCCTTTATGTTGTTGGCTCCTCGCAGGAGGGAGAAAGGCACACCGCACTACCAGCCCGTACCCTCCTATATAAAGAGGTTGAGCGGTGTACTTCACGGGCTGTGTCCACAGCCGGAGTCAAAACTCCTCCAGAGGATGATTCTCACCTCTACTGTAGGTAGAGGCAAGTCCTTTAATTCCCAGTAAAGTCAATGTCCACACCAGCTGAAATTACAACTCTTATTCTCTCATGGCAAAATAAACTCTACTCGGATAGAAAAGGTTAGAGCAAAGAAACAGGACAGCTTAAGGTGTGGAGGAGGTCCAGGCACAAATGTAGCACATTCACTTCACTGCTTAGGTTTCTCAAAAAGTTTTAGGTGCACGGTCTCTACCACAGACCTTGAGGTTGGTCTCTGCCACAGACTGGGTGTACAAGGCCCCTGCCACGGACCTGGAGAACTTTGGTCTCTGCCACAGACCAGGGTGTATAAGGCCCCTGCCACGGGCCGGGTGAATAAGGCCTCTGATACAGTCAAGATGACCTTGAGCTTCTCCTTCTACGAACCTAGCCCATATCAAGGGGAAGACATCTCTCCAGGGAGTCAACAGACCCTTCCTTCACCGTGACTCCCGCATCGGTCCATCAGAATGATCCTCCCTTCCCTGGAACATGGTCCCCTACACGAGGCGGCACCCTAAGACTCCTCGACCCTTAGCGGACTCCAGACGAAGGCTCTGGACTCCAGGCTTTACTCCCGCACCTAGGCCTCCATACCCAGGGCAGCAGGAACTCCAGGATAGTACCTCACTCCGGGCTAAAGGTACCCGAGATGGAACAGGAACACATGCACCCAGGCCGAAGGCACCTGGGCGTGGACCCCACTGGACATCAGCCCCCAGGCCAAAGGTCTGCCCCTTTTATATGCTCTCCCGGCATGCACAGCAGGTTCCCCGCCCCGCTGTACTACTGCCAAGAGGGGACACAAAAGGCACAGCACTGTATCGGCGGTTCAACCCTAGCCTACCATGGCAGCGCCACCTGTAGGCCGCAGGGAACTGCACACCAATACTGTCCCCCGAGGACAAAATGGTCCATGAATCCTACAGAATTAGGGTGTTTGAGCCTATTTACCACTCAAACACTTCCCTTAAATTTAGCACCCCGCTACATTTTTATTTCAAAGTATTTTATTTTCCCACTAGCTTATCCATTAAATTGAATAATTTATTCCAGAAAGGGCGTATTCTGGGGCATTCCCACCATATGTGTGGCATCGTGCCGTTGAGTTTCTGAGATTCTTAATGACTTCCTGTACCTCTTCTGCTGAAAAGGGGGCCTCCAGCATATTTTTTTATTTTTTTATGTTATTTTAAGTTATTTCCCTATCCACATTTGTTTGCAGAGCACTTGCCATGCTCTTAACAACATTTTGCTGCCATTTGTAGCCTTCTAGCCCTTTCCATTACTTTTTTAGAGCCTTTTTAGTCCTTAGAAGTCCGGGTCCCCATTGACTTCAATGGGGTTCGGGTTTGGGTTCGGGTTCGGGTTAAAGTTCGGTCCCGAACCCGAACTTTTTTCCGAAGTTCGGCCGAACCCGTCGAACCCAAACATCCAGGTGTCCGCTCAACTCTACACTTGAGTTAAAATTTGAGTTATATTAGCTCTGGGCACGCTCAGTTTCGTTTGCAAATAGTTGTCCAAAAACTGGCATTTTTTTACTTCTCAGACTTTTAAAGATATTTCACTGTAGAAATCACTTTTTCACACAGTTTAAAAGCAGATTATCTTTAAATAATATACCGCATATTTCAGTACCATTTAGGCAATTATATCTCTAAACATTATTTCCATGTGCACAACTCCAGCTTTTAGTAGAGTAAGGATTTGGGCGCTATTTGGATTCTGGGAGCTATAGTAAATTCGATTTTGTTAAGTATTTTTTCTCCAGCGCTATAGTGAATACCGTTTTAGCGCTAATTAGTGCAAATTGCCGCGATTTGCGCTAATTAGCGCTAATTAGCGGCAATTGGCGCTATAGTAAATTACCCCCATATTGTGTTATGAACAACCATAAGAACATGAACAATAATACAACGCACAGTGTAGACTGTGTGTGTAAATGTAGAGTATTTTTTGATAATAAACAGGCATAAATGCCTATACGGAGGATCTCAATTCGGAAATATTTTGACGTTGTTCGTGTTCTATATGTGTATCATTGTATGTAAGTTTATATATCTTTACTATTTTGTCGTGTGGTCTCCAATCGTTTTTTCAAACGATAGGGTAAACATAGAAGAAAATAAGTAATGGGATGGAATAAAAAGATGATATCAGTAATATATGACCATGTATATCAATGGGGCTAATGGTTTATACGCTATTGGAAACACGGAACCAGAGTCAATGGTAAGTGGCTTTGGTTTCATTGTAGTCCCAAGCATATGTATGTAATATAAGAAAAGGTGTGTACCGCTAAGTATGCATATATATTTATATGTCGCCAACAATGTTGTGCAGGTATAATGTGTGGCTGTAACCACAAAAGATAAATAAAATATATATTTTTTAAATTATTATTTAAAATGAGCTTAAGCATTGTTGGTGTCGTCGAACACGAAGAAGTTGTGTGTGAGTAAATAGTCCAATGACTGTAAAATTAACTCTTGCATAATTAGGGAAAATTTTCCTGACTATTTAAGAAAGACAGATATGGCTTGAACCCCCAGATGGTATGCTATGCTAGAATACAGGCTTGTTACATCACAAACCACCCACCTGTAATGTTCCTCCCATTTAAAGTCCCTGAGTTTGATGAGAAGCTGTTGTGTGTCTCGTAAAAACCCAGGGAGTTCACATACTAGGGGTTGGAGTTGGCCATCAACCCATTCACCCATACGCTCATTCAAAGAGCCTATGCCTGCTACTATGGGTCTGCTCACAAGGGGGATCAAGCCCCTTGTGGACCTTGGGAAGATGATGGAACACAGGCATAATCGGACTCTCTGGAATGAAAAGTGCCCTTTCTTGGGTAGAAAAAATGCCAGTATCAACAGCTCTGTCTAAGAGGGAGGAGAGTACTTTGGTAAACGCCGCCGTGGGATCAGATCTAAGTTTTTGGCATGTGTTGGTGTCAGACAGTTGGCGTAATGCTTCTTCCTGGTAAACATGTGAATCTAAGACAACAACTATCCCCCCTTATCTGCATTACTTAAAATGATGCTGGCACCTGACTCTAAATTTTTAAGAGCAACACGTTCTACCACAGACAGATTATTGGTCGTTGGTTTCTTGCGGCAATTACGGGCAAGGTGGGTGAGGTCTCTTTCAACCATTTTTTGATAGAGATCAAGATCCTTGCCCCTAGATCCCACAGGATAAAAGTCTGACCTGAGTTTAAATGACACTTTATTGTGGGTGTCAACTGGGTCTAAGGGACATGGATCTGACTCAAGTGCCAGGTCAGTTAAATCCTGCAATGCACATATATCAGTAAAATGAATAGGGGTTTCCAGAAGATTGTCTTTCCACTGCTTGGTTTGATCCTGACGATCCGCTAGCCGGCTGAAGGGGATGAGTCGGATCCCGTGATGGCTAACTCATTTTCAAGATCGGAAAAGCTTACTAGTTTCCCCTGATTTTTGTGGCGTCTACTTGGGAAGAAAGATAACTTCTTCCAAGTGTAGACTTTGTCATTTTTGTAGTCGACCCGATCTCTGGTCATCTTGCCTTTTTTGTTGGAGATAACAGCTTTTTCCATTTTGTCTAATTTCTTACTGAGTCGTTCATTAAGTCAGACGAACTCAGAATGTGTCTGCAAAACGATGAGATCTTTTTGTATGGCCTCTATCTCCAATCATATAGTCGCCATTTCTTTCTTCCTGGATGATATGAGTATGCTCAGGGAACAGGAACTAATGCCCCATACACACGATCTTTTTTAATGCCGTTAAAAATGCCATTTTAAAAAATGGCCATTAAAAATGATCGTGTGTATGCTCCAGAGCATTTTTAACGACGTGAAAAACGGGCATTAAAAATTTCGAACATGCTCTCTTTTTTCACGCCGTTTTTCATGTCGTTTTTTTTAACGACGTGAAAAAAAACGCGCATGCTCAGAATCAAGTATGAGACGGGAGCGCTCGTTCTGGTAAAACTAGTGTTCGTAATGGAGATAGCACATTCATCATGCAGTAACGGACTGAAAAGCACGAGGCTGAAAAGCACGAATCGTTGCTCAACAAACTTTACTAACATGAAGGGTGGCGCCATTCGAGCGGAACTTCCCCTTTATAGTGCCGTCGTACGTGGTATACGTCACTGCGCTTTGCTTGATCGTTTTTTAAAATGATCGTGTGTGCGCAAGACAGGCTTGAGAGGAAACATGAAAAAAACGACGTGAAAAACGGCAAGAAAAAAAATGGCAAGAAAAACGATCGTGTGTATGGGGCATAAGAGTATCCTTCTTTTCTTTTTTAGAGCACCAACAATGCTTGAGTTCATTTTAAATAATAATTTAAAAAAATTATTTTATTTATCTTTTGTGGTTACAGCCACACATTATACCTGCACAACATTGTTGGCGACATATAAATATTGTGACAGCAGGAAGGTAAAGTCACCTGGTTGCATCCAGGGGGGTAGATATATTTCGCCCAGATTCAGGCTTTACGCCGACTTATACAACTAGGTGGAGAGTTGTATAAGGCTAGTGGGCTCATGGATGACTCATACCTCTAGGGAGAGTGTGGGGCGTCGTACAGACAGGGAGTTGATGAGACCAGCTGAAGCTTGTCAGCTCATTTAGGCCTCTATAAGAACTCCCAGCTTCATTAGATGTTAGCTCATGCCTGGAACCAGACCTGTGTGGACTGTCTAGGGAGAGTGAACCCCTGTGCGGTGAGACAAAGCCTGTGTGGCTATTTGCTTGGACATTTAAAACCAGGGACTTAGGGACTAGGACAGCACTAGGCTGATCCCAGTTGTTAGTTAGGAAACCTGTATGTTTAGTCAGAGGTCAAGTTGACCAGGATTTATTTTGTTTATGTTTCTTTTGCTTTGCTGTGTTTTGTCACTGTAAATAGAAAATAAACCGCACCTTTTTGATTTTGAAAACCACAACCACCGTTTGCTGGGCCTGTTTTTGTGTGGGGAGCCCATCTCGGGGGTCACACACACCCGCTGCCGAGCTAACCCCCTCACAATATATATATGTACTTAGCGGTACAAGCCTTTTCTTATATTACATACATATGCTTGGGACTACAATGAAACCAAAGCCACTTACCATTGACTCTGGTTCCGTGTTTCCAATAGCGTATAATGAGTTAACAAACCATTAGCCTCATTGATATACAGGTCCTTCTCAAAAAATTAGCATATTGTGATAAAGTTCATTATTTTCTGTAATGTACTGATAAACATTAGACTTTCATATATTTTAGATTCATTACACACAACTGAAGTAGTTCAAGCCTTTTCTTGTTTTAATATTGGTGATTTTGGCATACAGCTCATGACAACCCAAAATTCCTATCTCAAAAAATTAGCATATCATGAAAAGGTTTTCTAAACGAGCTATTAACCTAATCATCTGAATCAACTAATTAACTCTAAACACCTGCAAAAGATTCCTGAGGCTTTTAAAAACTCCCAGCCTGGTTCATTACTCAAAACCGCAATCATGGGTAAGACTGCCGACCTGACTGCTGTCCAGAAGGCCATCATTGACACCCTCAAGCAAGAGGGTAAGACACAGAAAGAAATTTCTGAACGAATAGGCTGTTCCCAGAGTTCTGTATCAAGGCACCTCAGTGGGAAGTCTGTGGGAAGGAAAAAGTGTGGCAGAAAACGCTGCACAACGAGAAGAGGTGACCGGACCCTGAAGAAGATTGTGGAGAAGGACCGATTCCAGACCTTGGGGACCTGCGGAAGCAGTGGACTGAGTCTGGAGTAGAAACATCCAGAGCCACCGTGAACAGGCGTGTGCAGGAAATGGGCTACAGGTGCCGCATTCCCCAGGTCAAGCCACTTTTGAACCAGAAACAGCGGCAGAAGCGCCTGACCTGGGCTACAGAGAAGCAGCACTGGACTGTTGCTCAGTGGTCCAAAGTACTTTTTTCGGATGAAAGAAAATTTTGCATGTCATTCAGAAATCAAGGTGCCAGAGTCTGGAGGAAGACTGGGGAGAGGGAAATGCCAAAATGCCTGAAGTCCAGTGTCAAGTACCCACAGTCAGTGATGGTCTGGGGTGCCATGTCAGCTGCTGGTGTTGGTCCACTGTGTTTTATCAAGGGCAGGGTCAATGCAGCTAGCTATCAGGAGATTTTGGAGCACTTCATGCTTCCATCTGCTGAAAAGCTTTATGGAGATAAAGATTTCATTTTTCAGCACGACCTGGCACCTGCTCACAGTGCCAAAACCACTGGTAAATGGTTTACTGACCATGGTATTACTGTGCTCAATTGGCCTGCCAACTCTCCTGACCTGAACCCCATAGAGAATCTGTGGGATATTGGGAAGAGAAAGTTGAGAGACGCAAGACCCAACACTCTGGATGAGCTTAAGGCCGCTATCGAAGCATCCTGGGCCTCCATAACACCTCAGCAGTGCCACAGGCTGGTTGCCTCCATGCCACGCCGCATTGAAGCAGTCATTTCTGCAAAAGGATTCCCGACCAAGTATTGAGTGCATAACTGAACATAATTATTTAAAGGTTGACTTTTTTGTATTAAAAACACTTTTCTTTTATTGGTCGGATGAAATATGCTAATTTTTTGAGATAGGATTTTTGGGTTTTCATGAGCTGTATGCCAAAATCATCAATATTAAAACAAGAAAAGGCTTGAACTACTTCAGTTGTGTGTAATGAATCTAAAATATATGAAAGTCTAATGTTTATCAGTACATTACAGAAAATAATGAACTTTATCACAATATGTTAATTTTTTGAGAAGGACCTGTACATGGTCATATATTATTGATATCATCTTTTTATTCCATCCCATTACTTATTTTCTTCTATGTTTACCATATCGTTTGAAAAAACGATTGGATGCCACACGACAAAATAGTAAAGCTATAGAAATATATACATACAATGATACACATATAGAACACGAACAACATCAAAATATTTACAAATTGAGATCCTCCGTATAGGCATTTATTCCTGTTTATTATCAAAAAATACCCTACATATACACACACAGTCTACACTGTGCGTTGTATTATTGTTCATGTTCTTATGGTTGTTCATAACACAATATATATTCTGTATAATTTCTATAAGATGTCACCATGCCGGTTTCTTGTTCATCACATAACATCAAAAAACTTTTTTTATATGTATTATTATACACACAGTTCTTTAATTAATACAATATTATTTTTCACTTTTTTTGCAACCATGCCCCTCCGGACATGCACTTACTTAAATTAAATTAAAAATGTAATTTTAAATTTTAGATTTTAATTTTATTTCTGCACTTCTCAGACTATCAGGTGTAATTATTTTTGACAATAAAGCTACGTTGGATTGGAGTGCCGGCTGTCCTAATTATCTTTGTTATTAATTGCCGTGTGCATTGCCAGCACCCTCGGTTCCTGAAAGAAAGGCTGCAACCAGGTTGGACCTGTTTGGAGCGGCAATTTTTGTCTCTCTATAGCATTGTTGAACATATTTGTATCCAAAAATAGAATGATAACTAGACGGTATTGATAAAAAATTTTGGCCTTAACAAAGTGGTTTCCATATCGTTAGACAGTAGTGGCCAAAAATGATTGGGACAAGAATGAAAAATGCAGGGGTCAGAATGATAGTCTTTTCTAATTCTCCACATTCAATTTGCAACAGTCATGAGCTCTAAATTGTGTGTGATTGATGACCAAAAAAAACAAAACAACTAATTATGTCCCATTTTCATACACAGGAAAGTATCAGTCAGGAGGAGCTGTGGCCAGCAAACACATGGAGTCCCAGATCCCTCCCCTGCGCCCTCCTGCTAAAAGGGCCAGGAAGAGCAGGAACCTGGATGAGGCCACAGCTGCCTTCCTCAGCCATGCAACAACTCCAATCAGTATGGCACCAGATAAGGCATTTGGCTGTCTGACAGCTAGTAATTTAAGAGATATGGATCAAAGGAGGATGTGCAAGGAACTAATCCTGTAGCTCCTCAACAAGGGGGGGGAGGGGACAAATTTCCTCAAAAACACATATCTCTGATTTGGATGCCCCACCTCCACTACCTCCACAGCCACCACAGCAACCCCACCCACCACAGCAGCCCCACCCACCACAGCAGCATGGCGGACAGTGGCAATTCCAGCCCCAAGACCCCCATTAAGCCTGCTGGGCTGGGGATTTTCAGCCCTACAATTTGTAATTTGCTTTTTGTTTATTTTTTTAATTATGATTTTAGTTTTACTTTATTTCTTTTTGTGTGCATAGAATGCACTTTTTGTTTAAGTTATTTAATTTTGATTTTGATGGCAGATAACATGTCTGATTTATTTTATTTTATTAATAATGCACAAGAAAAAAAATGGCCTCAGCCAATGTGGAAGGGAGTGTTGACAGCGATGGCCTGGGTTCGGTCTGGTCTGTCATGAACTGCAGGCTGTGGTAATACCACAGCCTGGGGACATACCGGTCATCTGCTGCTGCTCCCGATCTCTCGGAGGCCAGGACATTCTTGTGCTCCCTATTAAATGTACTCCTCAGGTTCCCAATTTTGCTCTTCATATAATTGAGGTCTCCCCTGGGGTACAGAGGCTTCACCAATTCCAACAGTTTCTCCATCGCTGCCTTCCTCTTGATTTTTATAGGACCTTATTGTGCTCCCCTATTAAATAAAAAAATAATAATTTGAAAATACTTGGCTATGTGTTTTACTTAAAATGACAGTTTGGGAGTAGGCAGGTACATTTAAATAATACAATGTAAAATTAACAAGAGATATCAACATAGTTGTATCTTTGATCTTAAAAACTATGGGATAATGGTGTTGTGGTAAGTTGACCCAACAAAAAAATAATTTGTAAAATAAATGCATAAACAATTGATAAATAACATTCACAAAAAAACAATGACCAAAAATGAGGTAACCCTGGTGGACAGTGATACCAGATCTCCTGTGCTGCAAGTAAATTAAAATATGATTCAAGTGACGGATGACTGAAACGTCCCTTAAATGTGAGATCCACACATAACTTCAGTGATAAAAAAACATAATGAAACATAAAGAAATGTCCATAAATATGACATATAAAAGAGTTCATCAGTAGAACACAAAGTTCATTCCAATTGCTAGTGTTCATGTAAAAAGGTCAAATAATAATTTGATAGAAGATTGTGGAATAGAAGAAAGTCCCTGGTACAAATAAATTTCAGTTCTTAAAATAGTGGGGTTATACTTCTTTTCACCATCCAGAGAATTAAGCTGACCAACCAAACACCCAGTGGGGGTTATTTACTAAAGGCAAATCCACTTTGCACTACAAGTGCAAACTACAAGTGCAAAGTGCACTTGACATTGCACTGAAAGTGCACTTGGAAGTGCAGTCACTGTAGATCCGAGGGGGACATGCAAGGAAAATAAAAAACATAATTTATCTTGCACATGAATGGATAATAAAATCAGCAGAGCTTCCCCTCATTTTAGATCTACCCCTCAGATTTACAGCGACAGCACTTCAAAGTGCACTTTCAGTGCAATTTCAAGTGCACTTTGCACTTGTAGTTTGCACTTGTAGTGAAAAGTGGATTTGCCTTTCGTAAATAACCCCCAGTGTGTCCTAGCAGCTCACCTCAAATGAAGACCACAAGGGTCTAACAGCACCTTAGATATAAAGGTCCTTGCGACAGGTCACACTCTATTCCCCTCACCTCAGATCACAGACCAGGAATGAGATGGATGTCAGTAATAATGAGATTGTTGATAACTCTCCCAACAAGTCATCATAAGCCTCCTCACCTCCGTTCAATGGTGGCCATGCAGAATAAAGGAAACCTCCATAGTGCAGCATTACTTAAAAATGAGTTTTAAAAAGCAGTAGTACTGTAACTTACATTCAGAATAAAAACAGTCAGCATCCATTTGTAACAGAGCTTCCAGTCTCGGCCGTGACTGGAAGTGACGTTACCCGACTCCTCCTTCCGACGCATTGCATCACAGATCACATGACTTTCTCAAGGGCTGGAGTTGGGTAGACGTGGCCAGAGTTAAATACGCTTCCTAGTGTCATGGCAACCAAACAGCAGCCATTTAACCACTTCAGCCCCAGGAAGAATTGGTTGCTCAATGACGGGCCATTTTTTGCGATTCGGCACTGCGTCGCTTTAACTGACAATTGCGTGGTCGTGCCACACTGTACCCAAACAAAATTGATGTCCTTTTTTTCCCACAAATAAAGCTCTCTTTTGATGGTTTTGATCATCTCTGCAATTTTTATTTTTTGCGCTATAAACAGAAAAAGAGCGACAATTTAGAAAAAAACACAATAATTTGTACTTTTTGCTATAATAAATATCCACAATTTTTTTTAAAAAAAGCAATTTTTTTCTCAGTTTAGGCTGATATGTATTCTTCTACATATTTTTGGTAATATAAATTGCAATAAGTGTATATTGATTGGCTTGCGCAAAAGTTATAGCGTCTACTAAATAGGGGATAGATTTATAGCATTTTTATTATTATTATTTTTTTACTAGTAATGGTGGCGATCTGTGATTTTTATCAGGACTGAGACATTATGGGGAACACATCGGACATTTGTGACACATTTTTAGGACCATTGCCATTTATACAGCAATCAGTGCTATAAAAATGCACTGATTACTGTAAAAATGTCACTGGCAGGGAAGGGGTTAACACTAGGGGGCGATCAAGGAGTTAATTGTGCTCCCTAGTGTGTTTCTAACTGTAGGGGGATGGGACTGACCTAGAGCAAATGACAGATCGTGGTTCCTAGCTATTAGGAACTCATGATCTGTCTTTCCTCACAGAACAGGGATGTGTGAGTTTACACACACACGTCCCTGTTCTGCCTCTCGTGCCCACGATCACTCGCGACTGGCAGTCATCGTATTGGCACCTCCGCGATGCAGTGGGCACACGCCTGCTATCCCACTTAAAGGGACCGACGTACAGCTACGACGGTTTGTGGGACGGTTCACTGGATTGTGTCGACCTGCCGCCGTATAACGATGGCGGCTCGTTGACAAGTGGTTAAAACCCATGAAAACCCATAAAAACATAAAAAAAATTGCAAATTCAACAAATATCCTAAGCATATTAATCAAGGTAAATAGAATAATAACAAATAAAAATAATAATATTAATATGTAATAAATCGAACCAGATCAGCTAAAGGGCAAAATGTAGTGGTTAATATAGAATTAACTACATTGTTGAAATAATGGAGCATAAAAATATAAAATAAATAAAAATATATAAAAAGTAGAAAATAGAAAAATAAAAAAACAATATTGGAAGAAATAATAATAGGTGCAAATAATAATTAAGGAGGTGCTAACAGATATAAAAAAAATAAAAAAAACATAAACAAATGATAAAACAATGATAAAAAAATAAAAAATCGGAAATAAAGCAATTAAAGTGTTACTAAACCCACAACAGTAAAATCTGTCTGTATATGCAGCATATTATATTATACTCACTGTGGAACTTAAGTGGTTAATCCTCTGCATTGTGTAAAAAGGCTGTTTTATCCTGTATGCATAGATCCCCCCTCCCTGCACTGTCTATTAGGGATGGTCCGAACACCCCCCGATACGGTTCGCATCCAGAACATGCGAACGGACCGAAAGTTCGCGCGAACATTCGAACACCGTTAAAGTCTATGGGACTCGAAAGTGAGAATTAAAAAGTGCGAATTTTAAAGGCTAATATGCAAGTTATTGTCCTAAAAAGGGTTTGGGGACCCGGGTCCTGCCCCAGGGGACATGTATCAATGCAAAAAAAAGTTTTAAAAACTGCAATTTTTTCGGGAGCAGTGATTATAACCACTTGGAGCCCCGGCCATTGTAAAAAGACGGCCACAAGGTGGCTCTACAATCCCGGCAGGACATCTATAGGCGTCCTCGGCTCCTCCGGCCACTGGGGGGTGCGCGAGCGCCGCCGGCGGCACGCGGGTGCCCGCCGCATCACTGAGGTGACGATGCGTGTGCCTGGCGGCCGCGATGTCCGCCAGGTATCCGCGATCGCCTGTTACACAGCCAAGGACGTGGATCTGTGTGTGTACTGTCAGGGAGAGGAGACCGATGCTGTGTCCCTTGTACATAGGGACACAGACCGGTCACCTGCCCCAGTCAGTCCCCCTCCCCCCACAGTTAGAATCACTCCTAGGACACACATTTAACCCCTTCCTCGCCCCCTAGTGTTAACCCCTTCCCTGCCAGTCACATTTATACAGTAATCAGTGCATATTTATAGCACTGATCGCTGTATAAATGTGAATGATCCCAAAAATTTGTCAAAAGTGTCCGATGTGTCCGCCACAATGTCACGGTCCCAATAAAAATCACAGATCGCCGCCATTACTAGTAAAAAAAAAAAAATGTCATAATTCTGTCCCCTATTTTGTAGGCGCTATAACTTTTGCTTCAAACCAATCACTATACACTTATTGCGATTTTTTTTTTTACCAAAAATATGTAGAAGAATACGTATCGGCCTAAACTGGGAGAAGTTTTTTTTTTTTTTAAATGGGATATTTATTATAGCAAAAAGTAAAAAATATTGTGTTTTTTTCAAAATTTTCACTCTTTTTTTGTTTATAGCGCATCAAATACCACCAAAAGAGAGCTCTATTTGTGGGAAAAAAAGGACGTAAATTTTGTTTGGGAGCCATATCGCACGACCGCGTAATTGTAAGTTAAAGCGACAGTGCCGAAAGCGGAAATTTCACCTGGGCAGGAAGGGGATATATGTGCCCAGTAAGCAAGTGGTTAATGATGCTTAAAGTGAAAAAATAAAAGTGAAATATTCCTTTAAATATCGTACCTGGGGGGTGTCTATAGTATGCCTGTAAAGGGGCGCGAGTTTCCCGTGTTTAGTCCCTGCACAAAATGACATTTCTAAAGGAATAAAAGTCATTTAAAACTGCTTGCGGCTGTTATGTAATGTCGGACAGGGGCGTACCTAGAGCATTTGGCACCCGGGGCGGATACAATATCTGGCACCCCCCACCCATGGTAAAATGCAAAAACACCCCACTGTGCCCCCTGCATCCATCAATATCTTTGTCACTACTGTGTACCCCCTCTCCACAACTGCATCTCTGGACCCATTTACATTACAAAGCACCCTGCACCACTGGACCCCTTTACATTACACAGCACCCCACAGCTATGGACCTCTTTACATTACACAGCACCTGCATCCCTTTACATTACACAGCACCCTGCATCACTGGACCCCTTTACTTTACACAGCACCCTGCATCTCTGGACCCCTTTACATTACACAGCACCCTGCACCACTGGACCCCTTTACATTACACAGCACCCTGCATCACTGGACCCCTTTAAATTACACAACACCTCTAGACCCCTTTACATTACACAGCACCCTGCATCTCTGGATCCCTTTACATTACACAGCACCATGCACCACTGGACCCTTTTACATTACACAGCACCCTGCACCACTGGACCCCTTTACATTACACAGCACCCTGCATCACTGGACCCCTTTAAATTACACAGCACCCTGCATCACTGGACCCCTTTTACATTACACAGCACCCTTCTCTGGACCCCTTTTACATTACACAGCACCCCTTTACATTAGACTGCACCTCTGGACCCCATTACTTTACACAGCACCTTGCACCTCTGGACCCCTTTACATTACACAGCACCCTGCACCTCTGGACCCCTTTACATTACACAGCACCCCACAGCTCTGGACCCCTTTAAATTACACAGCACCCCACAGCTCTGGGCCACTTTACATTACACAGCACCCTGCACCACTGGACCCCTTTACATTACACAGCACCTTGCACCCCTTTACATTACACATCACCCTGCACCACTGGACCCCTTTACATTACACAGCACCCTGCATCACTAGACCCCTTTTCATTACACTGCACCTCTGGACCCCTTTACATTACACAGCACCCTGCACCTCTGGACCCCTTTACATTACACTGCACCTCTGGACCCCTTTACATTACACTGCACCTCTTTACATTAGACTGCACCTCTGGACCCCTTTACATTACACAGCACCCTGCACCACTGGACCCCTTTACATTACACACCACCCTGCACCACTGGACCCCTTTACATTACACAGCACCCTGCACCACTTGACCCCTTTACATTACACAGCACCCTGCATCACTGGACCCCTTTACATTACATAGCACCGCACCTCTGGACCCCTTTACATTACAGAACACTCTGCATCACTAGACCCCTTTACATTACACAGCACCCTGCACCACTGGACCTCTTTACATTACACAGCACCCTGCACTACTGGACCCCTTTACATTACACAGCACCCTGCACCTTTGGACCCCTTTACATTACACTGCACCCTGCATCACTAGACCCCTTTACATTACACAGCACCCTGCACCACTGGACCCCTTTACATTACACTGCACCTCTTTACATTAGACTGCACCACTGGACCCCTTTACATTACACAGCACCCTGCACCTCTGGACCCCTTTACATTACACAGCACCCTGCACCACTGGACCCCTTTACATTACACAGCACCCTGCTCCACTGGACCCCTTTACATTACACAGCACCTCTGGACCCCTTTACATTACACTGCACCTCTTTACATTAGACTGCACCATTGGACCCCTTTACATTACACAGCACCCTGCACCTCTGGACCCCTTTACATTACACAGCACCCTGCACCTCTGGATCCTCTTTACATTACACAGCACCCTGCATCTCTGGACCCCTTTACATTACACAGAACCCTGCATCACTGGACCCCTTTACATTACACAGCACCCTGCATCTCTGGACCCCTTTACATTACACAGCACCCTGCATCTCTGGACCCCTTTACATTACACAGCACCCTGCATCTCTGGACCCCTTTACATTACCCTGCATCTCTGGACCCCTTTACATTACACAGCACCCTGCATCTCTGGACCCCTTTACATTACACTGCACCTCTGGACCCCTTTACATTACACTGCACCTTTGGACCCCTTTACATTACACAGCCCTTGTACCTCTGGACCCCTTTACATTACACTGCACCCCTTTACATTAGACTGCACCTCTGGACCCCTTTACATTACACAGCCCTTGTACCTCTGGACCTCTTTACATTGCACAGCCCCCTACAGCTCTAGACACCTGTATGTTACACAGACACCCCCCTAACAGTTCTAGACCCCCTGCATGTTACACCGACCCCCCTACAGTGCAGACCCCCTCCCCTACAATACAGACCCCCCTACAATACAGACCCCCCTACAATACAGAACCCCCTACAATACAGACCCCCCCAACAATACAGAACCCCCCTACAATACAGAAACCCCCCCTACAATACAGACCCCCCTACAATACAGAACCCCCCTACAATAGTGCAGACACCCCCCCCTACAATGCGGACACCCCCCTACAATACAGAACCCCCCTAGAATACAGAACCCCCCTACAATAGTGCAGACACCCCCCCTTCAGACCCGTAATGATCAGCACGCCTCGTGCTGCATACACAGCACTTGTACTACACAGGGAGGGGGAGGCGGCTTTGTTCACTCTGCTCGGCTGTGACTGAGACAGTCACAGCCGAGACTTATCAGAGCCGCGGTGCGGCCGTGTTCCTTGGTTTCCTGATGGGTATCACTCGGGTGCCCCCCCCCTGTGCAAAGCCGGCTTCAGCCCTTCAGCCTGCTGTGTGTGTGTGTGTTAGCACTACAACATCACTGTTTACGTCCATAGGCTACCTACCTGTCACTGCGCCATGCCTAAGTCCTCTTCAGTCGCGGAGGGGGGGCGCCGGCCTGACACCCCCCCCAGTGTGTGGCACCCGGTGCGGCACGCCCTCCACCCCCTACTTAGTACGCCACTGATGTCAGGTCCCGGCAATATGGATGAAAATTATTGAGAAAAACGGCATGGGTAACCCCCTACCCCCATTACCAGGCCCTTTGGGTCTTGTATGGATATTAAAGGAATAATAAAAAAGTACAGCGCTATACGAGTTGTGATAAAAAACCAATGTGAAAAAACATTTATGGTGTATGCAAAATATCAACTAAGGAAGTGTGAACCTTAATATGAAATAAATTGAAATAAATATTCACAAATCAAATTATAGAGTCCAATAAGTGATAATCAACTCATATGTAGTAAATGTGAAAGAGCTGAGGAATAACTGAAATCCCGCAACATTAAAGTCCTGAAAAAGTATTCCAAAAGAAAAATGCCACAAATGAAGCAGATCAGTCCCTAAAAGATATATGGTAATAGATGTATTGGAAGAAAAGTTTATGATAGGCCAGTCTTCATCCACCAGAATCAAGAAGCACCAGAAGAGTGGTAATATAGTCTCCTTACCGCAACTGTGTGATCACTGTTACGGTGATCTCTTCAAGCGCAGGGGTTTAAGGTCTTCCCATAGACCAATAATGGATGGATGTATGTCAGAAGTGGTATCTATTAAACTCCAAAAGATATGAAAGGAAACCATAGCGTAATACTGCAAATGGATATTTATTAACCACAAAGTATTGCACTTACAAATTTGTTGATCTGTACAAACGTATCAAATAGTGGGGACGCGGCGTCTCCTCGAGGCTTCTCCTGCTTGTTGTGCTCCGTGTCTCAGTATGGTAAAGCGTGATGACGTAAGGACTGCAGGCCATACCTACACGTTTCGTCATAAAAAGACGTCGTCTGGGATTGGCTGCTGAGCCCCCGTCATCACGCAAGCCCTTAAATAATCCCGCAGCGCCATTTTGACTGAGGGCGGAAGGATTACAAGGTGATGGAAAAGACGCAGCGTCATCATAGTAATGATTGACACTGCTTGGGAGCTAGGAAGAAGCCTGGTATTGAAGAAATATTATATACTGCCATCTTGTGGCCAAAAAAGAGATTGTAACGGAAACAAAAACTCAAACAGGGAAAAGGCAAGAAAGAGGCACCGTGAACCCCGAATAAAACTACCTGCATATCATACAATACTAATAGCAACAATATATGTAAAAATACAATGAATTTTATAAAAATGATTCCTACATAGCAATAATTGATAAAATACTAGTAGAAAATATATAAAAAAATTCATTACATATAAAATTCATTATAAAAATATAAAATCAAATACATTTAAGAAAATATTGAAACTAAGCATTATTTAAAAAACAATTTATGTCCCAGTCTACATTTAACCCATGAGGCACATAGGATCTCATATCAAAAATCCATTTAGTTTCTAATTTTGATATAGAACGAACTTTGTTTGTGCCTCTCCAATGTGGGAGAAGTTTCTCAATGGGAATAAATAACGTACCTGTGGTTTGTCGGTTATGATATTTGGCATAATGTTTAGAAAGATTATGTTTGGGAAAACCCTGCCGTATGTTGCCCACATGTTCTTCTAATCTGACTTGTAGGGCCCTTTTAGTCCGCCCAATGTACTGTTTAGAACAGGGACACTGGATAAGATATACCACACATTCACTAGAGCATGTGATAAAGGAATCAATGTCATATCTTATATTTGTTTGTGTGGTCTGAAAGGATTCACATTTGCGCCCTTGAAAGGAGTTTATTTGACAAATTTTCCCCTCCGGCAGTGAAAAAATCCCTTCATTGTTTGGAAAAAGGAGATCACATTGGGAGAGTCAATAACATTGGGTGCTATCTTATGGCGTAAAGAGGGGGCCCCTCTAAAAATGACAACTGGGCGGTCAGGTAGAACTGGGCCCAGTATTCTATCATTTTTTTAAATATTCCAATGTTTGTTAGAAATCTTTTTAACTGAAAAATGTTGATTTGAATAGCCTGTAATCATAGCACATCCAAATCTATTATCTACCGTTTGATTCGTCCTCCCTGATCTAGCAAGCATCTGTCCTCTGTCCATATCTTTGATTATCTGTATTATTATATAGTGTTATCTATACTTGTCTCGGTATAACCTTTTTCTAAAAACCTCAACTTGAGAATCTGTGCTTGTTGCAAGTAATCCGACAAGGTGGTACAGTTACGTCTGATTCGTTGAAACTGACCTTTAGGCACAGCATTAAGCCAGTTGGAATGATGACAACTGGTCAATGGAATAAAAGTGTTTCTGTCTGTATTTTTAAAATAGGTGGTAGTAGTCAAAACCCCTTCATTTACTGAGATATTGAGATCCAAGAAGTGGATTTGAGAGTGACTAGCCTCATATTTTAAACATATACCCTTATTATTGGTGTTAAGCCTAAAAAATAAGTTTTCCAACGAAGGGAGGTCACCCTCCCATACAAGTATAATGTCGTCTATGTACCTCTTCCATAAATGCAGCTCTTTGGGGGGGTTAGCATCAATCACTTCTCTTTCTCTTTCCCAATATGCCATTAAGAGATTGGCCAGGCTGGGGGCAAATTTAGCCCCCATAGCCACGCCACACTTCTGCAAATAAAATATACCTATAGTTGTGACTGGTGGCAAAAATCAAAAGATTAATAATGAAATCTTTCTGAATTATCG
Source organism: Rana muscosa (assembly GCA_029206835.1). NCBI lineage: Eukaryota > Metazoa > Chordata > Amphibia > Anura > Ranidae > Rana > Rana muscosa. The sequence continues at coordinate 242,388,157 of CM055120.1, forward strand.
ACAAGGTATTATCCTGTTCAAGATAGAAACTAACTGCCTCCAAACCGTGTTCATGTGAGATAATAGTGTAGAGGGAAGTGACATCTGCTGTTGCCAAAATGTATCCCTCTCTCCAATCACAGTTTGCCAAAAGATTAATAACCTGGGTCGTATCTCGTAAGTAGGAAGGGGTTGTTATGACCAGAGGTTGTAGAAATTCATCAATATATCTACCTATACATGCTGTTACTGAGTCAATTCCACTTATAATAGGGCGCCCTGGTGGATTGGACATGCATTTATGAATTTTAGATAAGTAATATATAACTGGTACCCTGGGTGCAGAGGGCACCAAATGTATTTTCTCTTTTTTATTTAGAACACCCAGGGAATAACCTTCATTAATAAGAGACAAGAGCTCCCTCTTGAATTTAACAGTGGGGTTACATGCTAATTGGCTATAAGTGGCAGTATCTGATAAAAGCCTATTCATCTCTGTCAGATAATCCATTTTGTTTAAAATAACAACGCCCCCACCTTCATCAACAGGACGTATTACAATATTGTTCCATGCACAAATCATTTTAAGATTACTCTGGAATTAAAAATTGTTCCTAAAACGTGGGGTGTTTAGAGACACTATATCTTTGAGAACCATCTCCATAAACGTTTGGATAGAGGGGGCAACGAACCCTGGTGGATTAAATAAGGAGGCATTTGAAAAATTAGTATTCCAAATGGGGACTATGCTCCCGGTGCTACCGGTGCTACTTGGGATAGTAGATACTGGTTGGGAATTTGATCCAGCTAGTTGTACATCTACAGCTGTGGCAATTTGACTGCCATTCCCTATAGGGTTAAGAATAAAATGCATTTTGATATTCATTTTACAAACAAATTTGTGAGCATCAATGAATGTCTCAAATTTGTTCAATGTGCGGGGGGGGGGGTGCACATTTCAGACCCTGACTAAGGACTCTCTGTTCTCCTTGTGATAATTGGACGGTGCTCAGATTAAAGACACCGTCAATATTTATTGTTTCCTTTTTTTTGGACCTGATCCTTCTCCCCCTCTGCTGCCTCTCTTTCGTCGTGACCCCTTTTGGGTCTGATGTTGGCCAATGGAAAAAAACGAGGTTGATCTGTTCTCCTAAAATTCGAAGGGGATTCTTGGTGTTCTTGTCTGTATCTCATAGAGTGATCAATGTATTGACTAGGATGCCTCGAGATTATTGGTTCTTCTTCAAACTGCTGTGTCAGGGGTGCAAATCTGTTATATGTGGAAATTGTATTACCCCTGGGGGTTGATCTAGAGAACTGGTTCCTGTAATAGTCTCTAGGATCCTCCCTGGAGTTAGTTTGTCTATAATTGCTAACGTGCGGAGAATAATATTCATTCCGCTGTTCACCATATCCTCGACCACCTCCATAATCATTTACATGTGACATGTTCCTCAGTGGTCGATCGCTTCTGTGGGGATAAGGATTCCCATCCTGAGTATATTGAACGTCAGAATATTGGTAGGTACTGTTTTTCCTGATTTATTTTTATTTTTATTCTTAGGTTTCACAGTAGTGTACCCTTGTTGGTTACGGGGGAGACTTTGATTAATATGTCTCACAGGACCGACATTACCACTCAAAGGAGGAACTGGGTGCGGATTAGTGGGGGGAGGGAGAGTTGGAATAGGAGCAGGTGGTGGGGTGGGAGATTTACTTCCCCCTCCATTGCCTCATCAACTCTTACTTGCCATTTAAAGACAATTTTGTTAGAATAGTCTGTAAAGTCTCGTTATACTTCTTCTTCTTCTTGAGTTTGTGATCATGATCCTCTTTCTCAAGAAAAAGTTTAAGCTGATCGGACTTTATTTTATAACATTCTTGACCCTTAAAGGGGACAAATTTTTCTTTTAATATCTCCTCGTTAAGCAATCTAAGTTTATTATGTTTTTTATCTATCAAGAATTTTAGAAATTTGACCCCTGTATCATTAAAATAGATAAACCACCCCTCCAGGTCGTTTTCGCCCTTCTGAGGGCTGACCTCCCACCTGAGGCTACGAGGTACCATCTTCTGTGCCACATACTGTTCGAGATAAGCAATATCCCAACTGGTATGCAGCTCTGAAACCAACAGGTTTTTGAGCCTAAGGAAGATGCCTCCTACCTCATCTAATTGTTCAATATTACCATCAAATACCAACTCTGTATTGATATTAAGTTGAGAGTGGTATTCGAAAATATCCATGAGGACCTATCAGCTGCAATGTTGTAGTATCAAGAAACAATATTTAAAAAAAAAAAACACTGCGCTAGATAGAGAACGTGAAATAATGAATAAAAATTACACAGTGATGGTGCAAAGAAAAGCTGCCAGTACTAGAAATTGGATACCAAAATTCAAAAAAACATTGTTTTTTTACATATATTGCTGCTATTAGTATTGTATGATAGGCGGGTAGTTTTATTCAGGGTTCATGGCGCCTCTTTCTTGCCTTTTCCCTGTTTGAGTTTTTGTTTCCGTTACAATCTCTTTTTTGGCCACAAGATGGCAGTATATAATATTTCTTCAATACCAGGCTACTTCCTAGCTCCCAAGCAGTGTCAATCATTACTATGATGACGCCGCGTCTTTTCCATTACCTTGTAATCCTTCCGCCCTCAGTCAAAATGGCGCTGCGGGATTATTTAAGGGTTGGCGTGATGACGGGGACTCAGCAGCCAATCCCAGACGATGTCTTTTCATGACGAAACGCGTAGGTGTGGCTATTTGATACGTTTGTACAGATCAACAAATTTGTAAGTGCAATACTTTGTGGTTAATAAATATCCATTTGCAGTATTACGCTATGGTTTCCTTTCATATCTTTCGGAGTTGAATAGATACCACTTCGGACATCCATCCATCCATTATTGGTCTAGGGGGAGACCTTAAACCCCTGCGCTTGAAGAGATCACCGTAACAGTGATCACACAGTTGCGGTAAGGAGACTATATTACCACTCTTCTGGTGCTTCTTGATCCTGGTGGATGAAGACTTCCATATCATAAACTTTTCTTCCAATACATCTGTAACGCCGAGCGCTCCGGGTGTCCCATCCTTCCCAGAGCGCTCGCGGCGTCGGTCCCCCTGCAGCGCTCCGGTCAGCCCCCCTGGCCGTGGGCGCTGCTCTGTTACCGGCGGGGATGCGATCCACGCGGCGGCACATCTCCGTCCGCGGATCGCATCCCATCCTACTCACCATCCCCCTCCTGCTCCTTCCCGGCGCGCGCGGCCCCGCTGCGCTCTAGGGCGCGCGCGCGCCGGCCTTCTGAGATTTAAAGGGCCAGCGCACCATTGATTGGTGCCTGGCCCAATTACTGTGTGCACACCCTAATCTGATATAAACCCACTTTCCCTTCCTGTCCTTGCCGGATCTTGTTGTCTTAGTACCCTGTGGAAGCGTTTTGTGAGTTGCCTTGCCTGTGTATCTGACCTGCTGCCATTGTCTCAGACTACGAACCATTGCCGCCTGCCCTGACCCTCTGCTACGTCTGACCTTGCCTCTGCCTAGTCCTTCTGTACCGCGCCTATCTCAGCCGCCAGAGAGGTGGAGTCGCTACTGGAGGACACGACCTGGTTGCTACCGCCGCAGCAAGTCCATCCCGCTTTGCGGCGGGCTCTGGTGAAAACCGGTAGCTGCTTAGAACCGGTCCCTCAGTACGACCCGTGCCATCCCCTCTCTGGTACAGAGGATCCACCTCCTGTATCCCCACTAGCCGTCAGTCCGGCTCGTGACAGTAGATCCGGCCATGGATCCCACTGACGTGCCGCTGCCTAGTCTCGCTGATCTCACTACCGTGGTTGCCCAGCAGTCGCAATTGATTGCCCAACAAGGACAGCAGCTGTCGCAGTTGACCGCCATGATCCAGCAGCGTCTGCCGCCACAAGCTCCAGCATCTTCCCCTCTCCGAGCTGCCGCTACTACCTCGAAGATCCGCTTGTCTCTTCCGGAGAAATTTGACGGGGATCCTAGGTTGTGCCAGGGATTCTTGTCCCAATGTTCCCTGCATCTTGAGATGATGTCAGACCAGTTTTCCACAGAACGGTCTAAGGTGGCATTCGTGGTCTGTCTGTTGTCTGGGAAGGCCTTGGCCTGGGCCACGCCACTCTGGGACCGCAATGACCCTGCTACAGCCACCGTTCAGTCCTTCCTTGCTGAGGTTCGCAGCGTTTTTGAGGAACCAGCCCGAGCCTCATCCGCTGAAACCGCCCTGCTTAACCTTGTCCAAGGAAACTCCTCTGTGGGCGAATATGCCATACAGTTCCGCACACTGGCCTCAGAGCTAGCCTGGAATAATGAGGCTCTCTGCGCGACCTTCAAGAAAGGTTTATCCAGCCACATCAAGGATTGTCTGGCCGCAGGAGAGATACCCTCCTCCCTGACGGAGCTCATCCACTTAGCTACCCGCATTGACATACGCTACGTTGAAAGACGCCAAGAGCTTCACCAGGAGAAAGATCTTGTTCGCACCAGGCGTTATCCACGCCTGGCTCCTCTCTTCCTGAATCCAACGCATCCTGATACTATGCCTTCCGTCGAGGAGGCCATGCAGGTGGACCGATCTCGCCTGACCCTACAAGAGAGGCCTCGTCGTAGGAATGAGAACTTATGCCTTTATTGTGCGAGCTCTGAACATTTCCTAAAGGACTGCCCTATTCGTCCTCTACGTCAGGGAAACGCCCGCACCTAGTGAACGTGGGAGAGGCGTTACTAGGTGTGAATTCTTCCTCTCCACGTCTGACTATTCCTGTGCGGATTTCCCCTTCTGCTGGCTCCCCCTTCTCTGCGGTGGCCTTCCTGGACTCTGGTTCTGCAGGAAACTTTATTGAAGCCTCTTTCATCAACAGGTTCAACGTTCCTGTTATCCGTCTCATCAAACGCTTCTTCATTTCCTCTGTAAATGGAGAGAATCTGGATTGTACCGTGCGTTACCGCACCAAACCCCTGCTCATGTCCGTTGGTGTTCTTCACAAAGAAAAAATTGAATTCTTTGTTTTGCCGAACTGTACTTCTGACATCCTTCTTGGCCTACCCTGGCTCCAGCGCCATTCTCCTACCCTCGACTGGACCACTGGGGATATCAAATCCTGGGGCTACTCCTGCCACAAGCATTGTCTTAAGTCTGTACCCACCAGTCAAGTTCCCATCGCTACTCCTTTGCCCGGCCTTCCCAAGGCCTATCAGGACTTTTCTGATGTCTTTTGCAAAAAACAGGTGGAGGTCTTACCACTACATAGACCCTACGACTGCCCCATTGACTTGCTCCCAGGTACTACACCACCCCGTGGCAGAATTTACCCTCTCTCCTCTCCTGAAACCAAGGCCATGACGGATTACATACAGGAGAACCTCAAGAGAGGTTTTATTAGGAAATCATCTTCTCCAGCCGGAGTGGGGTTCTTCTTCGTTGCCAAGAAGGACGGATCACTACGCCCTTGCATAGACTATCGTGGTCTCAAAAAAATCACTATTAAAAATCGCTACCCTCTGCCTCTCATCTCGGAGCTCTTTGACCGTCTGCGCGGAGCAAAAGTTTTTTCGAAATTGGACCTCAGGGGCGCTTATAACCTCATCAGAATCCGTGAAGGAGATGAATGGAAAACCGCATTTAACACCAGAGATGGTCACTTTGAATATCTCGTCATGCCATTTGGACTTTGCAACGCTCCTGCAGTCTTTCAGGATTTTGTCAATGAAATCTTTCGGGACGTACTGTATACCTGTGTGGTTGTCTATCTTGACAACATCCTAATCTTCTCTACCAACCTTGAGGAACATCGGCTCCATGTCCGTCAAGTGCTCCAGCGCCTCCGCGTAAATCATCTTTACGCTAAATTTGAAAAATGCCTTTTTGAGCGCAGCAGCCTTCCTTTCCTAGGTTATCTGGTCTCAGGACAAGGCCTTCAAATGGACCCTGACAAGCTCTCCGCAGTCTTGGATTGGCCACGCCCCTCTGGACTCCGTGCTATCCAACGCTTCCTTGGATTCGCCAACTACTATCGTCAGTTCATACCCCACTTCTCCACCATCGTTGCTCCTATAGGGGCACTGACTAAGAAAAACGCGAATCCAAGGTCCTGGCCGCCTCAAGCGGAAGAAGCCTTTACTCGCCTTAAGACTGCCTTCTCCTCTGCACCTGTCCTGTCTCGACCAGACCCCATAAAGCCGTTCTTCCTTGAAGTTGACGCCTCCTCGGTAGGAGCCGGAGCTGTTCTTCTTCAAAAAAACGCTAAAGGAGGAAACGCCACGTGTGGTTTTTTCTCTAAAACCTTCTCCCCTCCTGAAAAAAACTATTCCATAGGTGACCGTGAACTGTTGGCCATCAAGCTGGCATTAGAAGAGTGGAGACATCCCCTGGAAGGATCCCTTCACCCTATCTCCATCTACAATGACCATAAAAATTTGTCCTACCTTCAGTCCGCTCAGCGCTTAAATCCTCGCCAGGCCAGGTGGTCATTGTTCTTTGCCCGGTTCAATTTCCAGATCCATTTTCGTCTTGCAGACAAGAATGTCAGGGCTGATGCCTTGTCCCGTCCCTCCGATGCCTCTGAAACCGGGACTCCCCCTCAACACATCGTAGCCCCTGAGTGTCTGATTTCCTCTGCTCCTGCTTCTCTGGTGCCAGTTCCTCCAGGAAAAACTTTCGTTCCTCCATGCCTTCGTCTCCAGATACTCAGGTGGGGCCATTCCTCCCATCTAGCCGGTCACGCTGGGATCAAAAAATCCATACAATTGATGGCCAGACACTATTGGTGGCCTACCCAGGAAAAAGATATGACTGACTTTGTACGGGCCTGCACTATCTGTGCACGTGACAAGACTCCATGCCAGAAGCCTGCAGGTCTTCTCCTTCCTCTACCTGTGCCTGAACAACCATGGTCCCACATTGCCATGGATTTCATCACAGACCTTCCTTTGTCTCATAGTAACACTGTCATCTGGGTGGTCGTTGACCGCTTTTAGAAAATGGCTCATTTTGTTCAGCTTCCTGGTCTGCCTACTGCACCTCAGTTGGCGAAGCATTTTTTTCTTCAAATTTTCCGTCTCCATGGGCTACCCTCACATATCGTCTCTGATAGAGGCGTTCAATTCATCTCAAAATTTTAGAGAGCTCTCTGTACTCAACTAAAGATTAAGTTGAATTTTTCTTCCGCTTATCACCCGCAACCCAATGGACAGGTGGAGAGAGTTAACCAGGTCCTTGGTGACTACTTACGACATTTTGTCTCCGCCCGTCAAGACGATTGGGTCGACCTATTGCCCTGGGCAGAATTCTCATACAATTTCAAGAACTCTGAATCGTCCTCCAAATCACCTTTCTTTGTGGTCTACGGCCGTCACCCATTGCCCCCCCCCTCCCCATCCCCACTTCTTCTGGAGTTCCTGCCGTGGATGAATTAACTCAAGACTTCACCTCTATCTGGAAAGAGACTCAAAAGTTGCTATCACTGGCCTCTGCCCGCATAAAGAGACATGCAGATAAAAAAAGAAGAATTCCTCCTGTCTATGTCCCTGGTGACAAGGTGTGGCTCTCCTCCAAATATGTTCGGTTTCGGGTACCTAGCTACAAGCTGGGCCCTCGTTACCTCGGACCTTTTAAAATCAAAAACCAAATCAATTCTGTCTCTTACAAACTCCATCTTCCTCCTTCTCTTCGTATCCCCAATTCTTTTCATGTGTCTCTTCTCAAACCCCTCATTCTTAACCGATTTTCCCCCAAGGTCACTACTCCTGCTCCTGTCTCTGGTTCTTCCGATGTCTTCTCGGTGAAAGAAATCCTCGCCTCCAAGGCCATCCGAGGTAAAATATTTTTCTTAATTGATTGGGAGAACTGTGGTCCTGAAGAGAGATCCTGGGAGCCTGAGACCAACATTTTAGACAAGGAGCTCATCCGTAGATTCTTGGGTTCCAAGAAAAGGGGGAGACCTAAGGGGGGGTACTGTAATGCCGAGCGCTCCGGGTGTCCCATCCTTCCCGGAGCGCTACGTCTGACTTTGCCTCTGCCTAGTCCTTCTGTACCGCGCCTATCTCAGCCGCCAGAGAGGTGGAGTCGCTACTGGAGGACACAACCTGGTTGCTACCGCCGCAGCAAGTCCATCCCGCTTTGCGGCGGGCTCTGGTGAAAACCGGTAGCTGCTTAGAACCGGTCCCTCAGTACGACCCGTGCCATCCCCTCTCTGGTACAGAGGATCCACCTCCTGTATCCCCACTAGCCGTCAGTCCGGCTCGTGACAACATCTATTACCACATATCTTTTAAGGACTGATCTGCTTCATTTGTGGCATTTTTCTTTTGGACACTTTTTCAGGACTTTAATGTTGCAGGATTTCAGTTATTCCTCAGCTCTTTCACATTTACTACATATGAGTTGATTATCACTTATTGGACTCTAGAATTTGATTTGTGAATATTTATTTCAATTTATTTCATATTAAGGTTCACACTTCCTTAGTTGATATTTTGCATACACCATAAATGTTTTCTCACATTGGTTTTTTATCACAACTCGTATAGCGCTGTACTTTTTTATTATTTGCTTGTTTGAATTTTGGTATCCAATTTCTAGTAATGGCAGCTTTTCTTTGCGCCATCACTGTGTAATTTTTATTCATTATTTCACGTTCTCTATCTAGCGCAGTGTTTCCCCTTCTTTTTTTAAATATGGATATTAAGGGGAACCCCGCACCCAAATTAAAAAAAGAAAAGGCGTGGGGCCCCCAGGCCCTATCTACTCTGAACAGCAGTATACAGGCGGTCCAAACAAGACAGGGACTGTAGGTTTGTTCTTAAGTTAAATCTGTTTGTAATTTGGAACAGGTACATTTTGTAAGTGTAGCTCCAGCCAAAAAAATAAATTTTTAAGCTTTTTGGATAACATAGGGAAAGGTTATCACCCCTGTGACATTTGTTTTGCTGTCTGTGCCCCTGTTCAGAAGATTTCAGCTCACTTTCTGTCCCAATGACAATTGGATTTTGAAAATTTGGGGTTATTAGGGAAACAAGGATTGGTGATAAAGCATCAGTGGAGACACCTTTTTCCCATATTAACTCTTACAGGAGAGAATTTCCCTTCCTAGGGGTAGATTTCCTCTCACTTTCTGTTGTCTCCCTCCGTTTGTAAGTAGGAGTTGTTTGTAAGTCGGATGCTTGAAAGTAGGGGACCGCCTGTATATACTATACGGCCTGCCCTATATACTCTGCAGAAAATTGAGCCTTAGGTGTTGGTGGTAGCAGAACACTGTAAGCCCCCACAGTTACTCTTTGTGGGTGCTGGAACGGGCCCTGCTGTGAAATATTATATCAAGAATTGTAATTACATGCCCCTGTTAAACAGGGGCAGAAAAATTGGGCCTTAGGCAGTGGTGGTGGTACCACAACACTGCAACCACTCAGATACTCTAGTTGAGCGCAGGAACAAGCCCTGCTGCAAAATATTACAGCAAAAATTGTAATTACAAGCCCCTGTTAAACAGGGGCAGAAAAATTGGGCCTTAGCCACTGGTGCTGGTGCCCAGAACCAAAAATGTTCTTAGAAGCTATCAACATGAACATTGAGGAGGAATAGGATAGTCACTCAGCATAACAGGATAGTCACTCCGCATCAGCATAGGCAGTCTTGAAGGGATCTCACATTCATAAAAAAATTAATCGGTTACATGATCATCTGGTGCTTGGTAGCTGGTGATCCAAGACTGATTCATTTTTATGAAGGTGAGCCGATCAACCCAGTCGGTGGACAGGCGCACTCTGTGATCGGTTACAAAGCCTCCAGCAGCACTGAATGTGCGTTCCGAAAGAACGCTGGATGCAGGACAGGCCAGTAGCTCAATTGCATACTGTGCAAGCTCTGGCCAGTGATCCATCCTCAAGACCCAGTAACCCAGTGGATTTTCAGTTGGAAAGGTCTCCAAGTCTGATCTTGCCCCTAGGTATTCCTGCACCATGTAAATCAGACGCTGGCGATGGTTGCTGGAACTGATTAGACCTTGGGGCTTGCGGACTAAAAAAATTGTCTGAATGCATCGGTCAGACGGCCACCTTCTCCACTGCTCCTTCTGTGACTGACCGAAGCCTCAGCAACACATTGTCCAGGACCAGGAATTTGTAACCTCCCAGGCCCTGGAAACGCGTTGCACAAACCTTTCTGCAAGGCCTCCAGAAGATGTTTCATCCTCTGCTCTCTCTGCGAAGGCTGGATAAGTTCTGGAACCTTAGCCTTGTAACGTAGATCAAGAAGGGTTGCCAGCCAGTAATGATCCCTCTCCTTGATACAACAAATCTGGGGGTCCTTTCGCAAGCTTTGCAGAATCAGGGAGCCCATGGTTTGCCGGAGTCCTCTGGGTCACTAAGGATGACATGATCCGCAGCCACCTCCTCCCAGCCAAGTACAAGTCCACTGGTTTCTGGGGACTTAAAACGATCCCTTGAAGACTGCTGCTGATGCTGAGTGCTAGGCTCCACCTCCACAATCCTCATCCTCCTCCTCCTCTTCCTCCTCTTCCTGTGAGATCGGCGGGCCCGCAGGAATACTGTCTATATAAAGGGGGCCTTGAGAGGTAAGGAAGTCCTCCTCTTCCTCCCTCTGTTCTGCCTCAAGTGCCCTGTCCATTATTCCACACAGCGTGTGCTCCAACAGGTAGACAAGAGGGACAGTATCACTGATGCCATGCACTGTCACTGCTCACCATCCTCGTGGCCTCCTCAAATGGTGACAGGACAGTGCATGCATCCTTGATCATGAGCCACTGGCGTGGCGAAAAAAGACAAGCTCCCCTGACCCTGTCCTGTTATTAGATGGACCTATGGTGCACCCTTATATCATGCATTATTCCTGTCTGTGGTACTACCAATTGATCCAATTTTATCCATTCCTATCCTGGTGTTTATCTATCTACCGAATACAAAGGTCAGATTCTGAACTAATGCATAATTTCTCCTACCCAATCTGGAAGATTATAATTATTTTATATATTTGTTTTTCACATATGTATCTAATTTTGTTTGTGGTTTCTAAACATGTATTTTTCTATTGTAGTGATCATATACATTGTGCCTGATATCAAAGTTCTCCTTAAGAAGCCATTTAAACGGCGAAACATGTAGAGACCAATCAGTTTTGCACATCTGTGTGTATATCAATGATCCAATTTTTTAATGTTATCATATGTATTCAGGAAAAAGTGAAAATCGCGCTATCCCGTGACATATACTCCAAAGGAGTTATGGAATGAAAATAAAATAAAATTAAAATTGTTATAAAAATAAAATTATGAAATTAAAATTAAAACACACATCAATCAATAATGAACTAATGAGTGAACAAAAAAGAAGTGTACTGTGATATAACTTCATAATATATAGTCCATAAAAACGATTCTTAAATAAAGTCCATTATAAAGCACCAGTGCTCCGTGTAGAAAATCATATAAAGTGAATTGTTGCATCCAAATTAATTTGTGACGTTCCACCACCAAACAACAGAAGTTTCTCCTTACCAGCTACATTTGACCCCCCATGACAGAGGATCAATAAATGCAGAGATTAAGCAGTTCCTCCCACAGGTCAACACAGCACTTGGGACTCCTAAATCACCAGTCTCCGATGATCATCAGTGGGCGCAAGCAGTATGTAAGAGATAGACACACTCCACATAGTGCATTAACGTTTTAAAAGTTTATTCTCTAAAAATATGAATTGCACTTACATTTATGCAGTTTAAAAATTGCCTATTCAGTCTGGTGTGCCGGCCGCTCAGGGCCGGCCCTACCATGGGACCCGATGGTACCCCGGTCCCAGGCGGCACTTTAAGGGGGGCGGCAAATTGCCGCCCGTCAGCCAGCGACATTCCGTGTCTCCTACTAATTTTCCTTTCCTGTGTCCCCGATTTTCCAGCTGCCATGTTTAGTGTCCGGCGCCCTGTGATTGGATGAATGGGGGTCATGTGCGGCGTGGGGCTGGCCTGTCAGCGATCGCTCTAGAAGTCCCGCCTCCGCACATGACCGCCATACGCCCAATCACAGTGCGCCGGGAAACACGAACATAGTGGCGGGAGACAAGCACTGGAAGTGTGAGCTGTCTTCCCCTCCGCCTGTCCCTCTGCTTTGTTACGGCGCGGTGGAGATGGGATCATGGAGGTGCAGGCGTGCAGCGTCTGACACCATGGAGCGGGCTGCGGGTGGATGGCGCTGGCGGGAAGTTGGGACGCCGAAGCAGTTCTGCACATCCAGTGCTGAGGTCCTGAGGAGAGTCCTGGTGAAGAGCAGGCAAAGGTAAGGAGTGCTCAAAGGATGGGTTCGCACCGAGCTGTGGGGTGGGGTGTGAGTAGTGCAGGAAGTAGGACTCCTACTGTAGGAGTCAGGTGGGTCTGTGTAGTAGGTCAGTGTAGGTGTAAGGTCGGTGGGTCAGTGTATGTGTCAGTCAGTGTAATAGTCAGTGTTGCTGTCAGGTCAGTGTAATGTGAGTAGTGCAGGAAGTAGGAGTGAGGTAGGTGTCAGGTAGGTCAGTGTAGGTGTCAGGTAGGTCAGTGTAGGGGTCAGGGTAATGGTCAGGTAGGTCAGTGTAATGTGAGTAGTGCAGGAAGTAGGAGTCAGGTGAATCAGTGCATGTGTCACGTAGGTGTGTCAGGGGGTCAGTGTAGGGGTCAGATAGGTCACATGTGTTCAAAAAATGTGCAGCGCTATGTGGTTAAAACCATGTGTGAAATAAATGTTAAACCTTGAAATGTGAAAAATTAATATATGAAAAATTAATTAAAAAGAAAACTAATGCAGAGTCCAAAAAGAACACAACATAGTCCGCGAAGAGTTAATTCCAAAAGCAAATCCGTGAATTGTTAAGGGCTGTAGCCAATAAAGAGACTAGGGTCTAGTGGAGCATAATAAAATAAAAATAAACATTTCTTGATCAGTTTAGGTAGATATGTATTCTTCTACATATGTTTGGTAAAAAAAATGCAATGTGTATATTGATTAGTTTGCGCAAAAGTTATACCGTCTACAAAATAGAGGGTAGATTTATGGCATTTTTATTATTATTATTATTATTTTTTTACTAGTGTAGCGGGGTCTGGTGATCTGCGATTTTTAGCTAGACTGTGACATTGCGGTGGACAGATCAGACACTTTTGACACTTTTTTTGGGACCAGTGACATTTATACAGCGATCTGTGCTATAAAAATGCACTGATTACTGTGTAAATGTCACTGGCAGGAAAGGGGTTAAATGTGTTCCCTGGGAGGTGTTTCTAACTGGGGGGGGAATGGGACTGACTGTAGGAGGAGAGAGATCTCTGTTCCTAATCACTAGGAAGAGCAGATCTGTCTCTCCTCCCCTGTCAGAATAGGGATCTGTCTGTTTACATTAAAAGATCCTCGTTCTGGCTCTCTGAAGCGATTGCGGCCACCAGCCACGCACAGGTCCTTTTTATACTCCTTTACATGTATAGAGCCATGACAGGTCCACTTTAGTTATCATGATATAAAATAATGAATGTGGGGTATTTGGTGGGCGTGATTTTTTTTTGGGGGGGGCAGCATTTAATTCTTGGTACCAGGCAGCACAATGTCTTGGGCCGGCACTGCGGCCGCTGCACATTCATCAGACACCCGTCCCGTCCTTCTTGGAAGCGTTTGAGGTGACGTCAGTGCGTCGCTCCGCCCTACGTCCGTTTCGCAAAAAACTTGCTTCTTCCAGGGGCACGGGCGGCGCACTGCGTCACCTCCATTTATAGTACAAGACAACCAAGCCTCGTTTTGAGTCCAAACCATCAATCAGACATGCGCGGCATCCCTAGGTGTCACTGCACTGTAGACACCGGCCGCATACACTAATGTGATTCGCTAGACTATTGGCCGCACTGGCCGCATACACTAATGTGATTCGCTATACTATTGTGGGACTGATAGTGCGATTGGGCAGCTTCACTTCAGTACCCGCTAGGCATCCCCGGTGACACCTACGCTACTGGTATGCTGCCCGTTTTAACAGACTGGCCTACTTGGCGTAAAAGTACAACTAGGGAGACAGGCCTAGATACAAATAATATCAGCGATGCTAGGTCAAATTAGGCCCAATGATTGCATTCACAAAGAACCGGAAGTGTGGTTATTCTGACCATAGGGGCCACTATCGAAACACGATTAAAGTGACCCCTAGTGGACATTAGTCGAAATGTTCTCCAGATGCAAGGGCAAAGCACCTAGAATACCAGTCCATACGCCAGAGAAAACCACAACCCATACTCGAGCTGGGGGCTTAATATCTAACCAAAACTGATTCCAATTATATAAGTTGTAAATTTTATTATTAAAATTAGTATAAAAAAACAATAGGAGTGTGAACCATAGATTAACACACCCTAAAATTCCAACGGACTGAGACAACCGGGTGCTGCACCTGTATGGCCCAACCACGGAGATCCCAAGCCTGGAAGGTAATACAGACACCCAAACTGTGTCATAACATGCTAGCTACACCCTCTCTTATCTGGGGGTTGCAAGCTAAACATATATTCCCAAAGCAGTATAACTGAACCACAGACGGAATTCTGTTACTGGGGTGCCTCTCCAGCATCCAATTGGTACTATCTATAACATGGGTAGATATGAGCTATCCTATCCACTGAGACCAGTGACAACTGACCCATCTCCACCAGGAAGTGGAGAAGGAGATAGAGGCAGTGGAACACAGGGGGGGGTGAAGTCCAAAATCATGGCGCACGGGGAGACCCAAATATCAAAAGCTGGCCCCTATATATTCAGGGCTTAGATTAGTGATACCGAGCTCCTCGGGCCCCAGGTCAGAACACCAGTATAGTGAAGTATGTCGATTTCCCTTGAATCATCACTGTGGGCCCCAATAGAGGCCCCCATGTATTGATGACAAAGGAAGACGCACAAAAATAGACAATTGCTGTGAACAAAAACCTATTGTGTTATGTTGGGGTATGAAAAACAAACCCAACGGGTTGATCAAGCCTGGTAACTAAAGTTAGTTATGTGATCAATGGTGAATATTAATCTAACAGAACTAGTAGTCCGTGTATGTGAAATGAACACAAAAAGAGGCTCAATCGATAAATTGTGACCATAACGTCACAACACACAAGATATATAAATCCCTACATAATATTAACAAAACCATATTCAAATGACAAATCCTTGATACAAAACATTGAAAATTAAATAAATAATACAAATTACGTGTTGATACACCAACCACCAAATAATTGTCTATACCTTCAAGAATTATTAATAAATGCGTTAACGTCTGTGTCGACATTCAACCCAAAGGGAACATAGGTCTTTAATCTGTGTATCCAGGACATTTCCTGTTTAGAAATCTCCCGCACCAAAGAGCTCCCCCTCCAATGGGGCTTGTATTTATCTATCCCCATATATAAGGTGTTAGACAGATCTCTTTGATGTACCTCATCATAATGTCTAGAGACCGAATGTTTGGGGAACCCTACTTTGATGTTACTGATATGCTCATTTAATCTTACTTTTAGAGCCCTTTTAGTCCTCCCCACGTATTGCAGCCCACAAGGGCATTGGATGAGGTAGACCACCCCCTCTGTGGCACAGGTGATAAACGATTCCACTTCAAAAGCCCTAGATGTACTTGTGGATGTGAAGCCACAAATCTTTCTATCTTTGCACCTATTCATGGAGCAAACTCGACACGTCTTACAGCGGTAATAGCCCGTAAGGTTTTGAAAAAAGCATCTATTGGCCTTAGGGGGATCAGAAACACTGGGGGCGATCCTATTAGCAAGCGACGAAACCCCCCTAAAAATAATTTGGGGCTTCGCCGGCAATATGCTTTTCAAGACCTGATCGCTTTCCAATATAGGCCAGTGTTTCTGTATCAACTGTTTCACCTTACGGTGTTGTAGAGAATATGTTGTAATGAAAGGCATAGAGATCTTTTTGGTCACAGTTTGGTGTGATTTTTCTACCAGAAACAGAGACCTATCTACCTCTCTAATCTCACTCACCGTCTGGGCTAATACTTGAGAATCATAGCCCTTTTCTGCGAATCTAGCTTACAACATAGACGCTTGGGAATCAAAGGTGTTGACCTCAGTGCAGTTACGCCTAAGGCGTGTAAACTGCCCTCGAGGGACTGCCTTCAGCCAGGGTTCATGGTGGCAACTATCCAAGGCAATGTATGAATTACGGTCCATTGCCTTAAAATAAGTTGATGTCACGAATTTGCCATCTTCCACCCTAATTGTCAAGTCTAGAAAGTTGATTTGTTCCATACTGGCCTCAAAATTGAGTTTGATACCTCTATCGTTGTTATTGAGGGATGCCATAAAACTCTGAAGATCCAGCTCGGTACCATACCACAGGAGGAGGACGTCATCGATGTAGCGAGCCCAGAGGGCCAATTCTGGCCTCCTAGGGGCATCTATGACGTCCTCCTCCCATTTGGCCATGAACAAGTTGGCCAGGCTCGGGGCATATTTGGCCCCCATCGCCACACCCCTGTCCTGACGATAAAATTGTTGGTCGAACAGGAAATAGTTGTGTGTGGCGGCATAGCTCAATAGTTCCATAATAAATTCGATCTGTGTCGAGGATAATCCAGAATCCCTTGCTAGATATATTTTCACCGCTTCCAGCCCCAAACAGTGCGGAATGATAGTGTACAGTGAGGTTACGTCCGCTGTAACCATCCATAGACCACTCTTAGGTGTAATCCCTGTTAACAAGTTGATCACCTGTTTGGTGTCCTTGAGATAAGAGGGAATCCTCTTCACCAGAGGCTGGAGATAATGATCAATGTATTTGCCCACCCGGGACGTAATTGAATCGATCCCACTTACAATGGGACGTCCCGGGGGGCAAATAAGGCTCTTGTGAATTTTTGGGAGGTAATAGATAATTGGAATTCGGGGAGCAGCAGGCACCAAGAACAATTTCTCCTTCTTGGTGAGGATACCTCTATGGAAACCCTTGTCCACAATGGTCTCTAGTTCTTTCTTATACCTGATGATAGGATCCCTATTCAAAGGGGTATAGGTTTCACTGTCCCCAACAATCCGATGTAATTCTGTTGTATAATCACAGCGGTCTAAGACCACTATGCCTCCCCCCTTGTCCGCTGGTCTGATGACCAATGATTTATTCTGACAAAGGGAATCCAAACCTCTTTCTAAATCACGTGACATCTTAGTCTTTTTTACTTTAATGTCTTCAAGGTCTCTCAGTACCACATCCCTAAAAACTCTAATAGGGGGGGCTAGGGGACCTGGGGGGTTAAAAAGTGAGGCATTCGATAGACCAGAGTGTTGAAATTCGGTCCTTATCTCAGTCCCCTCGGTAGCTGGGTTTGAAATCATGTACCGCTGGATGTTGAGCTTACGTACATATTTGTGCACGTCCATAAAGGTCTGAAACCTACTCATACCTCTCGGTGGAGCAAATTTCAGGCCCTTATCAAGAAGCTTCTTTTCAGGCTCCGTTAGTGCCTGTTTACTTAAATTAAATATCCCTGTTCCTAGGCTCTTTTTCTTTTTTGCTGACTGGGCATGCCTCCCCCCTCTAGTTCCTCTCTTGACTCTATAGGCCTTCTCAGGCCTCGGTTGTTCCTGGGAAAATCCCAATGTTGACTCATCTGCCCACCAAAGGGTTCATCATGATAATCAAACCTTGGTTGGGCATGTCCTTGGTCATATCCCCCCTGGTAGTGACCACCACGATGTCCTCTCGGTGAGTCATATCCATACCCTCTCTCACTGTATCCCCCAGGGATTTCCATATCGGATAAGGGAAAGAAACGATTACGCATAGGGACATTGAAGGCCTGATCTTCCCCCTCCCTGTCGGAATATGGGTAATCACCCCGATATTGACTCTGTGAGTATTAGGGTGGTCTCAGTCTCATTTGGCCCCTATCCCAAACCTGGGATGGGTCCGGCCGAGAATGTTGGGTATGATAGTCCCATTTATGGCTATTCTTGCTTTTTTTCCCCACTGGGGGTTGCGTTGGACCCTTTTTAGGGGGTCTTGCTTGGTTTTGATTATTCAATTTTTTAGGGGTATCCCTTTTGGGTGAGGGATGAGCCTCTCTCCTTAGTTGAGTGAGGGTAGGGACAACACCCAACCCATTAGGCGTTGTCCCTGAGGGCAAAGTGTCCATTGCATTGCCTCCCTCATTTTGTGAAGCCAACTTTTTTTGCCAAGCAAAGATGAGGCCGGACTGGTAGTCCTCCTTATCTCTAATGAATTTCTTCTTTTTCTTGATCTTTTGGTCTCTATCCTCTTTCTCGAGGGTTTTCAAAAGAATCTTTGAACATTCTTTATACTCGTCCCCCCGTATTAAAAGGTGCAAGCTTATCTTTCACTATCTTCACCTCAGCATCAAGGCGAGTGAGTTTCTCACGTTTCCTATCTGAAAGGAAACGGAGGAAGTTCACGCCAGAATCATTAAAATATTTGAACCAGCTTGTGAGGTCTGATTCGCCTATTTGGGGACTGACCTCCCATCTCAGACTCCTTGGGACCATAGATGCCTTTATGTAAGTCTCTAAAAATACAATGTCCCACTGCGTGTGGATTTCAGATGTAGTGAGGTTTTTTAATCGCATAAATAAACCGCTAACATCTGATTCTATGGATATAGGATTTGTATCAAACACACCCTCTATGTCAACTACCCTGGAGGCTCTAAAGTCAAAAATATCCATGATTGGAGTAGACCAAAAATATATATATAAAGCTGCAGTAAATTTTGTTGGAAAAGTAGTAAATGGAAAAAAATGGAAAAACTGCGCTAAATATGTTATAGAGAAGAGACACCAAGTGTTCTCACTGGTGACTCAGTGGGAGCTGCGATTAAGATGTAAACCACCATACATAATAGCAAAATAAGGAAAAAGTGAAAATCGCGCTATCCCGTGACATATACTCCAAAGGAGTTATGGAATGAAAATAAAATAAAATTAAAATTGTTATAAAAATAAAATTATGAAATTAAAATTAAAACACACATCAATCAATAATGAACTAATGAGTGAACAAAAAAGAAGTGTACTGTGATACAAACTGTGACCAAAAAGATCTCTATGCCTTTCATTACAACATATTCTCTACAACACCGTAAGGTGAAACAGTTGATACAGAAACACTGGCATATATTGGAAAGCGATCAGGTCTTGAAAAGCATATTGCCGGCGAAGCCCCAAATTATTTTTAGGGGGGTTTCGTCGCTTGCTAATAGGATCGCCCCCAGTGTTTCTGATCCCCCTAAGGCCAATAGATGCTTTTTTCAAAACCTTACGGGCTATTACCGCTGTAAGACGTGTCGAGTTTGCTCCATGAATAGGTGCAAAGATAGAAAGATTTGTGGCTTCACATCCACAAGTACATCTAGGGCTTTTGAAGTGGAATCGTTTATCACCTGTGCCACAGAGGGGGTGGTCTACCTCATCCAATGCCCTTGTGGGCTGCAATACGTGGGGAGGACTAAAAGGGCTCTAAAAGTAAGATTAAATGAGCATATCAGTAACATCAAAGTAGGGTTCCCCAAACATTCGGTCTCTAGACATTATGATGAGGTACATCAAAGAGATCCGTCTAACACCTTATATATGGGGATAGATAAATACAAGCCCCATTGGAGGGGGAGCTCTTTGGTGCGGGAGATTTCTAAACAGGAAATGTCCTGGATACACAGATTAAAGACCTATGTTCCCTTTGGGTTGAATGTCGACACAGACGTTAACGCATTTATTAATAATTCTTGAAGGTATAGACAATTATTTGGTGGTTGGTGTATCAACACGTAATTTGTATTATTTATTTAATTTTCAATGTTTTGTATCAAGGATTTGTCATTTGAATATGGTTTTGTTAATATTATGTAGGGATTTATATATCTTGTGTGTTGTGACGTTATGGTCACAATTTATCGATTGAGCCTCTTTTTGTGTTCATTTCACATACACGGACTACTAGTTCTGTTAGATTAATATTCACCATTGATCACATAACTAACTTTAGTTACCAGGCTTGATCAACCCGTTGGGTTTGTTTTTCATACCCCAACATAACACAATAGGTTTTTGTTCACAGCAATTGTCTATTTTTGTGCGTCTTCCTTTGTCATCAATACATGGGGGCCTCTATTGGGGCCCACAGTGATGATTCAAGGGAAATCGACATACTTCACTATACTGGTGTTCTGACCTGGGGCCCGAGGAGCTCGGTATCACTAATCTAAGCCCTGAATATATAGGGGCCAGCTTTTGATATTTGGGTCTCCCCGTGCGCCATGATTTTGGACTTCACCCCCCCCTGTGTTCCACTGCCTCTATCTCCTTCTCCACTTCCTGGTGGAGATGGGTCAGTTGTCACTGGTCTCAGTGGATAGGATAGCTCATATCTACCCATGTTATAGATAGTACCAATTGGATGCTGGAGAGGCACCCCAGTAACAGAATTCCGTCTGTGGTTCAGTTATACTGCTTTGGGAATATATGTTTAGCTTGCAACCCCCAGATAAGAGAGGGTGTAGCTAGCATGTTATGACACAGTTTGGGTGTCTGTATTACCTTCCAGGCTTGGGATCTCCGTGGTTGGGCCATACAGGTGCAGCACCCGGTTGTCTCAGTCCGTTGGAATTTTAGGGTGTGTTAATCTATGGTTCACACTCCTATTGGTTTTTTATACTAATTTTAATAATAAAATTTACAACTTATATAATTGGAATCAGTTTTGGTTAGATATTAAGCCCCCAGCTCGAGTATGGGTTGTGGTTTTCTCCGGCGTATGGACTGGTATTCTAGGTGCTTTGCCCTTGCACCTGGAGAACATTTCGACTAATGTCCACTAGGGGTCACTTTAATCGTGTTTCGATAGTGGCCCCTATGGTCAGAATAACCACACTTCCGGTTCTTTGTGAATGCAATCATTGGGCCTAATTTGACCTAGCATCGCTGATATTATTTGTATCTAGGCCTGTCTCCCTAGTTGTACTTTTACGCCAAGTAGGCCAGTCTGTTAAAACGGGCAGCATACCAGTAGCGTAGGTGTCACCGGGGATGCCTAGCGGGTACTGAAGCGAAGCTGCCCAATCGCATTATCAGTCCCACAATAGTATAGCGAATCACATTAGTGTATGCGGCCAGTGCGGCCAATAGTCTAGCGAATCACATTAGTGTATGCGGCCGGTGTCTACAGCGCAGTGACACCTAGGGATGCCGCGCATGTCTGATTGATGGTTTGGACTCAAAACGAGGCTTGGTTGTCTTGTACTATAAATGGAGGTGACGCAGTGCGCCGCCCGTGCCCCTGGAAGAAGCAAGTTTTTTGCGAAACGGACGTAGGGCGGAGCGACGCACTGACATCACCTCAAACGCTTCCAAGAAGGACGGGACGGGTGTCTGATGAATGTGCAGCGGCCGGCACACCAGACTGAATAGGCAATTTTTAAACTGCATAAATGTAAGTGCAATTCATATTTTTAGAGAATAAACTTTTAAAACGTTAATGCACTATGTGGAGTGTGTCTATCTCTTACATACTGCTTGCGCCCACTGATGATCATCGGAGACTGGTGATTTAGGAGTCCCAAGTGCTGTGTTGACCTGTGGGAGGAACTGCTTAGTCTTTGCATTTATTGATCCTCTGTCATGGGGGGTCAAATGTAGCTGGTAAGGAGAAACTTCTGTTGTTTGGTGGTGGAACGTCACAAATTAATTTGGATGCAACAATTCACTTTATATGATTTTCTACACGGAGCACTGGTGCTTTATAATGGACTTTATTTAAGAATCGTTTTTATGGACTATATATTATGAAGTTATATCACAGTACACTTCTTTTTTGTTCACTCATTAGTTCATTATTGATTGATGTGTGTTTTAATTTTAATTTCATAATTTTATTTTTATAACAATTTTAATTTTATTTTATTTTCATTCCATAACTCCTTTGGAGTATATGTCACGGGATAGCGCGATTTTCACTTTTTCCTTATTTTGCTATTATGTATGGTGGTTTACATCTTAATCGCAGCTCCCACTGAGTCACCAGTGAGAACACTTGGTGTCTCTTCTCTATAACATATTTAGCGCAGTTTTTCCATTTTTTTCCATTTACTACTTTTCCAACAAAATTTACTGCAGCTTTATATATATATTTTTGGTCTACTCCAATCATGGATATTTTTGACTTTAGAGCCTCCAGGGTAGTTGACATAGAGGGTGTGTTTGATACAAATCCTATATCCATAGAATCAGATGTTAGCGGTTTATTTATGCGATTAAAAAACCTCACTACATCTGAAATCCACACGCAGTGGGACATTGTATTTTTAGAGACTTACATAAAGGCATCTATGGTCCCAAGGAGTCTGAGATGGGAGGTCAGTCCCCAAATAGGCGAATCAGACCTCACAAGCTGGTTCAAATATTTTAATGATTCTGGCGTGAACTTCCTCCGTTTCCTTTCAGATAGGAAACGTGAGAAACTCACTCGCCTTGATGCTGAGGTGAAGATAGTGAAAGATAAGCTTGCACCTTTTAATACGGGGGGACGAGTATAAAGAATGTTCAAAGATTCTTTTGAAAACCCTCGAGAAAGAGGATAGAGACCAAAAGATCAAGAAAAAGAAGAAATTCATTAGAGATAAGGAGGACTACCAGTCCGGCCTCATCTTTGCTTGGCAAAAAAAGTTGGCTTCACAAAATGAGGGAGGCAATGCAATGGACACTTTGCCTTCAGGGACAACGCCTAATGGGTTGGGTGTTGTCCCTACCCTCACTCAACTAAGGAGAGAGGCTCATCCCTCACCCAAAAGGGATACCCCTAAAAAATTGAATAATCAAAACCAAGCAAGACCCCCTAAAAAGGGTCCAACGCAACCCCCAGTGGGGAAAAAAAGCAAGAATAGCCATAAATGGGACTATCATACCCAACATTCTCGGCCGGACCCATCCCAGGTTTGGGATAGGGGCCAAATGAGACTGAGACCACCCCAATACTCACAGAGTCAATATCGGGGTGATTACCCATATTCCGACAGGGAGGGGGAAGATCAGGCCTTCAATGTCCCTATGCGTAATCGTTTCTTTCCCTTATCCGATATGGAAATCCCTGGGGGATACAGTGAGAGAGGGTATGGATATGACTCACCGAGAGGACATCGTGGTGGTCACTACCAGGGGGGATATGACCAAGGACATGCCCAACCAAGGTTTGATTATCATGATGAACCCTTTGGTGGGCAGAGGAGTCAACATTGGGATTTTCCCAGGAACAACCGAGGCCTGAGAAGGCCTATAGAGTCAAGAGAGGAACTAGAGGGGGGAGGCATGCCTAGTCAGCAAAAAAGAAAAAGAGCCTAGGAACAGGGATATTTAATTTAAGTAAACAGGCACTAACGGAGCCTGAAAAGAAGCTTCTTGATAAGGGCCTGAAATTTGCTCCACCGAGAGGTATGAGTAGGTTTCAGACCTTTATGGACGTGCACAAATATGTACGTAAGCTCAACATCCAGCGGTACATGATTTCAAACCCAGCTACCGAGGGGACTGAGATAAGGACCGAATTTCAACACTCTGGTCTATCGAATGCCTCACTTTTTAACCCCCCAGGTCCCCTAGCCCCCCCCTATTAGAGTTTTTAGGGATGTGGTACTGAGAGACCTTGAAGACATTAAAGTAAAAAAAGACTAAGATGTCACGTGATTTAGAAAGAGGTTTGGATTCCCTTTGTCAGAATAAATCATTGGTCATCAGACCAGCGTACAAGGGGGGAGGCATAGTGGTCTTAGACCGCTGTGATTATACAACAGAATTACATCGGATTGTTGGGGACAGTGAAACCTATACCCCTTTGAATAGGGATCCTATCATCAGGTATAAGAAAGAACTAGAGACCATTGTGGACAAGGGTTTCCATAGAGGTATCCTCACCAAGAAGGAGAAATTGTTCTTGGTGCCTGCTGCTCCCCGAATTCCAATTATCTATTACCTCCCAAAAATTCACAAGAGCCTTATTTGCCCCCCGGGACGTCCCATTGTAAGTGGGATCGATTCAATTACGTCCCGGGTGGGCAAATACATTGATCATTATCTCCAGCCTCTGGTGAAGAGGATTCCCTCTTATCTCAAGGACACCAAACAGGTGATCAACTTGTTAACAGGGATTACACCTAAGAGTGGTCTATGGATGGTTACAGCGGACGTAACCTCACTGTACACTATCATTCCGCACTGTTTGGGGCTGGAAGCGGTGAAAATATATCTAGCAAGGGATTCTGGATTATCCTCGACACAGATCGAATTTATTATGGAACTATTGAGCTATGCCGCCACACACAACTATTTCCTGTTCGACCAACAATTTTATCGTCAGGACAGGGGTGTGGCGATGGGGGCCAAATATGCCCCGAGCCTGGCCAACTTGTTCATGGCCAAATGGGAGGAGGACGTCATAGATGCCCCTAGGAGGCCAGAATTGGCCCTCTGGGCTCGCTACATCGATGACGTCCTCCTCCTGTGGTATGGTACCGAGCTGGATCTTCAGAGTTTTATGGCATCCCTCAATAACAACGATAGAGGTATCAAACTCAATTTTGAGGCCAGTATGGAACAAATCAACTTTCTAGACTTGACAATTAGGGTGGAAGATGGCAAATTCGTGACATCAACTTATTTTAAGGCAACGGACCGTAATTCGTACATTGCCTTGGATAGTTGCCACCATGAACCCTGGCTGAAGGTGGTCCCTCGAGGGCAGTTTACATGCCTTAGGCGTAACTGCACTGAGGTCAACACCTTTGATTCCCAAGCGTCTATGTTGTCAGCTAGATTCGCAGAAAAGGGCTATGATTCTCAAGTATTAGCCCAGACGGTGAGTGAGATTAGAGAGGTAGATAGGTCTCTGTTTCTGGTAGAAAAATCACACCAAACTGTGACCAAAAAGATCTCTATGCCTTTCATTACAACATATTCTCTACAACACCGTAAGGTGAAACAGTTGATACAGAAACACTGGCATATATTGGAAAGCGATCAGGTCTTGAAAAGCATATTGCCGGCGAAGCCCCAAATTATTTTTAGGGGGGTTTCGTCGCTTGCTAATAGGATCGCCCCCAGTGTTTCTGATCCCCCTAAGGCCAATAGATGCTTTTTTCAAAACCTTACGGGCTATTACCGCTGTAAGACGTGTCGAGTTTGCTCCATGAATAGGTGCAAAGATAGAAAGGTTTGTGGCTTCACATCCACAAGTACATCTAGGGCTTTTGAAGTGGAATCGTTTATCACCTGTGCCACAGAGGGGGTGGTCTACCTCATCCAATGCCCTTGTGGGCTGCAATACGTGGGGAGGACTAAAAGGGCTCTAAAAGTAAGATTAAATGAGCATATCAGTAACATCAAAGTAGGGTTCCCCAAACATTCGGTCTCTAGACATTATGATGAGGTACATCAAAGAGATCCGTCTAACACCTTATATATGGGGATAGATAAATACAAGCCCCATTGGAGGGGGAGCTCTTTGGTGCGGGAGATTTCTAAACAGGAAATGTCCTGGATACACAGATTAAAGACCTATGTTCCCTTTGGGTTGAATGTCGACACAGACGTTAACGCATTTATTAATAATTCTTGAAGGTATAGACAATTATTTGGTGGTTGGTGTATCAACACGTAATTTGTATTATTTATTTAATTTTCAATGTTTTGTATCAAGGATTTGTCATTTGAATATGGTTTTGGTAATATTATGTAGGGATTTATATATCTTGTGTGTTGTGACGTTATGGTCACAATTTATCGATTGAGCCTCTTTTTGTGTTCATTTCACATACACGGACTACTAGTTCTGTTAGATTAATATTCACCATTGATCACATAACTAACTTTAGTTACCAGGCTTGATCAACCCGTTGGGTTTGTTTTTCATACCCCAACATAACACAATAGGTTTTTGTTCACAGCAATTGTCTATTTTTGTGCGTCTTCCTTTGTCATCAATACATGGGGGCCTCTATTGGGGCCCACAGTGATGATTCAAGGGAAATCGACATACTTCACTATACTGGTGTTCTGACCTGGGGCCCGAGGAGCTCGGTATCACTAATCTAAGCCCTGAATATATAGGGGCCAGCTTTTGATATTTAGGTCTCCCCGTGCGCCATGATTTTGGACTTCACCCCCCCCTGTGTTCCACTGCCTCTATCTCCTTCTCCACTTCCTGGTGGAGATGGGTCAGTTGTCACTGGTCTCAGTGGATAGGATAGCTCATATCTACCCATGTTATAGATAGTACCAATTGGATGCTGGAGAGGCACCCCAGTAACAGAATTCCGTCTGTGGTTCAGTTATACTGCTTTGGGAATATATGTTTAGCTTGCAACCCCCAGATAAGAGAGGGTGTAGCTAGCATGTTATGACACAGTTTGGGTGTCTGTATTACCTTCCAGGCTTGGGATCTCCGTGGTTGGGCCATACAGGTGCAGCACCGGGTTGTCTCAGTCCGTTGGAATTTTAGGGTGTGTTAATCTATGGTTCACACTCCTATTGGTTTTTTATACTAATTTTAATAATAAAATTTACAACTTATATAATTGGAATCAGTTTTGGTTTGATATTAAGCCCCCAGCTCGAGTATGGGTTGTGGTTTTCTCCGGCGTATGGACTGGTATTCTAGGTGCTTTGCCCTTGCACCTGGAGAACATTTCGACTAATGTCCACTAGGGGTCACTTTAATCGTGTTTCGATAGTGGCCCCTATGGTCAGAATAACCACACTTCCGGTTCTTTGTGAATGCAATCATTGGGCCTAATTTGACCTAGCATCGCTGATATTATTTGTATCTAGGCCTGTCTCCCTAGTTGTAC
Source organism: Rana muscosa (assembly GCA_029206835.1). Taxonomy (NCBI): domain Eukaryota; kingdom Metazoa; phylum Chordata; class Amphibia; order Anura; family Ranidae; genus Rana; species Rana muscosa. Next base: position 242,415,035 of record CM055120.1, read on the forward strand.
TTTTACGCCAAGTAGGCCAGTCTGTTAAAACGGGCAGCATACCAGTAGCGTAGGTGTCACCGGGGATGCCTAGCGGGTACTGAAGCGAAGCTGCCCAATCGCATTATCAGTCCCACAATAGTATAGCGAATCACATTAGTGTATGCGGCCAGTGCGGCCAATAGTCTAGCGAATCACATTAGTGTATGCGGCCGGTGTCTACAGCGCAGTGACACCTAGGGATGCCGCGCATGTCTGATTGATGGTTTGGACTCAAAACGAGGCTTGGTTGTCTTGTACTATAAATGGAGGTGATGCAGTGCGCCGCCCGTGCCCCTGGAAGAAGCAAGTTTTTTGCGAAACGGACGTAGGGCGGAGCGACGCACTGACATCACCTCAAACGCTTCCAAGAAGGACGGGACGGGTGTCTGATGAATGTGCAGCGGCCGGCACACCAGACTGAATAGGCAATTTTTAAACTGCATAAATGTAAGTGCAATTCATATTTTTAGAGAATAAACTTTTAAAACGTTAATGCACTATGTGGAGTGTGTCTATCTCTTACATACTGCTTGCGCCCACTGATGATCATCGGAGACTGGTGATTTAGGAGTCCCAAGTGCTGTGTTGACCTGTGGGAGGAACTGCTTAATCTCTGCATTTATTGATCCTCTGTCATGGGGGGTCAAATGTAGCTGGTAAGGAGAAACTTCTGTTGTTTGGTGGTGGAACGTCACAAATTAATTTGGATGCAACAATTCACTTTATATGATTTTCTACACGGAGCACTGGTGCTTTATAATGGACTTTATTTAAGAATCGTTTTTATGGACTATATATTATGAAGTTATATCACAGTACACTTCTTTTTTGTTCACTCATTAGTTCATTATTGATTGATGTGTGTTTTAATTTTAATTTCATAATTTTATTTTTATAACAATTTTAATTTTATTTTATTTTCATTCCATAACTCCTTTGGAGTATATGTCACGGGATAGCGCGATTTTCACTTTTTCCTTATTTTGCTATTATGTATGGTGGTTTACATCTTAATCGCAGCTCCCACTGAGTCACCAGTGAGAACACTTGGTGTCTCTTCTCTATAACATATTTAGCGCAGTTTTTCCATTTTTTTCCATATCATATGTATTCATTTTAGATCAATTTTAACTTATTACATTTCTATTTTTTCATATCTTTGTCTTTATTGCGCTTTAAAAGTGCCATAAATCTTGTTCCAATATATTGTGTATTCTAGTGGTTTCTCCCCCCTTAAAAACTTTGGCTGCATCAACTGCCAAACTGTCCACTCTATACTTTCTCCTCCCCAAGTTATAAACTCCAAGCAAAAATCATTCAAATCGCAAGGTGCTAGGGTAACAAATAAGATACTTTTGATGGCATCACTATCTAAAGCTTCTAAAATCATTAGCTTGTGAATCAAACCTCCACATTCAAAGATACATTTCCAGTCATTACAAACTCAATCATATTGGCTATTCTATCTGCAGGGCCGGTACAAGAATTTTTGTCTACTTAGGCGAAGGTGCATTTTGCGCCCCCAGCGTCTTCCCACCACCCCCTCCCCTCTACAATGACAGTGTGTAATGAGCCCACCCCCCAGTTGTGCATTCCCCACTTACCCTCATTCTCATTGGCTATGGGTAGCTGGCAGGTGAGGCAAATTAAATCTTCCACGCTGCGCCCGGTAGGAGAGAGGGCGCAGTGTTAGGGATTGGACTAAAGGTATTTTAACCACTGGAGTCCCAAAGCCATTTATTTTTTACCAAAGACATCTTTAACATGTTTTAAAAATCATTTTAGGCCTAAAGATTACTTAAAACCCACAAAAAAAATCATATATTTTCAGAAAACAGACACCCTGGAGAATAGAATGGTAGTTCCAATTGTTTGTGTTACACGATATTAATGCAACAGTTTATGAAACTCAAAATTTCAGCAAAAACTACACGAAAGTAAATTTTTGGGCTCATTATTGCAATTTATTACTCAAGTATCTGGTAAGATACAAAAGATGAGGCTGTGTCAAATAAATAGATACCCAGCATGTCAAATCTTAAAACTGCGTGCGCCCAGGAAATGGCAAAAAATGTCAGTAGCCTATATATTTTCATAGGCAACACTTTAAAAGCCCCTACAGCTCATTAGTTTAGAGTTATGCAGGAGCTTGGTGCTAAAATTATTGTCCTCACTCCAACGTGCGTGGTGATATATAACATGTGTAGGGCAAATGCTGTTTTCCTACACAGGTGACCTAACACATGTTTTTGTATGTGTGTATGGGAGGGAAGAGGGGTCTACATTTAAAAAAAAAAAGTGTATTTTTTAATGTTTAAAACGTTTTAAATCAAATTCTTTTTTTTTTCTTACGTGACTTTATTGCTATCACATACTGGACCAATAGCCCCCTATGTGATAGCATATAGGTAACAGGTTCTCTTTATGAGACATCCTGCATGTCTCCTCTGTACACCACTGCAGCTGATAAAATACTATCTGTGTTCTATCAGCCGCCTCACCAGGCAATAATCGCGTCGATTGACAGCTCAGTTCCAGGAAGTGATGTCATACATGTCACTTTCTGGTCTGTGCACAGGAAGGAGGCTCTGCAGATGGAGGTCCATTGAGATCCTGCTGCCCTTTCAAGTGACACTTTCATGACTGCACATTTGAACCCAGTGAACATGGCACGGCAATTGTGGCAGTTGTGGAAGTGATCAGCAGATCCACAGCCACATGTATCACTTCCACATTCCGTCAGTCGGCTTTAGAAAAGTACACACACTCCCAGCCACTATAGGGGCCAGGCGTGTGTTAAAAGCACATGTCTGCAGCAGTTAAAAAAAAAGGATTTTATCGCCCACCCATCCTGACGCTGTAGAGTGGCTGCCTAAGCTGCCTTATGGTTGTGCCGGTGTTCTGAAGAAAAATTCTGCCCCCACCTGTACTGCGCAGGCACGGCGCTTGCGCAGTACGAACGTGAATGAGCTTCCGAAAATAGCCAAACATGTAGAGCTGAGAGTCAGCTCTAGACAGTGCCTGCGTGGACCTAGCTGTAAGTGGCCAGTCGGCCTCACGTCCTCGCTTCGCTCGGAGGGCTCGCTTCGCTCGCTTGGCCTCCTGGCTCTTTTTTTAACATCCTCCATGTCCACGGGGATGGTAAAGAAAGAGCCTGGATGTCAGAAGTGTAGCACAATTTGGTGTGTGCAGGCGCCATCTAGAGCTGACTCTCAGCTGTACATGTTCGGCTATTTTCGGAGGAAGCGCCGCGCCTGCGCAATACAGAATCCGCTGGGGGACAATTCTCGGCAGGACACCGGGCCTGCCTATCTGTAAGCTCATATGTGAATTTATTTTTCATTCATCTGATCTTCCCTGACAAGGGCACATTTGATGTCACAGCATACAATGCCTTCAATAACTCCATCACTTCTTTAAATGTATATCACTGGCCACAATTTTGCAAAACTACATACCCATAAACCATTGCCTACAATTTTTTGCAACACCTTAGCCAGGCCTTCTGTCTTCAGGTTGTATGTTTCTCTGGCTTTCTGCAAATCACAAAACCATTTCATAAATCTATTTATGTCATAGCGAGGTACCACTTCCATCCCTTTTACAATAGCTTCCATCTCCCATGGCTTTAATTGTTTTGTGATCAATTGAACCTCACTCGAATTGTCAGTGTTCAACACAGTTGTTGTAGTTGTGGGAGCTGCTGGTATGCTGGGAGCTGTATTTAGAATATCCCAGGGATATATCTACTTATATTCTCTTGCATCCAATTTAACTTTAGAAGTGTCATTTTAATGTGTGCGATTAGATTTTTCTGCCAATTTATCAAAAGCAATGTTAGCAGCATGCTTACATAACTCCAGCACTTTCTATACAACTTGAATCTTAACTGACAATTCCTGATTTTGCTGTATTAAAATGTCACATAATGTAGCTGTCTCAATCAGTGCCTCCCCAGTTGTTATGGCATGAAACCTGAGATCTGATATCTTCTCATTCAACTCTTTCTCCTGAACCTTGTGCCTCTGAGCCTGTTAGGCCCCTTTTACACTGGGGCGGTTTGCAGGCGCTATTTTGCTAAAAATAGCGTCTGCAAACCGAGCCTAAACAGCGGCTCCTTTCTCTCCAATGTGAAAGCCCCGAGGGCTTTCACACTGGAGCGGTGCGCTAGCAGGACGGTAAAAAAAGTCCTGCTAGCCGCATCTTTGGAGCGGTGAGAGGAGCGGTGTGTTTACCGCTCCTCCACCGCTCCTTCCCATTGAAATGCATGGGATACCGCAGTAATACCGCCCGCAAACCGCGGCTGTAGCCGTGGTTTGCGGGTGGTATTAACCCTTTATTGGCCGCTAGCGGGGGTTAAAACCGCACCGCTAGCGGCTGAATAGCTCAACAATCCCGACGGTATAGCGCCGCTAAAAATAGCAGCGCTATACCGCCACCGCCCCCACCGCCCCAGTGTGAAACCAGCCTAATACAATTTGCTTGTATTTCTTCATAACCACCTTCACTAATTTTGTACACAAAACAATAATCACTAAGTAATGATGCTATTATGTTCCTTTTCTTTTGTCTTTATATCAAATAAACTATCAGACAGTGGAGGTGCATCCATAAGGGCGCTGTGCTAGAAAAGTGAATGAATATTCGCTTTTCTAACACTGAACCGCCTCTCCGCCAATCAGGTGCTTGGGTCTGTTACCTGTCACCTGATTGGCTGAAACGACAGGCGTCGCTATTGGAGATGGAGAGGACGGGAGATGAGGACGGTGACAGAGCAATGGCAGGAGATGCATGAAGGACCTGCTCGTCGCCCGCTGCCCCACCAAGACAGGGTAAGTGTCGGGCAGATGGCGAGCGGGCAGGGGTCACATTGGCAGCATTCAAGGGCACACTGGCAGCATTTGATGGGCACAGTGGCAGAATTTGATGGGCACAGTGGCAGCATATGATGGGTACACTGGCAGAATTTAATGTGTACACTGGCAGAATTTGATGGGCACACTGGCAGCATATGATGGGCACACTGGCAGCATTTAATGGGCACACTGGCAGCATTTGATGGGCACACTGGCAGCATTTAATGGGCACATTGGCCGAATTTGATGGGACAGTGGCAGCATATGTTGGGTACACTGGCAGCATTTAATGGGCACACTGGCAGAATTTAATGGGCACACTGGCAGAATTTGGGCACACTGGCAGCATATGATGGGCACACTGGCAGCATTTAATGGGCACACTGGCAGCATTTTATGGGCACATTGGCAGCATTTAATGTGCACATTGGCAGAATTTGATGGCACAGTGGCAGCATTAGTTGGGCACAATGGCAGCGTTTGATGGGCACAGTGGCAGCATTTGATGGCACACTGGCAGCATTTGATGGGCACACTGACAGCATTTTATGGGCACACTGGCAGCGTTTGATGGGCACATTGGCAGCATTTGATGGGAACAGTGGCAGCATTTAATGGGCACAGTGGTAGCATATGATGGGTACACTGGCAGCATTTAATGGGCACACTGGTAGCATTTGATGGGCACACTGGCAGCTTATGATGGGCACACTGGCAGCATTCAATGGGCACACTGGCAGCATTTGATAGGCACACTGGCAGCATTTAATGAGCATATTGGCAGCATTTGATGGCACAGTGGCAGCATTTGATGGGCACAGTGGCAGCATATGATGGGTACACTGGCAGTATTTCATGGGCACACTGGCAGCATATGATGGGCACACTGGCAGCATTCAATGGGCACACTGACAGCATTTGATGGGCACATTGGCAGCATTTAATGGGCACATTGGCAGCATTTGATGGCACATTGGCAGCATTTGATGGGCACAGTGGAAGTGTTTTTTGGGCACAATGACAGCATTTGATGGGCACAATGGCAGCATTTGATGGGCACAATGGCAGCATTTGATGGCACAGTGGCAGCATTTGATGGCACAGTGGCAGCATTTGATGGGCACACTGGCAGCATTTGATGGGCACATTGGCAACATTTGATGGCACATTGGCAGCATTTGATGGGCACACTGGCAGCATTTGATGGCACAGTGGAAGCATTTGATGGTCACAGTGGCAGCGTTTGATGGGAACAGTGGCAGCATTTGATGGCACAGTGGCAGCATATTATGGGCACGCTGGCAGCATTTGATGTGCACACTGGCAGAATTTGATGGCACAGTGGCAGTGTTTGATGGGAACAGTGGCAGCATTTGATGGCACAGTGGCAGTGTTTGATGGGCACAGTGGCAGCATTTGATGGCACAGTGGCAGCATTTTACGGGCACACTGACAGCATTTGATGGGCATACTGGCAGCATTTGATGGGCACACTGGCAGCATATGATGGGCACACTGGCAGCATTAGATGGGCACACTGGCAGCATTTAATGGGCATGTGGCAGCATTTTATGGCACATTGGCAGCATTTGATCGGCACATTGGTAGCGTTTTATGGGCACAGTGGCAGCATTTGATGGGAATGGTGGTAGCAGTTGATGGGCACAATTGCAACATTTGATGGCACAGTGAAAACATATTATGGGCACACTGGCAGCATTTGATGGGCACAATGGCAGCATTTGATGGGCACACTGGCAGCATTTTATGGCACAGTGGCAGCGTTTGATGGGCACAGTGGCAGCATTTGATGGCACAGTGGCAGCATTTGATGGGCACACTGGCAGCATTTGATGGTCACAGTGGCAGCATTTGATGGGCACAGTGGAAGCATTTGATGGCACAGTGGCAGCATATTATGGGCACACTGGCAGCATTTGATGGGCACACTGGCAGCGTTTGATGGGCACACTGGCAGCATTTGATGGCACAGTGGCAGTGTTTGATGGGCATAGTGGCGGCATTTGATGGCACAGTGGAAGCTTTTGATGGCACAGTGGCAGCATTTGATGGCACAGTGGCAACATTTGACGGGCACACTGGCAGCATTTGATGGGCATACTGGCACAATTTTATGGGCACAGTGGCAGCATATGATGGGTACACTGGCGGCAATTCATGGGTACAGTGGCAGCATTTGGCACAGTGGCTGTGTTTGATGGGCACAGTGGCAGCATTTGATGGGCACAGTGGCAGCGTTTGGCACAGTGGCAGCATTTGATGGGCACAGTGGCAGCGTTAGGCACAGTGGCTGCATTTGATGGGCACAGTGGCAGCATTTGAGGGCACAGTGACAGCGTTTGATGGGCACAGTGGCAGCATTTGATGGGCACACTGTCAGCATTTAATGGGCACACTGGCAGAATTTAATGGGCACACTGGCAGCATTTAATGGGCACACTGGCAGAATTTAATGGGCACACTGGCAGCATATGATGGGCACACTGGCAGCATTTAATGGGCACACTGGCAGCATTTGATGGGCACACTGGCAGCATTTAATGTGCACATTGGCAGAATTTGATGGCACAGTGGCAGCATTATATGGGCACAATGGCAGCATTTGATGGGCACAGTGGCAGCATTTGATGGCACACTGGCAGCATTTGATGGGCACAATGAAAGCATTTGATGGCACACTGGCAGCGTTTGATGGGCACATTGGCAGCATTTGATGGGAACAGTGGCAGCATTTAATGGGCACAGTGGTAGCATATGATGGGTACACTGGCAGCATTTAATGGGCACACTGGCAGCATTTGATGGGCACACTGGCTGCTTATGATGGGCACACTGTCAGCATTCAATGGGCACACTGGCAGCATTTGATGGGCACACTGGCAGCATTTAATGAGCATATTGACAGCATTTGATGGCACAGTGGCAGCATTTGATGGGCACAGTGGCAGCATATGATGGGTACACTGGCAGTATTTCATGGGCACACTGGCAGCATTTGATGGGCACACTGGCAGCATATGATGGGCACACTGGCAGCATATGATGGGCACACTGGCAGCATTCAATGGGCACACTGACAGCATTTGATGGGCACATTGGCAGCATTTAATGGGCACATTGGCAGCATTTGATGGCACATTGGCAACATTTGATGGGCACAGTGGAAGCGTTTTATGGGCACAATGGCAGCATTTCATGGCACAGTGGCAGCATATTATGGGCACACTGGCAGCATTTGATGGGCACATTGGCAACATTTGATGGCATATTGGCAGCGTTTGATGGGCACAGTAGCAGCATTTAATGGCACAGTGGCAGCATTTGATGGGCACACTGGCAACGTTTGATGGTCACAGTGGCAGCGTTTGATGGGAACAGTGGCAGCATTTGATGGCACAGTGGCAGCATATTATGGGCACACTGGCAGCATTTGATGTGCACACTGGCAGAATTTGATGGCACAGTGGCAGTGTTTGATGGGCACAGTGGCAGCATTTGATGGCACAGTGGCAGCATTTGATTGGCAAACTGGCAGCATTTGATGGGCATACTGGCAGCATTTGATGGGCAGACTGGCAGCATATGATGGGCACACTGGCAGCATTCAATGGGCACACTGACAGCATTTGATGGGCACACTGGCAGCATTTAATGGGCACATGGCAGCATTTTATGGCACATTGGCAGCATTTGATCAGCACATTGGTAGCATTTTATGGGCACAGTGGCAGCATTTGATGGGAACGGTGTCAGCATTTGATGGGCACAAATGAAACATTTGATGGCACAGTGAAAGCATATTATGGGCACACTGGCAGCATTTGATGGGCACACTGGCAGCATTTGATGGGCACACTGGCAGCATTTTATGGCACAATAGCAGCGTTTGATGGGCACAGTGGCAGCATTTGATGGCACAGTGGCAGCATTTTATGGGCACACTGGCAGCATTTGATGGTCACAGTGGCAGCGTTTGATGGGCACAGTGGGAGCATTTGATGGCACAGTGGCAGCATATTATGGGCACACAGGCAGCATTTGATGGGCACACTGGCAGCATTTGATGGGTACACTGGCAGCATTTGATGGCACAGTGGCAGTGTTAGGCACAGTGGCTGCATTTGAGGGCACAGTGGTAGCGTTTGATGGGCACAGTGGCAGCATTTGATGGGCACACTGGCAGCATTTAATGGGCACATTGGCAGAATTTGATGGGACAGTGGCAGCATATGTTGGGTACACTGACAGAATTTAATGGGCACACTGGCAGCATTTAATTGGCACACTGGCAGAATTTGATGGGCACACTGGCAGCATATGATGGGCACACTGGCAGCATTTAATGGGCACACTGACAGCATTTAATGTGCACATTGGCAGAATTTGATGGCACAGTGGCAGCATTAGATGGGCACAATGGCAGCATTTGATGGGCACAGTGGCAGCATTTGATGGCACACTGACAGCGTTTGATGGGCACATTGGCAGCATTTGATGGGAACAGTGGCAGCATTTAATGGGCACAGTGGTAGCATATGATGGGTACACTGGCAGCATTTAATGGGCACACTGGCAGAATTTGATGGGCACACTGGCAGCTTATGATGGGCACACTGGCAGCATTCAATGGGCACACTGGCAGCATTTGATGGGCACACTGGCAGCATTTACTGAGCATATTGTCAGAATTTGATGGCACAGTGGCAGCATTTGCTGGGCACAGTGGCAGCATATGATGGGTACACTGGCAGTATTTCATGGGCACACTGGCAGAATTTGATGGCACAGTGGCAGTGTTTGATGGGCACAGTGGCAGCATTTGATGGCACAGTGGCAGTGTTTGATGGGCACAGTGGCAGCATTTGACAGGCACACTGGCAGCATTTGATGGGCATACTGGCAGCATTTGATGGGCACACTGGCAGCATATGATGGGCACACTGGCAGCATTCAATGGGCACACTGACAGCATTTGATGGGCACACTGGCAGCATTTAATGGGCACATTGGCAGCATTTTATGGCACATTGGCAGCATTTGATCGGCACAGTGGCAGCGTTTTATTGGCACAGTGGCAATATTTGATGGGAACGGTGACAGCATTTGATGGGCACAATTGCAACATTTGATGGGCACAGTAAAAGCATATTATGGGCACACTGGCAGCATTTGATGGGCACACTGGCAGCATTTGATGGGCACACTGGCAGCATTTTATGGCACAGTGGCAGCATTTGATGGCACAGTGGCAGCATTTGATGGGCACACTGGCAGCATTTGATGGTCACAGTGGCAGCGTTTGATGGGCACAGTGGGAGCATTTGATGGCACAGTGGCAGCATATTATGGGCACATTGGCAGCATTTGATGAGCACACTGGCAGCGTTTGATGGGCACACTGGCAGCATTTGATGGCACAGTGGCAGTGTTTGATGGGCATAGTGGCAGCATTTGATGGCACAGTGGAAGCGTTTGATGGCACAGTGGCAGCATTTAATGGCACAGTGGCAGCATTTGACGGGCACACTGGCAGCATTTGATGGGCATACTGGCAGAATTTGATGGGCACAGTGGCAGCATATGATGGGTACACTGGCGGCAATTAATGGGCACAGTGGCAGCATTTGGCACAGTGGCTGTGTTTGATGGGCACAGTGGCAGCATTTGATGGGCACAGTGGCAGCATTTAATGGGCACAGTGGCAGCATTAGGCACAGTTGCAGTATTTGATGGGCATACTGGCAGAATTTGATGGGCACAGTGGCAGCATATGATGGGTACACTGGCGGCAATTAATGGGCACAGTGGCAGCATTTGGCACACTGGCTGTGTTTGATGGGCACAGTGGCAGCATTTGATGGGCAGAGTGGCAGCGTTAGGCACAGTTTCTGCATTTGATGGGCACAGTGGCAGCATTTGAGGGCACAGTGGCAGCATTTGATGGGCACAGTGGCAGCGTTTGATGGGCACACTGGCAGCATTTGATGGGCACACTGGCAGAATTTAATGGGCACATTGGCAGAATTTGATGGGACAGTGGCAGCAAATGTTGGGCACACTGGCAGCATTTAATGGGGACACTGGCAGCATTTGATGGGCACACTGGCAGCATTTAATGTGCACATTGGCAGAATTTGATGGCACAGTGGCAGCATTAGATGGGCACAATGGCAGCGTTTGATGGGCACAGTGGCAGCATTTGATAGCACACTGGCAGCATTTGATGGGCACACTGACAGCATTTGATGGGCACACTGGCAGCGTTTGATGGGCACATTGGCAGCATTTGATGGGAACAGTGGCAGCATTTAATGGGCACAGTGGTAGCATATGATGGGTACACTGGCAGCATTTAATGGGCACACTGGCAGCATTTGATGGGCACAATGGCAGCATTTACTGAGCATATTGTCTGAATTTGATGGCACAGTGGCAGAATTGATGGGCACAGTGGCAGCATATGATGGGTACACTGGCAGTATTTCATGGGCACACTGGCAGAATTTGATGGCACAGTGGCAGTGTTTGATGGGCACAGTGGCAGCATTTGATGGTACAGTGGCAGTGTTTGATGGGCACAGTGGCAGCATTTTACGGGCACACTGGCAGCATTTGATGGGCATACTGGCAGCATTTGATGGGCACACTGGCAGCATATGATGGGCACACTGGCAGCATTCAATGGGCACACTGACAGCATTTGATGGGCACACTGGCAGCATTTAATGGGCACGTGGCAGCATTTTATGGCACATTGGCAGCATTTGATTGGCACATTGGTAGCGTTTTATGGGCACAGTGGCAGCATTTGATGGGAATGGTGGCAGCAGTTGATGGGCACAATTGCAACATTTGATGGCACAGTGAAAGCATATTATGGGCACACTGGCAGCATTAGATGGGCGCACTGGCAGCATTTGATGGGCACACTGGCAGCATTTTATGGCACAGTGGCAGCGTTTGATGGGCACAGTGGCAGCATTTGATGGCACAGTGGCAGCATTTGATGGGCACACTGACAGCATTTGATGGTCATAGTGGCAGCATTTGATGGGCACAGTGGGAGCATTTGATGGCACAGTGGCAGCATATTATGGGCACACTGGCAGCATTTGATGAGCACACTGACAGCGTTTGATGGGCACACTGGCAGCATTTGATGGCACAGTGGCAGTGTTTGATGGGCACAGTGGCAGCATTTGATGGCACAGTGGCAGTGTTTGATGGGCACAGTGGCAGCATTTGATGGCACAGTGGCAGCATTTTACGGGCACACTGGCAGCATTTGATGGGCATACTGGCAGCATTTGATGGGCACACTGGCAGCATATGATGGGCACACTGGCAGCATTCAATGGGCACACTGACAGCATTTGATGGGCACACTGGCAGCATTTAATGGGCACGTGGCAGCATTTTATGGCACATTGGCAGCATTTGATCGGCACATTGGTAGCGTTTTATGGGCACAGTGGCAGCATTTGATGGGAATGGTGGCAGCAGTTGATGGCCACAATTGCAACATTTGATGGCACAGTGAAAGCATATTATGGGCACACTGGCAGCATTTGATGGGCACACTGGCAGCATTTGATGGGCACACTGGCAGCATTTTATGGCACAGTGGCAGTGTTTGATGGGCACAGTGGCAGCATTTGATGGCACAGTGGCAGCATTTGATGGGCACACTGGCAGCATATTATGGGCACACTGGCAGCATTTGATGGGCACACTGGCAGCGTTTGATGGGCACACTGGCAGCATTTGATGGCACAGTGGCAGTGTTTGATGGGCATAGTGGCAGCATTTGATGGCACAGTGGAAGCGTTTGATGGCACAGTGGCAGCATTTGATGGCACAGTGGCAACATTTGACGGGCACACTGGCAGCATTTGATGGGCATACTGGCAGAATTTTATGGGCACAGTGGCAGCATATGATGGGTACACTGGCGGCAATTCATGGGCACAGTGGCAGCATTTGGCACAATGGCTGTGTTTGATGGGCACAGTGGCAGCGTTTGATGGGCACAGTGGCAGCATTTGGCACAGTGGCAGCATTTGATGGGCACAGTGGCAGCATTTGAGGGCACAGTGACAGCGTTTGATGGGCACAGTGGCAGCATTTGATGGGCACACTGGCAGCATTTAATGGGCACATTGGCAGAATTTGATGGGACAGTGGCAGCATATGTTGGGTACAATGGCAGAATTTAATGGGCACACTGGCAGCATTTAATGGGCACACTGGCAGAATTTAATGGGCACACTGGCAGCATATGATGGGCACACTGGCAGCATTTAATGGGCACACTGGCAGCATTTGATGGGCACACTGGCAGCATTTAATGTGCACATTGGCAGAATTTGATGGCACAGTGGCAGCATTAGATGGGCACAATGGAAGCATTTGATGGGCACAGTGGCAGCATTTGATGGCACACTGGCAGCATTTGATGGGCACAATGAAAGCATTTGATGGGCACACTGGCAGCGTTTGATGGGCACATTGGCAGCATTTGATGGGAACAGTGGCAGCATTTAATGGGCACAGTGGTAGCATATGATGGGTACACTGGCAGCATTTAATGGGCACACTGGCAGCATTTGATGGGCACACTGGCAGCTTATGATGGGCACACTGGCAGCATTCAATGGGCACACTGGCAGCATTTAATGGGCACACTGGCAGCATTTAATGAGCATATTGACAGCATTTGATGGCACAGTGGCAGCATTTGATGGGCACAGTGGCAGCATATGATGGGTACACTGGCAGTATTTCATGGGCACACTGGCAGCATTTGATGGGCACACTGGCAGCATATGATGGGCACACTGGCAGCATATGATGGGCACACTGGCAGCATTCAATGGGCACACTGACAGCATTTGATGGGCACATTGGCAGCATTTAATGGGCACATTGGCAGCATTTGATGGCACATTGGCAACATTTGATGGGCACAGTGGAAGCGTTTTATGGGCACAATGGCAGCATTTGATGGCACAGTGGCAGCATATTATGGGCACACTGGCAGCATTTGATGTGCACACTGGCAGCATTTGATGGGCACATTGGCAACATTTGATGGCACATTGGCAGCGTTTGATGGGCACAGTAGCAGCATTTAATGGCACAGTGGCAGCATTTGATGGGCACACTGGCAACGTTTGATGGTCACAGTGGCAGCATTTGATGGGAACAGTGGCAGCATCTGATGGCACAGTGGCAGCATATTATGGGCACACTGGCAGCATTTGATGTGCACACTGGCAGAATTTGATGGCACAGTGGCAGTGTTTGATGGGCACAGTGGCAGCATTTGATGGCACAGTGGCAGCATTTGACGGGCACACTGGCAGCATTTTATGGGTATACTGGCAGCATTTGATGGGCACACTGGCAGCATATGATGGGCACACTGGCAGCATTCAATGGGCACACTGACAGCATTTGATGGGCACACTGGCAGCATTTAATGGGCACGTGGCAGCATTATATGGCATATTGGCAGCATTTTATCGGCACATTGGTAGCGTTTTATGGGCACAGTGGCAGCATTTGATGGGAACGGTGTCAGCATTTGATGGGCACAGTGGCAGCATTTTATGGGCACACTGGCAGCATTTGATGGTCACAGTGGAAGCGTTTGATGGCACAGTGGCAGCATTTGATGGCACAGTGGCAGCATTTGACGGGCACACTGGCAGCATTTGATGGGCATACTGGCAGAATTTGATGGGCACAGTGGCAGAATATGATGGGTACACTGGCGGCAATTAATGGGCACAGTGGCAGCATTTGGCACACTGGCTGTGTTTGATGGGCACAGTGGCAGCATTTGACGGGCACAGTGGCAGCATTTGATGGGCACAGTGGCAGCGTTAGGCACAGTTTCTGCATTTGATGGGCACAGTGGCAGCATTTGAGGGCACAGTGGCAGTGTTTGATGGGCACAGTGGCAGCGTTTGATGGGCACACTGGCAGCATTTGATGGGCACACTGGCAGCATTTAATGGGCACATTGGCAGAATTTGATGGGACAGTGGCAGCAAATGTTGGGTACACTGGCAGCATTTAATGGGCACACTGGCAGCATTTAATGGGCACACTGGCAGAGTTTAAAGGGCACACTGGCAGCATATGGTGGGCACACTGGCAGCATTTAATGGGCACACTGGCAGCATTTGATGGGCACACTGGCAGCATTTAATGTGCACATTGGCAGAATTTGATGGCACAGTGGCAGCATTAGATGGGCACAATGGCAGTGTTTGATGGGCACAGTGGCAGCATTTGATGGCACACTGGCAGAATTTGATGGGCACACTGACAGCATTTGATGGGCACACTGGCAGCGTTTGATGGGCACATTGGCAGCATTTGATGGGAACAGTGGCAGCATTTAATGGGCACAGTGGTAGCATTTGATGGGCACAATGGCAGCATTTACTGAGCATATTGTCAGAATTTGATGGCACAGTGGCAGCATTTGATGGGCACAGTGGCAGCATATGATGGGTACACTGGCAGTATTTCATGGGCACACTGGCAGAATTTGATGGCACAGTGGCAGTGTTTGATGGGCACAGTGGCAGCATTTGATGGCACAGTGGCAGTGTTTGATGGGCACAGTGGCAGCATTTGACGGGCACACTGGCAGCATTTGATGGGCATACTGGCAGCATTTGATGGGCACACTGGCAGCATATGATGGGCACACTGGCAGCATTCAATGGGCACACTGACAGCATTTGATGGGCACACTGGCAGCATTTAATGGGCACATTGGCAGCATTTTATGGCACATTGGCAGCATTTGATCGGCACAGTGGCAGCGTTTTATGGGCACAGTGGCAATATTTGATGGGAACGGTGACAGCATTTGATGGGCACAATTGCAACATTTGATGGCACAGTGAAAGCATATTGTGGGCACACTGGCAGCATTTGATGGGCACACTGGCAGCATTTGATGGGCACACTGGCAGCATTTTATGGCACAGTGGCAGCGTTTGATGGGCACAGTGGCAGCATTTGATGGCACAGTGGCAGCATTTGATGGGCACAATGGCAGCATTTGATGGTCACAGTGGCAGCGTTTGATGGGCACAGTGGGAGCATTTGATGGCACAGTGGCAGCATATTATGGGCACACTGGCAGCATTTGATGAGCACACTGGCAGCGTTTGATGGGCACACTGGCAGCATTTGATGGCACAGTGGCAGTGTTTGATGGGCATAGTGGCAGCATTTGATGGCACAGTGGAAGAGTTTGATGGCACAGTGGCAGCATTTGATGGCACAGTGGCAGCATTTGACAGGCACACTGGCAGCATTTGATGGGCATACTGGCAGAATTTGATGGGCACAGTGGCAGCATATGATGGGTACACTGGCGGCAATTAATGGGCACAGTGGCAGCATTTGGCACAGTGGCTGTGTTTGATGGGCACAGTGGCAGTGTTTGATGGGCACAGTGGCAGCATTTAATGGGCACAGTGGCAGCATTAGGATCAGTTGCAGTATTTCATGGGCATACTGGCAGAATTTGATGGGCACAGTGGCAGCATATGATGGGTACACTGGCGGCAATTAATGGGCACAGTGGCAGCATTTGGCACACTGGCTGTGTTTGATGGGCACAGTGGCAGCATTTGATGGGCACAGTGGCAGCGTTAGGCACAGTTTCTGCATTTGATGGGCACAGTGGCAGCATTTGAGGGCACAGTGGCAGCATTTGATGGGCACACTGGCAGCATATGATGGGCACACTGGCAGCATTCAATGGGCACACTGACAGCATTTGATGGGCACATTGGCAGCATTTAATGGGCACATTGGCAGCATTTGATGGCACATTGGCAACATTTGATGGGCACAGTGGAAGCGTTTTATGGGCACAATGGCAGCATTTGATGGCACAGTGGCAGCATATTATGGGCACACTGGCAGCATTTGATGTGCACACTGGCAGCATTTGATGGGCACATTGGCAACATTTGATGGCACATTGGCAGCGTTTGATGGACACAGTAGCAGCATTTAATGGCACAGTGGCAGCATTTGATGGGCACACTGGCAACGTTTGATGGTCACAGTGGCAGCGTTTGATGGGAACAGTGGCAGCATCTTATGGCACAGTGGCAGCATATTATGGGCACACTGGCAGCATTTGATGTGCACACTGGCAGAATTTGATGGCACAGTGGCAGTGTTTGATGGGCACAGTGGCAGCATTTGATGGCACTATGGCAGCATTTGACGGGCACACTGGCAGCATTTGATGGGTATACTGGCAGCATTTGATGGGCACACTGGCAGCATATGATGGGCACACTGGCAGCATTCAATGGGCACACTGACAGCATTTGATGGGCACACTGGCAGCATTTAATGGGCACGTGGCAGCATTTTATGGCACATTGGCAGCATTTTATCGGCACATTGGTAGCGTTTTATGGGCACAGTGGCAGCATTTGATGGGAACGGTGTCAGCATTTGATGGGCACAGTGGCAGCATTTTATGGGCACACTGGCAGCATTTGATGGTCACAGTGGCAACGTTTGATGGGCACAGTGGGAGCATTTGATGGCACAGTGGCAGCGTTTGATGGGCACAGTGGCAGCATTTGATGGGCACACTGGCAGCATTTAATGGGCACATTGGCAGAATTTGATGGGACAGTGGCAGCATATGTTGGGTACACTGGCAGAATTTAATGGGCACACTGGCAGCATTTAATGTGCACATTGGCAGAATTTGATGGCACAGTGGCAGCATTAGATGGGCACAATGGCAGTGTTTGATGGGCACAGTGGCAGCATTTGATGGCACACTGGCAGCATTTGATGGGCACACTGACAGCATTTGATGGGCACACTGGCAGCGTTTGATGGGCACATTGGCAGCATTTGATGGGAACAGTGGCAGCATTTAATGGGCACAGTGGTAGCATATGAAGGGTACACTGGCAGCATTTAATGGGCACACTGGCAGCATTTGATGGGCACACTGGCAGCTTATGATGGGCACACTGGCAGCATTCAATGGGCACACTGGCAGCATTTGATGGGCACACTGGCAGCATTTACTGAGCATATTGTCAGAATTTGATGGCACAGTGGCAGCATTTGATGGGCACAGTGGCAGCATATGATGGGTACACTGGCAGTATTTCATGGGCACACTGGCAGAATTTGATGGCACAGTGGCAGTGTTTGATGGGCACAGTGGCAGCATTTTATGGCACAGTGGCAGTGTTTGATGGGCACAGTGGCAGCATTTGACGGGCACACTGGCAGCATTTGATGGGCATACTGGCAGCATTTGATGGGCACACTGGCAGCATATGATGGGCACACTGACAGCATTTGATGGGCACACTGGCAGCATTTAATGGGCACATTGGCAGCATTTTATGGCACATTGGCAGCATTTGATCGGCACAGTGGCAGCGTTTTATGGGCACAGTGGCAATATTTGATGGGAACGGTGACAGCATTTGATGGGCACAATTGCAACATTTGATGGCACAGTGAAAGCATATTTTGGGCACACTGGCAGCATTTGATGGGCACACTGGCAGCATTTGATGGGCACACTGGCAGCATTTTATGGCACAGTGGCAGCGTTTGATGGGCACAGTGGCAGCATTTGATGGCACAGTGGCAGCATTTGATGGGCACACTGGCAGCATTTGATGGTCACAGTGGCAGCGTTTGATGTGCACAGTGGGAGCGTTTGATGGCACAGTGGCAGCATATTATGGGCACACTGGCAGCATTTGATGAGCACACTGGCAGCATTTGATGGGCACACTGGCAGCATTTGATGGCACAGTGGCAGTATTTGATGGGCATAGTGGCAGCATTTGATGGCACAGTGGAAGCGTTTGATGGCACAGTGGCAGCATTTGATGGCACAGTGGCAGCATTTGACGGGCACACTGGCAGCATTTGATGGGCATACTGGCAGAATTTGATGGGCACAGTGGCAGCATTTTATGGCACAGTGGCAGTGTTTGATGGGCACAGTGGCAGCATTTGATGGGCACAGTGGCAGCATATGATGGGTACACTGGCGGCAATTAATGGGCACAGTGGCAGCATTTGGCACAGTGGCTGTGTTTGATGGGCACAGTGGCAGCATTTGATGGGCACAGTGGCAGCATTTAATGGGCACAGTGGCAGCATTAGGCACAGTTGCAGTATTTGATGGGCATACTGGCAGAATTTGATGGGCACAGTGGCAGCATATGATGGGTACACTGGCGGCAATTAATGGGCACAGTGGCAGCATTTGGCACACTGGCTGTGTTTGATGGGCACAGTGGCAGCGTTTGATGGGCACAGTGGCAGCATTTGATGGGCACAGTGGCAGCGTTAGGCACAGTTTCTGCATTTGATGGGCACAGTGGCAGCATTTGAGGGCAAAGTGGCAGCGTTTGATGGGCACAGTGGCAGCGTTTGATGGGCACACTGGCAGCATTTGATGGGCACACTGGCAGCATTTGATGGGCACACTGGCAGCATTTAATGGGCACATTGGCAGAATTTGATGGGACAGTGGCAGCAAATGTTGGGTACACTGGCAGCATTTAATGGGCACACTGGCAGCATTTAATGGGCACACTGGCAGAGTTTAAAGGGCACACTGGCAGCATATGGTGGGCACACTGGCAGCATTTAATGGGCACACTGGCAGCATTTGATGGGCACACTGGCAGCATTTAATGTGCACATTGGCAGAATTTGATGGCACAGTGGCAGCATTAGATGGGCACAATGGCAGTGTTTGATGGGCACAGTGGCAGCATTTGATGGCAAACTGGCAGCATTTGATGGGCACACTGACAGCATTTGATGGGCACATTGGCAGCATTTGATGGGAACAGTGGCAGCATTTAATGGGCACAGTGGTAGCATATGATGGGTACACTGGCAGCATTTAATGGGCACACTGGCAGCATTTGATGGGCACAATGGCAGCATTTACTGAGCATATTGTCAGAATTTGATGGCACAGTGGCAGCATTTGATGGGCACAGTGGCAGCATATGATGGGTACACTGGCAGTATTTCATGGGCACACTGGCAGAATTTGATGGCACAGTGGCAGTGTTTGATGGGCACAGTGGCAGCATTTTATGGCACAGTGACAGTGTTTGATGGGCACAGTGGCAGCATTTGACGGGCACACTGGCAGCATTTGATGGGCATACTGGCAGCATTTGATGGGCACACTGGCAGCATATGATGGGCACACTGGCAGCATTCAATGGGCACACTGACAGCATTTGATGGGCACACTGGCAGCATTTAATGGGCACATTGGCAGCATTTTATGGCACATTGGCAGCATTTGATCGGCACAGTGGCAGCGTTTTATGGGCACAGTGGCAATATTTGATGGGAACGGTGACAGCATTTGATGGGCACAATTGCAACATTTGATGGCACAGTGAAAGCATATTGTGGGCACACTGGCAGCATTTGATGGGCACACTGGCAGCATTTGATGGGCACACTGGCAGCATTTTATGACACAGTGGCAGTGTTTGATGGGCACAGTGGCAGCATTTGATGGCACAGTGGCAGCATTTGATGGGCACACTTGCAGCATTTGATGGTCACAGTGGCAGCGTTTGATGGGCACAGTGGGAGCATTTGATGGCACAGTGGCAGCATATTATGGGCACACTGGCAGCATTTGATGAGCACACTGGCAGCATTTGATGGGCACACTGGCAGCATTTGATGGCACAGTGGCAGTGTTTGATGGGCATAGTGGCAGCATTTGATGGCACAGTGGAAGAGTTTGATGGCACAGTGGCAGCATTTGATGGCACAGTGGCAGCATTTGACGGGCACACTGGCAGCATTTGATGGGCATACTGGCAGAATTTGATGGGCACAGTGGCAGCATATGATGGGTACACTGGCGGCAATTAACCACTTAAGCCCCGGACCATTTCGGGCCATTAGGACCAGGCCTGTTTTTGGGATTCGGCACTGCGCTGCTTTAACTGTAAATTGTGCGGACATGCAATGTTGTACCCAAATGAAATTTGCGTCCTTTTCTTCCCACAAATAGAGCTGTCTTTTAATGGTATTTGATTGCCTCTGCGATTTTTATTTTTTGCGATATAAACAGAAAAAGACCGAAAATTTTGAAAAAAAATGATATTTTCTACTTTTTGTTATAAGAAAAATCGAATAAACTCAAATTTTAGTCATACATTTAGGCCAAAATGTATTCAGCCACATGTCTTTAGTAAAAAAAATGTCAATAAGCGTATATTTATTGGTTTGCGCAAAAGTTATAGCGTTTACAAACTAGGGTACATTTTCTGAAATTTACACAGCTTTAAATTTATGACTGCCTATCTCATTTCTTGAGGTGCTAAAATGGCAGGGCAGTACAAAACCCCCCCAAATGACCCCATTTTGGAAAGTAGACACCCCAAGGAAATTGCTGAGAGGCATGTTGAGCCCATTGAATATTTATTTTTCTTGTCCCAAGTGATTGAATAATGACAAAAAAAAAAAAAAAAATACAAAAAGTTGTCACTAAATGATATATTGCTCACACATGCCATGGTTATATGTGGAATTGCACCCCAAAATACATTCTGCTGCTTCTCCTGAGTACGGGGATACCACATGTGTGGGACTTTTTAGGAGCCTAGCCACGTACGTGACTCCGGAAACCAAGCACCGCCTTCAGGATTTCTAAGGGCGCAAATTTTTGATTTCACTCCTCACTACCTATCACAGTTTCGAAGGCCATAAAATGCCAAAATAGCACAAAACCCCCCCAAATGACCCCATTTTGGAAAGTAGACACCCCAAGCTATTTACTGAGATGCATGTTCAGTCCATGGAATATTTTATATTTTGCCACAAGTTGCGGGAATATGACAAACTTTTTTTTGTTTTGCACAAAGTTGTCACTAAATGATATATTGCTCACACATGCCATGGGCATATGTGAAATTACACCCCAAAATACATTCTGCTGCTTCTCCTGAGTACGGGGATACCACATGTGTGGGACTTTTTGGGAGCCTAGCCGCGTACGGGACCCCAAAAACCAAGCACCGCCTTCAAGGTTTCTAAGGGCATAAATTTTTGATTTCACTCCTCACTACCTATCACAGTTTTGAAGGCCATAAAATGCCAAGATGGCACAAAACCCCCCCAAATGACCCCATTTTGGAAAGTAGACACCCCAAGCTATTTGCTGAGAGGCATGTTGACCCCATTGAATATTTTTTTTTTTGTCCCAAATGATTGAATAATGACAAAAAGAAAAAAAAAATGTACAAAAAGTTGTCACTAAATGATATATTGCTCACACATGCCATGGTTATATGTGGAATTGCACCCCAAAATACATTCTGCTGCTTTTCCTGAGTACGGGGATACCACATGTGTGGGACTTTTTGGGAGCCTAGCCGCGTACAGGGCCCCAAAAACCAAGCACCGCCTTCAGGATTTCTAAGGGCGTAAATTTTTGATTTCACTCCTCACTACCTATCACAGTTTCGAAGGCCATAAAATGCCAAAATAGCACAAAACCCCCCCAAATTACCCCATTTTGGAAAGTAGACACCCCAAGCTATTTGCTGAGAGGCATGTTGAGTCCATGGAATATTTTATATTTTGCCACAGGTTGCGGGAATATGACAAACTTTTTTTTTTTGCACAAAGTTGTCACTAAATGATATATTGCTCACACATGCCATGGGCATATGTGAAATTACACCCCGAAATACATTCTGCTGCTTCTCCTGAGTACGGGGATACCACATGTGTGGGACTTTTTGGGAGCCTAGCCGCGTACGGGACCCCAAAAACCAAGCACCGCCTTCAAGGTTTCTAAGGGCATAAATTTTTGATTTCGCTCCTCACTACCTATCACAGTTTTGAAGGCCATAAAATGCCAAGATGGCACAAAACCCCCCCCAAATGACCCCATTTTGGAAAGTAGACACCCCAAGCTATTTGCTGAGAGGCATGTTGAGCCCATTGAATTTTTTTTTTTTTGTCCCAAATGATTGAATAATGACAAAAAGAAAAAAAAATGTACAAAAAGTTGTCACTAAATGATATATTGCTCACACATGCCATGGTTATATGTGAAATTACACCCCAAAATACATTCTGCTGCTTCTCCTGAGTACGGGGATACCACATGTGTGGGACTTTTTGGGAGCCTAGCCGCGTACGGGACCCCAAAAACCAAGCACCGCCTTCAAGGTTTCTAAGGGCATAAATTTTTGATTTAACTCCTCACTACCTATCACAGTTTTGAAGGCCATAAAATGTCAAAATAGCCCAAAACCCCCACAAATGACCCCATTTTGGAAAGTAGACACCCCAAGCTATTTGCTGAGAGGCATGGTGAGTATTTTACAGCTCTCATTTGTTTTTGAAAATTAAGAAAGACATTTTTTTTTCTTTTTTTACATTTTCAAAACTTTGTGACAAAAAGCGAGATCTGCAAAATACTCAACATACCTCTCAGCAAATAGCTTGGGGTGTCTACTTTCCAAAATGGGGTCATTTGGGGGGGGGTTTGTGCCATCTGGGCATTCCATGGCCTCCGAAACTGTGATAGGCAGTGAGGAGTGAAATCAAAAATTTACACCCATAGAAATCCTGAAGGCGGTGCTTGGTTTTTGGGGTCCCGTACGTGACTAGGCTCCCAAAAAGTCCCACACATGTGGTATCCCCGTACTCAGGAGAAGCAACAGAATGTATTTTGGGGTGTAATTCCACATATGCCCATGGCATGTTTGAGCAATATATAATTTAGTGACAACTTTTTGTACATTTTTTTTTTTGGTCATTATTCAATCACTTGGGACAAAAAAAAATATTCAATGGGCTCAACATGCCTCTCAGCAAATAGCTTGAGGTGTCTACTTTACAAAATGGGGTCATTTGGGGGGGTTTTGAACTGTCCTGGCATTTTATGCACAACATTAGGAAGCTTATGTCACACATCATCCACTCTTCTAACCACTTGAAGACAAAGCCCTTTCTGACACTTTTTGTTTACATGAAAAAAAAAATTTTTTTGCAAGAAAATTATGTTGAACCCCCAAACATTATATATTTTTTTAAAGCAAAGGCCCTACAGATTAAAATAGTGGGTGTTGCATTTTTTTTTTCCACACAGTATTTGCGCAGCGATTTTTCAAACGCATTTTTTGGGGGAAAAACACACTTTTTTTATTTTTAATGCACTAAAAAACACTATATTGCCCAAATTTTTGATGAAATAAAAAAGATGATCATAGGCCGAGTACATGGATACCAAACACGACATGCTTTAAAATTGCGCACAAACGCGCAGCGGCGACAAACTACATTCATTTTTAAAAGCATTTAAAAGCCTTTACAGGTTACCACGTTAGATTTACAGAGGAGGTCTACTGCTAAAATGACTGCCCTCGATCTGACCTTCGCGGTGATACCTCACATGCATGATGCAATTGCTGTTTACATATGACGCTAGACCGACGCTTGCGTTCGCCTTTGCGCAAGAGCAGGGGGGGACAGCGGTGCTTTTTTTTTATTATTATTTATTTGGCTTTTTTATTTTATTTTTAAACTGTGCCTTCCATATTTTATTTTTTTACCATTTTTATCGTTATCTCAGGGAATGTAAATATCCCCTATGATAGCAATAAGTAGTGACAGGTACTCTTTTTTTGAAAAAAATGGGGGGTTAGACCCTAGATCTTTCCTCTGCCCTCAAAGCATCTGACCACACCAAGATCGGTGTGATAAAATGCTTTCCCAATTTCCCAATGGCGCTTTTTATATCCGGGGGGGGACATTCCCTCCCACTGCTTGTAAAAGCAGTCTAGAGGCTAATTATCTGCTAGAATTGCTTTTACATGAAAGCCGGCTGCTGGCTGAAAAGAATGATACCAAGATGATACCTAAACCCGCAGGCATCATTCTGGTATAAACATTCAAAGTCCAGCAACATACCAGTACGTTGCTGGTCCTTGTTGGACATGTATTGTAATCTTTTTTTTCATACAGCCTATTGGCTGAACGAAAAAAAGAGATTGATTGGTGGGTATGCCCACCATTAGAATACCTCCCTTCATCCACCCACTTCTAATGATGGGCATATATGCCGAAGCATGGGGGCATCCTCCCGCAAAAAAGTTATGCCGCGTACACACGGTCAAGCCTTCGTCGGAATTTCGACCGTATGTACGCGGCATAAAAGGTTATGCCGCGTACACACGGTCGGACTTTTCCACGGGCAAGCCTCCGTTGGAATTTCGACCGTATATACGCGGCATTAGGAGCAAAATCGCTCCTCCGCCCCTGCTGCCCCCATGCTTCGGCATATATGCTCTTTTTTTTAACTGTGGTGGTGAAATCACCTCCTACAGCGTTGGAGTCACGGCTTTATGTATCGTGGGAGCAAACGCTGTTGCTGTCAAGATAAATAGATCCGCGCTGCAACTGAATGGTGTACCTGCTAAGCAAATGGTGGTTAACATTAAAACAAAGTAACATTACAGTACAACAGTAAGACCTTACCATGCCATACCTGCAAAGCAAATACCAAAACAAAACCTAGTAAAAAATAAAAAAATGTTTTAACGCAACCTGTGCCTAAAATATATATATGCCGAAGCATGGGGGCATCCTCCCGCAAAAAAGTTATGCCGCGTACACACGGTCGGAATTTTCCACGGGCAGGCCTCCGTCGGAATTTCGACCGTATGTACGCGGCATTAGGAGCAAAATCGCTCCTCCGCCCCTGCTGCCCCCATGCTTCGGCATATATGCTCTTTTTTTTAACTGTGGTGGTGAAATCACCTCCTACAGCACTGGAGTCACGGCTTTATGTATCGTGGGAGCAAACGCTGTTGCTGTCAAGATAAATAATTCCGCGCTGCAGTTGAATGGCGCACCTGAAAACAAAAAATTACATACCTGAAAAGCAAGCATGATAAAACATTGCAGAATAGAATACAGTAAAAAAGAGCAGAACAATAGAGAGAAAATAGAGAGAGAAAGAACAATAAAACGACAACTATTTTTGGTTTTTTTATTTTATATTTTTTTTGTGTTTTGTTTTTACGTTTTTTTTTTCTTTTTTACACTTTTTTTTGTAACTTTACAACTGTAATGGTTCGGGTCTCTCAAAATGTAATGGCATCTTGGGAGACCCTGTGTAAGTGTGTCCTTGTCTGTGAAATGCTGTACCCTACGCTAAAACTTCACTTTTGAGTGGTAGCGTTCAAAACATTCACCTTGGCAAAGACCAGGCTTGTCAGGACAGAGTGGACAAAAACTACGGGTGTCACGCCTAAATCCGCGCTTGCTACAGACACGACATCTTTTTTGGGGGTGGCTTTGGGTAGGGGTACTCGGGAGGACATACGAATAATGCCTCTCATGCAGCCGGCTTACTGCATTTGGTAGGGGATGGTGAGGTGCAGAACCGCCTGGATACAGGAGTTTTGTGACTATCTCATTCTGGAATTTTAGAAGAGATAACGTCCCGCCTGAAGCTCTGTATAACACATGAGCGTTCAGCAAAGCCAATTGGAATAATGATAGAGACACTTTTTTGTACCAGCGTCTCGCCTTACGGTCAATTAGATACGGCGCCATCAACTGGTCGTTGAGGTCCACCCCTCCCATATTTTGGTTATATTCGTGGACACAGAGGGGTTTCTCCACAACACCAGTCGCCGTATGAATTTGGACTGTCGTGTCTGCATGAAGGGAGGTAAGAAGGAAAACATTCTTATTGTCCCTCCACTTCATAGCGAGCAAGTTATTACACTTCAAGCAGGCTCTCTCCCCCAGCCTAAGACGGGCATCTACAAGCCGCTGGGGAAAGCCCCGGCGATTAGGTCGCACGGTGCCACATGCTCCAATCTGATGATCAAACAAGTGACTAAACAGTGGCACGCTCGTGTAATAATTGTCCACATACAAGTGGTACCCCTTTCCGAATAAGGGTGACACCAAGTTCCACACTATCTTGCCAGCGCTCCCTATGTAATCCGGGCAGTTGACCGACTCAATCTGACTATCTTTTCCCTCATAAACCGTAAAGTTCACTACATAGCCTGTTGCCCTGTCACAGAACTTGTAGAGCTTGACCCCGTATCTGGCACGCTTGCTGGGAAGGTACTGCTTGAAAGACAAGCGGCCAGAAAATTTAATCAGGGACTCATCAACGCAGACAACTTGATCGGGAGTAAACAAGGCTGCAAAACGTTTGTTGAAGTGGTTTATGAGGGGCCGAATTTTATAGAGCCGGTCGTATTCAGGGTCCCCACGTGGACGACAAAGTTCATTGTCGTTGAAGTGCATGAACCGCAAAATCTGCTCGTATCGTGCCCTGGACATGGAGGCAGAGAACACGGGCATGTGGTCAATTGGGTGCGTGGACCAATAAGCACGCAATGACGGAAATTTATGTGTGCCCATGTTGAGGGAAAGGCCCAGAAAGGTCTTAAATTCGGAAACCGTAATTGGTTTCCAATTTCTGGCAATTTTAGGCAACTGGGGGTTAGCGGCGATAAATTGACCAGCATATAAATTACTCTGGTCCACAATAGATCTATAGAGATCTTCCGTGAAAAACAGCGAATAAAAATCAATTGGAATAAAATCAGCTGTTTCCACCTGAATACAGGGTTGGGCAGTGAATGGGGGAAGTACGGGTTCTGCAGAAGTGGTGGGGACTAGGGATGAGCTTCGAGTTCGAGTCGAACTCATGTTCGACTCGAACATTGCCTGTTCGCCCGTTCGCCGAACAGCGAACAAATTGGGGTGTTCGTGGCAAATTCGAAAAATCTATGGGAGAAATCTAAAGTGTTAATTATAAAGGCTTATATGCAAGTTATTGTCCTAAAAAGTGTTTGGGGACCCGGGTCCTGCCCCAGGGGACATGTATCAATGCAAAAAGAAGTTTTAAAAACGGCCGTTTTTTCGGGAGCAGTGATTTTAATAATGCTTAAAATGAAAAAATAAAAGTGAAATATTCCTTTAAATTTCGTACCTGGGGGGTGTGTATGATTTGCATGTAAAGTGGCGCATGTTTCCCGTGCTTAGAACTGTCCCTGCAAAAAATGTCATTTTTGAAAGAAAAAAATGCATTTAAAACTGACTCGCGGCTATTAATGAATTGTCGGCTCCCGGCAATACATACAAAAGTCATTGATAAAAAAAAAAAAAAAAAAGCGTGGGGGTTCCCCAGAATTCAATTACCAGGCCCTTCAGGTCTGGAATGGATATTAAGGGGAACCCCGTCGCAAATTTAAAAAAAAATTGACGTGGGGTTCCCCCAAATATCCATTCCAGGCCCTTCAGATCTGGCATGGATTTTAAGGGGAACTCCACCCCAAATTTAAAAAAAAATGGCGTGGAGTCCCCCTAAAAATCCATACCAGACCCCTTATCCGAGCACGCAACCTGGCCGGCCGCAGGGGTAAAGGGGGGGACGAGAGAGCGGCCCCCCCTCCCTCCTGAACCGTACCAAGCCACATGCCCTCAACATGGGGAGGATGTCCCCATGTTGATGGGGACAAGGGCCTCATCCCCACAACCCTTGCCCGGTGGTTGTGGGGGTCTGCGGGCGGGGGGCTTATCGGAATCTGGAAGACCCCTTTAACAAAGAGGACCCCCAGATCCCGCCCCCCCCCTATGTGAATTGGTAAGGGGTACATTGTACCCCTACCATTTCACGAAGAAAGCGTAAAAAAATGTTTAAAAAAACACACAAACACCTTGAAAAAGTCCTTTATTTAAAAAACAAAACAAAAAACAAAACATTCCAGCGGTGAAATCCAGTGTCCCGCGGCGATCCCGATGTCCAGCGCTGTCCTTCATTGGTTGTGCCTGAGCGGACCTGATGGGGAACTCCTTCTCAGTATTTTTAAATGTATAGACCCGCCCCTTCTAAAGTTCCCCATCAGGTCCGCTCAGCGGACCAGATGCGGAACATGAGAAGGGGCGGGTCTATACATGTATTACCAAAGTGAGAGCAGTTCCCCATCAGGTCCGCCCCCTCGGTATGTCGGACCCGCCTACGTCATTGGCTTGAGCGGGGAACTTCCTTCACTGTGTAATTTAAATTTACATAGTGAAGGAAGTTCCCCGCTCAGGCCAATGACGTAGGCGGGTCCGACATACCGAGGGGGCGGACCTGATGGGGAACTGCTCTCACTTTGGTAATACATGTATAGACCCGCCCCTTCTCATGTTCTGCATCTCGTCCGCTGAGCGGACCTGATGGGGAACTTTAGAAGGGGGCGGGTCTATACATTTAAAATACTGAGAGGGAGTTCCCCATCAGGTCCGCTCAGGCACAACCAATGAAGGACAGCGCTGGACATCGGGATCACCGCGGGACACTGGATTTCACCGCTGGAATGTTTTTTTATTTATTTTTTTAAATAAAGGACTTTTTCAAGGTGTTTGTGTGTTTTTTTAAACATTTTTTTACGCTTTCTTTGTGAAATGGTAGGGGTACAATGTACCCCTTACCAATTCACATAGGGGGGGGCGGGATCTGGGGGTCCCCTTTGTTAAAGGGGTCTTCCAGATTCCGATAAGCCCCCCGCCCGCAGACCCCCACAACCACCGGGCAAGGGTTGTGGGGATGAGGCCCTTGTCCCCATCAACATGGGGACATCCTCCCCATGTTGAGGGCATGTGGCTTGGTACGGTTCAGGGGGGGGGCGCTCTCTCGTCCCCCCCTTTTCCCCTGCGGCCGGCCAGGTTGCGTGCTCGGATAAGGGGTCTGGTATGGATTTTTAGGGGGACTCCACGCCATTTTTTTTTTAAATTTGGGGTGGAGTTCCCCTTAAAATCCATGCCAGATCTGAAGGGCCTGGAATGGATATTTGGGGGAACCCCACGTCAATTTTTTTTTAAATTTGCGGCGGGGTTCCCCTTAATATCCATTCCAGACCTGAAGGGCCTGGTAATTGAATTCTGGGGAACCCCCACGCTTTTTTTTTTTTTTTTTTATCAATGACTTTTGTATGTATTGCCGGGAGCCGACAATTCATTAATAGCCGCGAGTCAGTTTTAAATGCATTTTTTTCTTTCAAAAATGACATTTTTTGCAGGGACAGTTCTAAGCACGGGAAACATGCGCCACTTTACATGCAAATCATACACACCCCCCAGGTACGAAATTTAAAGGAATATTTCACTTTTATTTTTTCATTTTAAGCATTATTAAAATCACTGCTCCCGAAAAAACGGCCGTTTTTAAAACTTCTTTTTGCATTGATACATGTCCCCTGGGGCAGGACCCGGGTCCCCAAACACTTTTTAGGACAATAACTTGCATATTAGCCTTTATAATTAACACTTTAGATTTCGAACGTTCTAGTCCATTGTATTTAATAGGGTTCTAAAGTTTACACGAACATTTTGTCTGTTCGCAGGTTCTGGTGCGAACCGAACAGGGGGGTGTTCGGCTCATCCCTGGTGGGGACCCAATCAGGATAGGCGAATTCTGCAGGAAGGGCAGTATGGGCACGACGGGCCTGCCTTTGTCTTCTTGGTGGCAGCGGGACACTACTTGTGCTTGCCATCTCGCCAGCTTGAACTGCACTTATGGGACTCGCCACGTCACCAAGTGTTACTGCAGTGCTGGATGTACGTCCAGGCTGTACTAGGCCGCTGGTGCTTGCCAGTTCACCAGAAGGAATAGCGGCGCTAGTACTACTCTGCTCCATGATACGAGAGACCTGCGGTTCTTGCTCCTCAACAACCTCAGAAGATCGGGATCGGGTACACCTGACCTTAGCAGGGACCTCAACTTCGTCGTCAGAGCTATCTGACGTGGGGCCCCTGACGTCACTGTCTTCTACGGGAAGATATTCTGAGCCTGAATCTGACAGATACGTGACCTCCTCTTCACTATCTGTCATGCTCAGAATCTCGTAGGCCTCTTTACTAGTGTACCTTCGTCTTGCCATTTTGGGCTCTAAATTTAGGGGTACACTAGTAAGATTCACAGGAAAAAAAGCACCTGACTGTCGTCAGCAAATATATCAAACGCTACAAAAAAACTGTTAGCGATCGCAGGGATCAGGCCTGTCTCTGCGAACGCTGCAGTTATGTGTGTTGTGTTTGGTAAGTGACAGTGATCGATCGATACTGCACTTGGGTGGGCTGGGCTGGGCTGGGCTGGGCGGAGGGGCTAAACGCAGGCGCTAGCAGGTATCTGGGCTGATCCCGCTAACACTGCGTTTTTGGGAACCCTAAACCGCTGGGGATGCTAGTATAGATCTGATCAGATACTATACCACTAAGGGGGGTGTATGCTTTGCGCGTGGGTGTTAGCGTTACTGGCACTAACCTAACACTGCCTGGGGCGACGCAGACCCTCTCTGGCGCTAAAACCTAATTGATCTCACCCGCCGGGCGATCAGGGGGGTTAAACCTTTATTGGGTTATATACGGCGGGTGCCCTGATGCTATAAAAAGCAAACTAATCAACCAGCGTCACCCGTAACCTTTATATGGTGATCACTGGTGAAAGGGTTAACTAGGGGCAATCAGGGGGTTAAAACCTTTATTAGGTTAAATATGGGGGTACCTGACACTATATAAAAACCTGACGGGTAACCTAAATAACTAAATAACTTACTGGCTAACCAGTGACACCAGTGACGCTTATACGGCGATCACTGGTGAAAGGGTTAACTCTAGGGGCAATCAGGGGGTTAAAATAATATATGGGGGTACCTGACACTAATAAAAACCTGCGGCGACCCTAAAAAAAAAAAAATAATGCCTATCTAAAACACCAGCGACACGAATACAGCGATCGGAAAAACAATCGCTTAGTGACACTGAAGTTAGGGGGTGAAAGGGTTACCTGGGGGGTGATCAAGGGGTTAAACCTTTATTAGGGGGGGTTAGGGGGCTACCCTGGACCTAAAGGGGCCTAATCCTAACTGCCCTGCAACTTTTTACAATCACAGATGACACTAAATGCAGTGATCAGTAAAATAAATGATCACTGCAATCAGTGACACTGTGATTGGGGGCTTTGGGGTGACCTGGGGGGTGATCTGGGGGTGACTGGGGGGTGATTTGTGTGCCTATGTGTACCTACGTGTCAGTGGACTGTTGGTGCACTAACCTGCTTCTTCTCTCCTCGGCGCCGGGAACGAAAAGACAGCGGCGAGGGAGATGACATCACTTCCTCCAGCCTGTGTTTACATTTCAGGCAGGAGGAAGCAATTTCATTCGCCGGGAGCGATCGCGAGGGGGGGGGCGGAATCGAGCGGCCGCCCCCTCATGCCTGATCGCTCCCGAACACTTAACGGCCACTCACTGCAGTGAAGGGGGGTCCGGATGGCACAAAGGCGATCACGTAGATCTACGTGATTCTGCCTGTCGGTGCCATTCTGCCAACGTAAATCGGCGGTGGGCGGTCGTTAAGTGGTTAATGGGCACAGTGACAGCATTTGGCACAGTGGCTGTGTTTGATGGGCACAGTGGCAGCGTTTGATGGGCACAGTGGCAGCATTTAATGGGCACAGTGGCAGCATTAGGCACAGTTGCAGTATTTCATGGGCATACTGGCAGAATTTGATGGGCACAGTGGCAGCATATGATGGGTACACTGGCGGCAATTAATGGGCACAGTGGCAGCATTTGGCACACTGGCTGTGTTTGATGGGCACAGTGGCAGTGTTTGATGGGCACAGTGGCAGCATTTGATGGGCACAGTGGCAGCGTTAGGCACAGTTTCTGCATTTGATGGGCACAGTGGCAGCATTTGAGGGCACAGTGGCAGTGTTTGATGGGCACAGTGGCAGCGTTTGATGGGCACACTGGCAGCATTTGATGGGCACACTGGCAGCATTTAATGGGCACATTGGCAGAATTTGATGGGACAGTGGCAGCAAATGTTGGGTACACTGGCAGCATTTAATGGGCACACTGGCAGAGTTTAAAGGGCACACTGGCAGCATATGGTGGGCACACTGACAGCATTTGATGGCACACTGGCAGCATTTGATGGGCACACTGACAGCATTTGATGGGCACACTGGCAGCGTTTGATGGGCACATTGGCAGCATTTGATGGGAACAGTGGCAGCATTTAATGGGCACAGTGGTAGCATATGATGGGTACACTGGCAGCATTTAATGGGCACACTGGCAGCATTTGATGGGCACAATGGCAGCATTTACTGAGCATATTGTCAGAATTTGATGGCACAGTGGCAGCATTTGATGGGCACAGTGGCAGCATATGATGGGTACACTGGCAGTATTTCATGGGCACACTGGCAGAATTTGATGGCACAGTGGCAGTGTTTGATGGGCACAGTGGCAGCATTTGATGGCACAGTGGCAGTGTTTGATGGGCACAGTGGCAGCATTTGATGGCACAGTGGCAGCATTTTACGGGCACACTGGCAGTATTTGATGGGCATACTGGCAGCATTTGATGGGCACACTGGCAGCATATGATGGGCAAACTGGCAGCATTCAATGGGCACACTGACAGCATTTGATGGGCACACTGGCAGCATTTAATGGGCACGTGGCAGCATTTTATGGCACATTGGCAGCATTTGATCGGCACATTGGTAGCATTTTATGGGCACAGTGGCAGCATTTGATGGGAATGGTGGCAGCAGTTGATGGGCACATTTGCAACATTTGATGGCACAGTGAAAGCATATTATGGGCACACTGGCAGCATTTGATGGGCACACTGGCAGCATTTGATGGGCACACTGACAGCATTTTATGGCACAGTGGCAGCGTTTGATGGGCACAGTGGCAGCATTTGATGGCACAGTGGCAGCATTTGATGGGCACACTGGCAGCATTTGATGGTCATAGTGGCAGCATTTGATGGGCACAGTGGGAGCATTTGATGGCACAGTGGCAGCATATTATGGGCACACTGGCAGCATTTGATGGGCAAACTGGCAGCGTTTGATGGGCACACTGGCAGCATTTGATGGCACAGTGGCAGTGTTTGATGGGCATAGTGGCAGCATTTGATGGCACAGTGGCAACATTTGACGGGCACACTGGCAGCATTTGATGGGCATACTGGCAGAATTTGATGGGCACACTGGCAGCATATGATGGGTACACTGGCGGCAATTCATGGGCACAGTGGCAGCATTTGGCACAGTGGCTGTGTTTGATGGGCACAGTGGCAGCGTTTGATGGGCACAGTGGCAGCGTTTGGCACAGTGGCAGCATTTGATGGGCACAGTGGCAGCGTTAGGCACAGTGGCTGCATTTGATGGGCACAGTGGCAGCATTTGAGGGCACAGTGACAGCGTTTGATGGGCACAGTGGCAGCATTTGATGGGCACACTGGCAGCATTTAATGGGCACATTGGCAGAATTTGATGGGACAGTGGCAGCATATGTTGGGTACACTGGCAGAATTTAATGGGCACACTGGCAGCATTTAATGGGCACACTGGCAGAATTTAATGGGCACACTGGCAGCATATGATGGGCACACTGGCAGCATTTAATGGGCACACTGGCAGCATTTGATGGGCACACTGGTAGCATTTAATGTGCACATTGGCAGAATTTGATGGCACCGTGGCAGCATTAGATGGGCACAATGGCAGCATTTGATGGGCACAGTGGCAGCATTTGATGGCACACTGGCAGCATTTGATGGGCACAATGAAAGCATTTGATGGGCACACTGGCAGCGTTTGATGGGCACATTGGCAGCATTTGATGGGAACAGTGGCAGCATTTAATGGGCACAGTGGTAGCATATGATGGGTACACTGGCAGCATTTAATGGGCACACTGGCAGCATTTGATGGGCACACTGGCAGCTTATGATGGGCACACTGGCAGCATTCAATGGGCACACTGGCAGCATTTGATGGGCACACTGGCAGCATTTAATGAGCATATTGACAGCATTTGATGGCACAGTGGCAGCATTTGATGGGCACAGTGGCAGCATATGATGGGTACACTGGCAGTATTTCATGGACACACTGGCAGCATTTGATGGGCACACTGGCAGCATATGATGGGCACACTGGCAGCATATGATGGGCACACTGGCAGCATTCAATAGGCACACTGACAGCATTTGATGGGCACATTGGCAGCATTTAATGGGCACATTGGCAGCATTTGATGGCACATTGGCAACATTTGATGGGCACAGTGGAAGCGTTTTATGGGCACAATGGCAGCATTTGATGGCACAGTGGCAGCATATTATGGGCACACTGGCAGCATTTGATGGGCACACTGGCAGCATTTGATGGGCACATTGGCAACATTTGATGGCACATTGGCAGCGTTTGATGGGCACAGTAGCAGCATTTAATGGCACAGTGGCAGCATTTGATGGGCACACTGGCAACGTTTGATGGTCACAGTGGCAGCGTTTGATGGGAACAGTGGCAGCATCTGATGGCACAGTGGCAGCATATTATGGGCACACTGGCAGCATTTGATGTGCACACTGGCAGAATTTGATGGCACAGTGGCAGTGTTTGATGGGCACAGTGGCAGCATTTGATGGCACAGTGGCAGCATTTGACGGGCACACTGGCAGCATTTGATGGGCATACTGGCAGCATTTGATGGGCACACTGGCAGCATATGATGGGCACACTGGCAGCATTCAATGGGCACACTGACAGCATTTGATGGGCACACTGGCAGCATTTAATGGGCATGTGGCAGCATTTTATGGCACATTGGCAGCATTTTATCGGCACATTGGTAGCGTTTTATGGGCACAGTGGCAGCATTTGATGGGAAC
Source organism: Rana muscosa (assembly GCA_029206835.1). Classification (NCBI taxonomy): domain Eukaryota; kingdom Metazoa; phylum Chordata; class Amphibia; order Anura; family Ranidae; genus Rana; species Rana muscosa. Next base: position 242,450,753 of record CM055120.1, read on the forward strand.
GGTGTCAGCATTTGATGGGCACAAATGAAACATTTGATGGCACAGTGAAAGCATATTATGGGCACACTGGCAGCATTTGATGGGCACACTGGCAGCATTTGATGGGCACACTGGCAGCATTTTATGGCACAATGGCAGCATTTGATGGGCACAGTGGCAGCATTTGATGGCACAGTGGCAGAATTTGATGGCACAGTGGCAGCATTTTATGGGACAGTGGCAGCATATGTTGGGTACACTGGCAGAATTTAATGGGCACACTGGCAGCATTTAATTGGCACACTGGCATAATTTGATGGGCACACTGGCAGCATATGATGGGCACACTGGCAGCATTTAATGGGCACACTGGCAGCATTTAATGTGCACATTGGCAGAATTTGATGGCACAGTGGCAGCATTAGATGGGCACAATGGCAGTGTTTGATGGGCACAGTGGCAGCATTTGATGGCACACTGGCAGCATTTTATGGGCACACTGACAGCATTTGATGGGCACACTGGCAGCGTTTGATGTGCACATTGGCAGCATTTGATGGGAACAGTGGCAGCATTTAATGGGCACAGTGGTAGCATATGATGGGTACACTGGCAGCATTTAATGGGCACACTGGCAGCATTTGATGGGCACACTGGCAGCTTATGATGGGCACACTGGCAGCATTCAATGGGCACACTGGCAGCATTTGATGGGCACACTGGCAGCATTTAATACGCATATTGACAGCATTTGATGTCACAGTGGCAGCATTTGATGGGCACAGTGGCAGCATATGATGGGTACACTGGCAGTATTTCATGGGCACACTGGCAGCATTTGATGGGCACACTGGCAGCATATGATGGGCACACTGGCAGCATATGATGGGCACACTGGCAGCATTCAATGGGCACACTGACAGCATTTGATGGGCACATTGGCAGCATTTAATGGGCACATTGGCAGCATTTGATGGCACATTGGCAACATTTGATGGGCACAGTGGAAGCGTTTTATGGGCACAATGGCAGCATTTGATGGCACAGTGGCAGCATATTATGGGCACACTGGCAGCATTTGATGTGCACACTGGCAGCATTTGATGGGCACATTGGCAACATTTGATGGCACATTGGCAGCGTTTGATGGGCACAGTAGCAGCATTTAATGGCACAGTGGCAGCATTTGATGGGCACACTGGCAACGTTTGATGGTCACAGTGGCAGCGTTTGAAGGGAACAGTGGCAGCATCTGATGGCACAGTGGCAGCATATTATGGGCACACTGGCAGCATTTGATGTGCACACTGGCAGAATTTGATGGCACAGTGGCAGTGTTTGATGGGCACAGTGGCAGCATTTGATGGCACAGTGGCAGCATTTGATGGGCACACTGGCAGCATTTGATGGGTATACTGGCAGCATTTGATGGGCACACTGGCAGCATATGATGGGCACACTGGCAGCATTCAATGGGCACACTGACAGCATTTGATGGGCACACTGGCAGCATTTAATGGGCACGTGGCAGCATTTTATGGCACATTGGCAGCATTTTATCGGCACATTGGTAGAGTTTTATGGGCACAGTGGCAGCATTTGATGGGAACGTTGTCAGCATTTGATGGGCACAGTGGCAGCATTTTATGGGCACACTGGCAGCATTTGATGGTCACAGTGGCAGCGTTTGATGGGCACAGTGGGAGCATTTGATGGCACAGTGGCAGCGTTTGATGGGCACAGTGGCAGCATTTGATGGGCACACTGGCAGCATTTAATGGGCACATTGGCAGAATTTGATGGGACAGTGGCAGCATATGTTGGGTACACTGGCAGAATTTAATGGGCACACTGGCAGCATTTAATTGGCACACTGGCAGAATTTGATGGGCACACTGGCAGCATATGATGGGCACACTGGCAGCATTTAATGGGCACACTGGCAGCATTTAATGTGCACATTGGCAGAATTTGATGGCACAGTGGCAGTATTAGATGGGCACAATGGCAGTGTTTGATGGGCACAGTGGCAGCATTTGATGGCACACTGGCAGCATTTGATGGGCACACTGACAGCATTTGATGGGCACACTGGCAGCGTTTGATGGGCACATTGGCAGCATTTGATGGGAACAGTGGCAGCATTTAATGGGCACAGTGGTAGCATATGAAGGGTACACTGGCAGCATTTAATGGGCACACTGGCAGCATTTGATGGGCACACTGGCAGCTTATGATGGGCACACTGGCAGCATTCAATGGGCACACTGGCAGCATTTGATGGGCACACTGGCAGCATTTACTGAGCATATTGTCAGAATTTGATGGCACAGTGGCAGCATTTGATGGGCACAGTGGCAGCATATGATGGGTACACTGGCAGTATTTCATGGGCACACTGGCAGAATTTGATGGCACAGTGGCAGTGTTTGATGGGCACAGTGGCAGCATTTGATGGGCACAGTGGCAGTGTTTGATGGGCACAGTGGCAGCATTTGACGGGCACACTGGCAGCATTTGATGGGCATACTGGCAGCATTTGATGGGCACACTGGCAGCATATGATGGGCACACTGACAGCATTTGATGGGCACACTGGCAGCATTTAATGGGCACATTGGCAGCATTTTATGGCACATTGTCAGCATTTGATCGGCACAGTGGCAGTGTTTTATGGGCACAGTGGCAATATTTGATGGGAACGGTGACAGCATTTGATGGGCACAATTGCAACATTTGATGGCACAGTGAAAGCATATTATGGGCACACTGGCAGCATTTGATGGGCACACTGGCAGCATTTGATGGGCACACTGGCAGCATTTTATGGCACAGTGGCAGCGTTTGATGGGCACACTGGCAGCATTCAATGGGCACACTGACAGCATTTGATGGGCACATTGGGCAGCATTTAATGGGCACATTGGCAGCATTTGATGGCACATTGGCAACATTTGATGGCACAGTGGAAGCGTTTTATGGGCACAATGGCAGCATTTGATGGCACATTGGCAGCATATTATGGGCACACTGGCAGCATTTGATGGGCACACTGGCAGCATTTGATGGGCACATTGGCAACATTTGATGGCACATTGGCAGCGTTTGATGGGCACAGTAGCAGCATTTAATGGCACAGTGGCAGCATTTGATGGGCACACTGGCAACGTTTGATGGTCACAGTGGCAGCGTTTGATGGGAACAGTGGCAGCATCTGATGGCACAGTGGCAGCATATTATGGGCACACTGGCAGCATTTGATGTGCACACTGGCAGAATTTGATGGCACAGTGGCAGTGTTTGATGGGCACAGTGGCAGCATTTGATGGCACAGTGGCAGCATTTGACGGGCACACTGGCAGCATTTGATGGGTATACTGGCAGCATTTGATGGGCACACTGGCAGCATATGATGGGCACACTGGCAGCATTCAATGGGCACAGTGACAGCATTTGATGGGCACACTGGCAGCATTTAATGGGCATGTGGCAGCATTTTATGGCACATTGGCAGCATTTTATCGGCACATTGGTAGCGTTTTATGGGCACAGTGACAGCATTTGATGGGAACGGTGTCAGCATTTGATGGGCACAATGAAACATTTGATGGCACAGTGAAAGCATATTATGGGCACACTGGCAGCATTTGATGGGCACACTGGCAGCATTTGATGGGCACACTGGCAGCATTTTATGGCACAATGGCAGCGTTTGATGGGCACAGTGGCAGCATTTGATGGCACAGTGGCAGAATTTGATGGCACAGTGGCAGCATTTTATGGGCACACTGGCAGCATTTGATGGTCACAGTGGCAAGCGTTTGATGGGCACAGTGGGAGCATTTGATGGCACAGTGGCAGCATATTATGGGCACACTGGCAGCATTTGATGGGCACACTGGCAGCATTTGATGGCACACTGAGAGCATTTGATGCACAGTGGCAGTGTTAGGCACAGTGGCAGCATTTGAGGGCACAGTGGCAGCGTTTGATGGGCACAGTGGCAGCATTTGATGGGCTCACTGGCAGCATTTAATGGGCACATTGGCAGAATTTGATGGGACAGTGGCAGCATATGTTGGGTACACTGGCAGAATTTAATGGGCACACTGGCAGCATTTAATTGGCACACTGGCATAATTTGATGGGCACACTGGCAGCATATGATGGGCACACTGGCAGCATTTAATGGGCACACTGGCAGCATTTGATGGGCACATTGGCAACATTTGATGGCACATTGGCAGCGTTTGATGGGCACAGTAGCAGCATTTAATGGCACAGTGGCAGCATTTGATGGGCACACTGGCAACGTTTGATGGTCACAGTGGCAGCGTTTGATGGGAACAGTGGCAGCATCTGATGGCACAGTGGCAGCATATTATGGGCACACTGGCAGCATTTGATGTGCACACTGGCAGAATTTGATGGCACAGTGGCAGTGTTTGATGGGCACAGTGGCAGCATTTGATGGCACAGTGGCAGCATTTGACGGGCACACTGGCAGCATTTGATGGGCATACTGGCAGCATTTGATGGCACACTGGCAGCATATGATGGGCACACTGGCAGCATTCAATGGGCACACTGACAGCATTTGATGGGCACACTGGCAGCATTTAATGGCATGTGGCAGCATTTTATGGCACATTGGCAGCATTTTATCGGCACATTGGTAGCGTTTTATGGGCACAGTGGCAGCATTTGATGGGCACAAATGAAACATTTGATGGCACAGTGAAAGCATATTATGGGCACACTGGCAGCATTTGATGGGCACACTGGCAGCATTTGATGGGGCACACTGGCAGCATTTTATGGCACAATGTCAGCGTTTGATGGGCACAGTGGCAGAATTTGATGGCACAGTGGCAGAATTTGATGGCACAGTGGCAGCATTTTATGGGCACACTGGCAGCATTTGATGGTCACAGTGGCAGCGTTTGATGGGCACAGTGGGAGCATTTGATGGCACAGTGGCAGCATATTATGGGCACACTGGCAGCATTTGATGGGCACACTGGCAGCATTTGATGGGCACACTGAGAGCATTTGATGGCACAGTGGCAGTGTTAGGCACAGTGGCAGTCATTTGAGGGCACAGTGGCAGCGTTTGATGGGCACAGTGGCAGCATTTGATGGGCACACTGGCAGCATTTAATGGGGCACATTGGCAGAATTTGATGGGACAGTGGCAGCATATGTTGGGTACACTGGCAGAATTTAATGGGCACACTGGCAGCATTTAATTGGCACACTGGCATAATTTGATGGGCACACTGGCAGCATATGATGGGCACACTGGCAGCATTTAATGGGCACACTGGCAGCATTTAATGTGCACATTGGCAGAATTTGATGGCACAGTGGCAGCATTAGATGGGCACAATGGCAGTGTTTGATGGGCACAGTGGCAGCATTTGATGGCACACTGGCAGCATTTTATGGGCACACTGACAGCATTTGATGGGCACACTGGCAGCGTTTGATGTGCACATTGGCAGCATTTGATGGGCACAGTGGCAGCATTTAATGGGCACAGTGGTAGCATATGATGGGTATACTGGGCAGCATTTAATGGGCACACTGGCAGCATTTGATGGGCACACTGGCAGCTTATGATGGGCACACTGGCAGCATTCAATGGGCACACTGGCAGCATTTGATGGGCACACTGGCAGCATTTAATACGCATATTGACAGCATTTGATGGCACAGTGGCAGCATTTGATGGGCACAGTGGCAGCATATGATGGGTACACTGGCAGTATTTCATGGGCACACTGGCAGCATTTGATGGGCACACTGGGCAGCATATGATGGGCACACTGGCAGCATATGATGGGCACACTGGCAGCATTCAATGGGCACACTGACAGCATTTGATGGGCACATTGGCAGCATTTAATGGGCACATTGGCAGCATTTGATGGCACATTGGCAACATTTGATGGGCACAGTGGAAGCGTTTTATGGGCACAATGGCAGCATTTGATGGCACAGTGGCAGTATATTATGGGCACACTGGCAGCATTTGATGTGCACACTGGCAGCATTTGATGGGCACATTGGCAACATTTGATGGCACATTGGCAGCCATTGATGGGCACAGTAGCAGCATTTAATGGCACAGTGGCAGCATTTGATGGGCACACTGGCAACGTTTGATGGTCACAGTGGCAGCGTTTGATGGGAACAGTGGCAACATCTGATGGCACAGTGGCAGCATATTATGGGCACACTGGCAGCATTTGATGTGCACACTGGCAGAATTTGATGGCACAGTGGCAGTGTTTGATGGGCACAGTGGCAGCATTTGATGGCACAGTGGCAGCATTTGACGGGCACACTGGCAGCATTTGATGGGTATACTGGCAGCATTTGATGGGCACACTGGCAGCATATGATGGGCACACTGGCAGCATTCAATGGGCACACTGACAGCATTTGATGGGCACACTGGCAGCATTTAATGGGCACGTGGCAGCATTTTATGGCACATGGCAGCATTTAATCGGCACATTGGTAGAGTTTTATGGGCACAGTGGCAGCATTTGATGGAACGGTGTCAGCATTTGATGGGCACAGTGGCAGCATTTTATGGGCACACTGGCAGCATTTGATGGTCACAGTGGCAGCGTTTGATGGGCACAGTGGGGAGCATTTGATGGCACAGTGGCAGCGTTTGATGGGCACAGTGGCAGCATTTGATGGGCACACTGGCAGCATTTAATGGGCACATTGGCAGAATTTGATGGGACAGTGGCAGCATATGTTGGGTACACTGGCAGAATTTAATGGGCACACTGGCAGCATTTAATTGGCACACTGGCAGAATTTGATGGGCACACTGGCAGCATATGATGGGCACACTGGCAGCATTTAATGGGCACACTGGCAGCATTTAATGTGCACATTGGCAGAATTTGATGGCACAGTGGCAGCATTAGATGGGCACAATGGCAGTGTTTGATGGGCACAGTGGCAGCATTTGATGGCACACTGGCAGCATTTGATGGGCACACTGGACAGCATTTGATGGGCACACTGGCAGCGTTTGATGGGCACATTGGCAGCATTTGATGGGAACAGTGGGCAGCATTTAATGGGCACAGTGGTAGCATATGAAGGGTACACTGGCAGCATTTAATGGGCACACTGGCAGCATTTTATGGGCACACTGGCAGCTTATGATGGGCACACTGGCAGCATTCAATGGGCACACTGGCAGCATTTACTGAGCATATTGTCAGAATTTGATGGCACAGTGGCAGCATTTGATGGGCACAGTGGCAGCATATGATGGGCACAGTGGCAGCATATGGGG